>CM033032.1:740000-822500 GCA_019207045.1 Branchiostoma floridae x Branchiostoma belcheri
AAAAACTGAAATCTCTTTTGAGTTTTGGACAACATATCTTACACGAATGTGTCTCATACCTTCGATATTACGAAGAAGCGAGAGGAAGCTGAATGCATGTAATACAGTGATATGTATGTGAGTTTCTTGACTGTACATCAATAAATAGTATCAAAGTTCGTTGCAAAGTCATATCCGTAGGGAAATTTCAAATGAACGACAACTACTAGTAGTATACAAATGGCAAGCATAAAGCATACATAAGAAACAAACAATGAAGATTACACTACGTTGCTAGTCCATAATAACGTTCTTTATCTACGTTGATATGATGTTCTTTTAACCAATCACACAACAGAAAAAAGAACAGCCTTTCCATAAAAACGTTCGTGTATGTTGTATAACATGACTGATATGTTGATGTGGACTGTTATGGCGTTGTTGTGGGAATGATTATACAAAAGAGTGAAAAGTTTCATCTTGAGTCTAACCTACAGACGATGTAGGTCAACCTGAGTCATAAGGTTGGAAGTTATCGATCCATAGTTATCAATCATTTGTCGTTTATTGATCGGTGATATTCTCGTCACCATAGCCAAGAGCTGCCCTTTGATTCGGCAATGCACGCTTACACACGTAACGAGCTCGCTGATTGGACGAGAAGGATTTCAGAAGCTTTCATCTGCCAATGAGAGCACTCGAGACCGGATTATCACGGAAAGGTCTTATGTGTTGCAGAAATCCACGACGAAAGAATTTTGTGTTGTTGAAATTTTGTTTAGGTAGTAACGCCACGTACGTTGTGTTATATTTCAGTGATTTGACTCAGATTGATGACTTCCACATTATGATATACTTGTTAAAATGATTTTGGAATAAAATACGCCAAGTACAGCCTGTGTTTCTTTGATTTAGTAAGATTATTCTGCGCAGTAATCTTTATACTACAGTGGATCAGCAAATCCCTCGCAAACGGTTTAAAAACGACCGCTAATCCGCCCTTGAATTTCTCTAATCCTATCATTATGGGACTATAGTGCAGGGTGTAAAAACATGATTAAAATGAACCAAGCACCAAAAACTCTACATAAAGATCGTTCTTTGGCTTTGGAATTCTTTGAGCGATCTTTCATATTTCTGACAGTGGCAGCCTCCGAAAAAAAAGGAAAATCGTTCACTTTGTACAGTTGCATTTTTAAGGAATGTTCTTTGCCTGGGTTTAACGTTACATTCTTTTATTTATCAAAGTAATCTAATAACATATTTTTGTTAGTATCATATTGTCTAATTCCACCACAGATCGCTGCCCCAAAAGTGTTAAGATTTGTTGTATTGCGGTTATTGCAGTTGCGCATATCCGGTTGTACGTAATGTAGTCCCTGGTACAAGCGATTTATAACTTAATGGTAGAAAGAAAAAAGATAGGGAAGTAAAGTATATAGTTTGTAAGACTAGCACAATGTTTTGGATCAGGTAAAATTTGCTAACATTTGACATGGAAAACTGCCATAATCTAACGTTTGCAGTCCAAATAGTAGTTACTCAAGCAACTGGATATGATTTTGGAAACGGTCATCCGTTTCATGTAGCATCAACCATTTTCTTTATTTCTTTATTTCTTTATTTGAATTTACCACATGCAAAAACAAGTGGACTGTGTTCAGTTTTGAGTAACACTGGGGAATAGAGTGGAACACTGACCATTTCCAAACCATATCCAGGTGTTTGATGACTAGTAACTGCTACTTGGCGTGTCTCATTACTTGGATGTCTAACCTAACGTTTGCAGGTCCAGCCAAACCTTGTTGTTTTCTCGCGCGCGTCCATGCGGGACCGAGCCCTCTTGAGCGCGCAGAAATGTCCCCGCCCCCCGAGCACACTGAAGGGCGCTCGAGACGCGGATATGGTAACGAATCACTGCGCACGGGCTCACGTAGTGCCACTTGTGCGGACCCTCCAGCCCAAGTGCCGCATGACTCAGGGTACGGAGTCTTCAGAAGGCGGTTATATCGCGAACCAGTCACCCGCGGCCTGCCTCACTCACTCACACGCCTCAACACAAAATGGCGGCGATATCTTGGTCCTCCTTTCTTTTACTCACGTCTTGTGTGCTGCATTTGGCAGGTAGGTGTTTCTTTTTTTTAAAGAAGTTCTTAGTTTCTTCAGGTGTGTTCGATTTTGCGATCTTGTTAGGATGGAGTGGGCTCAGATTTAATCAGACTCGCAAACAAGGTCAACTAAGTGGATTTTCCGTCCGACTGAGAAAACAACTCGAGAAGACGGCACAAAAGCTACCATTGCGTGGATGTGTAATCTTTCCTTCAAATCTTCGGTTTGTAGTTCTGTTTAAGGGATAAAACCAAATACTGCGTTGAAAACATCAACTATTCTTGAAGTTAAATCTTGTGCCTTCAGCACCAGTGTTAAACTCTTTGAAAACCCCTTTCGTCCCATGTCTAGTTTTCGTCGAATACAAGATATTGTATCAAATGGTTACGACAAAGAAAAAAAAGATACTGAAAAGACTAAAGATTGTTTGGGAAGATCGACGATACATCCATACCTTTATCGTGCACATATAAAAGGTAACGAGGCGGATTTGAAGCCATTTGATACGCTCTTCGCTTCTTGAAGAGGGCGGCAGCAACCAGAAGTTGTCAACAGTAGAAGTTCTGCAATTCCATCTCCTCCCGGACTGTAATATATACAAGATTAAAGCCTTGATATTTCCCATATAGAATGTAGGGTATTCTCGCTGGCTACTGGTTGCTTCAGGAATGCCAGGGTTTTGTTTCTATTTATTCATTTCATTTTGGTGACTTTTGGTTGCTGATTTCCAAGGCGACCCAGGTGACAAGAGATAAAATCGCATGGCAAAACTATACATAATTAACATAATGGAAACTAAGAGAATTGTACAATGAAATTGATGAACTGATAATTACGAATAATATAAATTTTAGATGTGACCACGATGAAAATTTTCTCCACATACGTTCCTAGCAACCACATTCTAACAACCCCTCGATTTGACAGTATGTTAAAAAAGTAAAACATTTTTACTCTTTGTGTATTACGTCGTCTTTTCAGTCATATTTTCCTATTTTACATGATAGTCTAATTACGAAATTAAGACTTACAAACATCCGATTGAGGTCGCAGGTAAGTCGCAGATAGGTCGCAGGTAGGTCGCAGGTAGGTCGCAGGTAGGTCGCAGTGTGATCGCCGTCAGGTGGAATGGGTCTGAACTTCGGTATCAGCAAGGTCCGTCGTCAAAACAAACCGTACAAATACCTCGTGATTCCGATCGACAAGAATAAAGGGAACCTCTCGAGTCCTTGATGTTGATACTTGTCTCTAATTACCGTAAGAGCACTTGATCCAACTCGCGCGCTCTCACGGAAATGCGTGAGTGTGTCGGTGTGGTTTTTGTTGTTCCCAACGGTGGTGTTGGACAAGTGATTTTTGGTCACCCGCTCTTAATGAATGGGAGGACGTGAAATCACATGTAGCACCGCGAAACCACTTGTTCAGACAATACAACCTGCCGCTCGAGAGGAAACTGATTTTGGGTTTTGTATGTTATTTCTAGAAACGTCACTATACTCAAACGTATGAAATGGAAAACCCACTTTCCTTTTGATGCCCCTATCTAGAATTCAAATTCCTAGCGAAACAAAAAGTGTTCTAAGATATTTTCTGTCATGTTTTGGCACGTCTAAACATTTCAAACGGATCTTAATTTGTTTTCATTGAGACCAAGATTGCCTAATCTGTTAAGAGTACTTGGGGAATTGAGTAGAATCATACTGGGTGCTTTCTGGTGCGTGTGGGACTAGTGGGTACTTCATAGTCTAATGTTAAAGTAGTATGCATGCTTTACTTCCTAATACTAAAATCCATCGAAAATAACGCTCCCCCTGGAGTTTAGGACTCTTTTATGCTAGTTCACTTTCATCCGAGGGACAACATATATTGTATATGTGTGGTATTTAAAAACTGGGTATTTTGGTAACTTCTTGGTTTCAAACTGCAATATCAAAGAATCATCATTGTCTTAAACTGTTGCAGTTTAAACCCACTTGATATCCCTAAATGCCACGTTTTCAAACACTACGGTTATATTAAAATACAATTCAATCTCTAAAACGGAATTTAAAAAAAAACAACAGAAATTTACTCTTCTTCAGCGTTACTACAGTTCAACGGTTATAGGTTACCCTGCGGATAAAAGTTTATTTGTTTATTGAACTTTCCATCACAATGGGGGGCGAGACATAATAGGTGACAGGTCACCTCTACATGTTATCTCCCCGAAATGAACAAAATACACATTCAAATAAATGATAAGATTAAGGTAAACCAGCGTTAACCCCTGCCATGTTTTATTTCCAGCCCCCTACCCGGACCCGGTCCTGGTGTGTAACGGTTATAGGTTACCCCCCGGATAAAAGTGAACCACCTTTAACCCCTGCCATGTTTTCTCCAGCCCCCTACCCGGACCTGGTCCTTGTGAACCGCTACCCGTACGACTATAGGTAACATACTGTGTGGATAAAAGAGAACTACCGTTAACCCCTGCTATGTTTTCTCCAGCCCCCTACCCGGACCTGGTCCTGGTGAACCGGTACCCGTACGTGCAGGATGACGGCACAGCGGAGATGTACTGCGTCTCCAACTATGCAGATCGCGGTCAGTTCCGCTATGTGCTGTAGAGTAATGAAATAAGGATATTGGTAGCTATTATTTCACTGTAGGAACAAATATGAATATAGCAGAACGTCAAGTCATTCTAAAGCCGGAATCTTGACTTTAGAAGCTGATTTTTGTTTTATAAAAGAATAAAGACTCAGACAAATAAACAAGCGTTTATTCATGCTCACAACAGCTGAAACGCATGAGAACATAGCAAGTGCGTAATGTAAACTTTAAAATTTCTTTTCTGATAAGTACCCACATACAAAAAACCTGCAGTCTACTCCTGCATTGCTTCACACACACACACACACACAAACACACACACAATACACCCCCCCCCCACACACACACACACACATACGCACAGACCTGCGTATCCTAATACATGTGTGCTCTTACACAGACCTGAACTGGAACCTGCTGCCGACTCTGGGCAGGGACGCCCAGGAAATGATTGACAACCAGGACCGCTGGCTCAGCGGAGGACAGTACGTATAACATAATCATAACCTCTGTACAACCGGAGGTTTTGTTTTCGGTGTGTCCAGCAGTCTGTATTTTCGGTCTAATTTTTACATGCTGAGCAAGTCGGGACACCGTCAGAATATTAGGTCAAAGGTCTTAACAATTTCCTTACATCACTTTCCGACTATATGTACAAACCTTTATTGGACCGGGACGGGCGACGATATCTACTTTCAACCAGCTATGACCCGTCGCTCACGTCATACGTTCGTAATGTCATTTTTTTCTTACAACTTTTTTCATAGACATGGTAAAAATTCCATCAGTCCAATTTTCTACGTTGAAAAGTAGTCGATTGTTTACATTTTTACATTGTTGATTCATTTTTTTGCAAACCCAGAGTTCCCTCGACGTTCGCCATGACGGGCCGACTGTTCGGCATCAACGCGGACGCGGAGGGCTTCCGCGCAGGCGCGTGGAACTGCTCGGACGACGGACAGGGTTATGGGTCATGGGTCATCGGGGTCACCAACTTCCGAAGCAGTAAGTAGTAGTAGTAGTAGCAGTAGTAGTAATAGTTACTGTAGTATTAATAATAATAATAATAATGGTTTATTCAAAAGTCAGACGTCACAGTTGCCACCTTGCAGCCAACGGCTGAATTGCGTGGTAAACTACACAAGATAAAAATGTCAAGAGCTCTAGATACACTGATTAAAATATACTGGTCTAAATACACAAGTTAAAATCGTCGGTCAACGACGTTTACAGTTGATACAGTTTCGGGGTGTTTAAATCACAGATGTTCATAGAATATCATACATATATATAGGATATTATCATACATATAAAAACAGTTCAAAACACAACGAGTAGCGAACACAGCGAAGGCAATTAAGCGTTCAGAAGTCTAGTCATGTGAGGAACAGCGTTGGATCTATATCTATCAGTCTTACAGTGTATAATGTCTAGTTTCTGTGATGATCGTGTCGACCTTCCACTTATTTCCCCCCGAGAAGAAGGGAGAAGGTGTCTGAATTGCTCAGATGACTGCAGTGATCTGGCGAACTTCATCGTTAAGGCTTCGCGACGGTCTTCGAGTGTGGGTAGGTCTAGTAAGTCACGTGCCTTGGTGTAGGACGTAAAGTCAGGGCCTAAAATGATTCTGCAGGCACGTCTTTGAACAGATTCGATCTTCTTACTGAGCACGCTGGGTAGTCCGGGGTGCCACACGGGGGCACAGTACTCAGTTATGGGACGGATGTAAGTGATGTAGACTGTCACAAGATCTTCGGTTGGGAGGCGGAAGTGTTTGAGTTTACATAGGAGAAAGAGCCGTTGACTGGCTTTCTTATACATAGTGTTGACATGAGTGTTCCACTTCAGGTTTGATTGAAGATGTATTCCAAGGATTTTCATAGATGGTACTTCTTGGAGGACAACATTACTGACTGTGAGTTGGCGAGGGATGTAAGGGACTCTAACTTTGCACTTTCCAGGGTGGAGCATCATGTGGCTTTCTTTTGACCAGCTGTCCAAGTCAGTTAGGTCCTGTTGCAGGTGTGACGGGCTTACAGGTGGGTTTCGGACTTCCAGCATGTTCAAATCATCAACAAATTTCCAGCGCTTGGAGAGAGCTTCTTGTGCTGCACTATTAATGTAAGCAGTGAAGATAAGGGGGCCAGTAACGTACCCTGTGGCAGACCACAAGTGATCAGAACGCTGTTTGAACACGAGCCGTGGTATCGCACCACTTGGCGTCTGTTTGTGAGAAAATCGGCTATCCATCTGACCAACGAAGGCCGCAGGCCGAGTTCAACAAGACGGCAAATCGCGACTGTGTGGCTGACTCTGTCGAAAGCTTTGCTATAGTCAGTAGAGACTAGGGAACAAAGAGTATTAGGCTTGTCACATGCCTTGAATAAAGTGTTTGTCATGTCTAGGAGGCAGTGAGTGGTGGATCGGCCTTTAATCCCACCGAACTGCTGAACGTCAATGTTCGGGAGGATGTCTGTCATAGCCCACTGGCAGATGAAGTTTTCTGCGACCTTACTCAGGAGTGATGTTAAAGAGATAGGCCGAAGTTCATTTACGGACGGTGGTTTGCACTTTGGGACTGGGACTACGGTGGCGTTTTTCCACTCATCTGGTACTAAACCTTGTTGGAGCGATGAGTTTAGTATGTCTGCCAGCGGAACACTCAATTCATAAGCAAACTCTTTGATCAGCTTGCCGGGAATGGCGTCGGGACCAGCCGCTTTACGAGTCTTGACCTTTTGCAACTTCATGTAGACGTCCCAGTGATTTACTAGTATAGTAGTATGTAGTAGTAATAGTGGTAGTAGTGGAAGAACTAGAACTGAGTTCACATGCGCATATCCCGGTGGAGATTGCGATCTGGTAAATTTGCAGATTCTGCAAGCAAACATTCCGATTGACAGTCGACAGAAGATCAGATTATTGATGAATGTGATAAGACGGTCTCCAATGTTTAACTCCTCTCATTTCAAGTGACATGAAAAAAAGTTGATCAGTTATGTCTTTAAAGGGATTATCTTCAAATCGACAGACTTCGATCGTGATCTCTTCTGGTAGAATCGGCGATTCTGTCATCGGACTTCAATGACTACTCAACATGCATGAATTATGCTAATTTAATGACGTCATCGGCCCAAATCCAAGATGGTGGACCATATACGATTTTATATCTTCTTCTCGGGTCACCACTTTAGTTGCTGCACTGCATATTTCAATCAACGTGACATGTTATTTTTTCTACAGCCATCATCAAGCCTTTCAAAGTGACACAGACAGTCAACGAGGGTGAGCGTGGCGTGGAACTCATCATGAACCAGACGGTTCCCGAGGCCATCACAAAAAGGTAAAGTTTGCTCCTGTAGCCCAGGCCCGAGCGACGCTGATCATATGCTTCTAAATGAAACTTAAGTATAAGATTTACCAAATGGAAAAACTGAAACTTATAGCATGCTATCGAGCTGGTGTGAACCTTCTAGCTGAGTAAATTTGGTGTTATGCTGTACGCACTCGTCAAATAAAGTAGAATTATTTTTCGGAAAACTTTTACTTTCAAAACAGACCTTCTTCAGAGGGAACCATATTCCAAACGTGATCCGGACTTCGGACACCTAGGCCTCTGGGTTTCATCTTTTTCTCTTTCTCTATCTGTCTGTCTGTTTGTCTGTCTGTCTATCTCTGTATCTCTGCTTCTCTAAAGTGGAAACGACTATTTTTCGGAAAACTGTAACTTTCACAAACACCTTTATTTTTGCAGATGGAACCGGGGCCCAAATGTAATCGGGAGCTCGGACACCCTTGCACTGAACCTTGACGCGAAGCGCGGCGGGAACACCATCGAGCAGTTCGTGAGTCCGGGGCGGGGCGTCCTGGACTGCTACCAGCAGGGGCAGCGGGAGGACCCCACCCGGGCCGGCATCATGAGGGTCATCGTCAGATGTAAGTCTGGGGGGTGAACAAACTAGTAAACTATATCAGGGGCTAAAGGTGGTATCGTTACGAATATGGGGATCTGGAGGACCCCACACGGGCTGGCATCATGCGGGTCATCGTGAGATGTAAGTCTGGGGGGTGAACAAACTAGCAAACTACAAGCATGATGTTAGCAAACCTGCAGGCAGGTATCAACCCCCAAAAACATTAGCCCTCCCATCAGAGGCTAAAGGTGGTATCGTTACGAATAGGGACATCTGCAGGACCCCATCCAGGCAGGCATCATGCGGGTCATCGTCAGATGTAAGTCTGGGGCTGACGAAATTAGCCTCTGAGCAAACTGCAAGAAAGATGTTTATCTAATCAGAAATAAGTGATTCATAGGCAGGTATCAACTCACGAAAACCAAAGTTCCCCGCAGAGGTTAGAGGGGGAGATTGGTAAAAACAGAAAAACCGGCTAGGCCCTAACAAGAGGGCCTCAATGCCCTTTTGCGTAGAGCGTAATCGGCCGTTTTAATTTTACGTAGAGCGTAGACGGATCGCTTAATTCAGCGTAGAGCGTAATCGATGCATTTTGCGTAGAGCGTAATTGACTCTTTTAATTCTACGTAATGCGTTGTAGCTCCCTGGAATTTACCGTAAAACGTAATGGGTGAATTGTGCATATAGCGTAATCAAACCTGCCCTAACCATTGCCCTAAGTCCCGTCAAAATGCAGGAAATTGCGTTTCAGAGGGTCGAGATTTAAAAATTTTCTTGGACCTCCTTTGCTACACCCCGCACAATCTGCGCTCACGGCGAGATGGTTGAAATATGTTGGGGGCGTCGCCCTCAAAAACTTAAATTGTATTTTTAATAGAAACGGCATTTAAGATTCGTCCATGAAGGTTAGACATCCAGGTAATGAGATACGCCAAAACAGTTACTCCAGCAAAATCATATCCAGTTGCTGTTTTTGGCGGCATTAAGCATTGCCTAAGAAAATATGTTTGGGGGGCGTCGTCCCCAAGACCCCCCCCCCCCCCCACCCACCCAAAAAAAGCAAGCTGAAACCTTGTGTATTTTTGATGAGGGAAATTTCATTAAAACGAGCTAGTCTAACGGCAAAATCTACCCCTGAAAATGAAACGCCGTTTCTCGCAGAGAGTCCCGATTTCAAAATATTTCCAGACATCCCTGTCCTGCGTCTACGGCACTGAACAATATGTTGAGGGAGCGTCGCTCTCAAAAATCTTTTAAACAAGTAGAAATCGTACTTAGTTTACAAGCAGAATGTGGCCCTCAAATGCAGGAAATGACGTTTTAGACGGTCAAGATTTCAAAATTTTCTCCGGACCACGCTAGCGATGACTTGCGCCTTGGGCGCTCACAACGACATGGTGAGAATTTGTGTGGGTCATCTTCCTCAAACATCTCTTTCTTGACAAACATGGCATTAAGTTTAGCATAGTCTTCCAGCAAAATTTGTCCTTAAAAATACAGAAGATGGCGTTTCAGAGGGTGAAGATTTCGAAATTTCCCCAGACTAAACTTGCGACAGCTCGCACCTTCGGTACTCGAAATCGTGAAAATAGTGGAGGCATCGCCCTCGCTAAAACTATGCATGTGTCTTTCGAACGGAATTGCCATCAAACTTTAATAGCTTAGTCTGGCAGCAAAATTTGCCCGTCAAAACACGGGAAATGGTGTTTTAGAGGGTCAAGATCTCAAATTTTCCCGGGGGAGCATGCCCCCGGACCCCTCTAGGATTGTCGCGCCTCCGGCGCTAAGATCGTCCCCGCAAACAATATTTCCTGCCGCCGCCTCTGCAGAGGAGATGCCCCCTACTGTGCTTGGTGATAACAAATTCCACTCTACGATAGTTCTGGGAAAGTACGAATTTTTGAACACATCCATCCTAGGTTGGTAACTCTGGTACTTGAAGGCGTGACTGTTTCTTGTTCTTTTTTGAGCTGGTATTAGATACTCATCAGTCGGTACGTCCACCAGTTTATTGATCATTTTGTACATCATGAAAAGTCTCTGACACCCAATGCAGTTCTGTTTTCATTTCTAGTCTGCACTAGAAAAAGTTGCCCATCAAATGCAGAAAACAGCGTTTCAGAGGGTCAAGATTTCAAAATTTTCCCGGGAGCATACCCCCGGACCCCCCTAAGATCGTCGCGGCTTCGGCGCTCAAGATGATAACAATTCGGTCAGTATACGTAATATTGCGCCCCCGCGCTAGAAATTTGCTGCCGTCGCCTCTGCCGCCGGTTACCATGAATACTTTTAACTCAACCTTTGTACCATCTTTAACACAAACGCTCAGTCGCTCGGTGATGAGATCTGCATATTTATGTGTGGGGAAGCTTTCGAATTTAGCGTAGAGCGTAGAGAGGCTTCCTGAATTCAGCGTAATACGTAGCCGGCCATCAGAATTTAACGTAGAGCGTTGTCGGGACCCCCCCATTGGGGCCCTCTAACAAAGGCCGGCATCATGCGAGTCATCGTCATGTGTAAGTCAAGGGAGAAGTTTTTCTTTTCCACAACAACTTAGTACTAGCGGTTAGCGATTAGTACAGGCAGGTATGAACTCACAAAAGCATGTGGTGTCGTGTGTGGCTTTAATGGAAGAGAGTTGCGCTCAGAGGTCCCGAGTTCGATACTTGACGTTGTGCCCTTGGGAGAGGGCTGTACATGAACTTCCTCACCCACCCAGGTGTAAAAATGGGTACCTGACTTCCGTCGGGGATTACCTTTACCTTCTCTCTGTACTTTGTATGTGACATTGTTAAAATAAGCTACTAACTTGAGTGTAGTGTCACATTGTCCTCGTATCACGTATGTCCAAAAGCAAATTTAAAAAAAACAACAACTCTGGACCAAACCCTCTGGCTCTGCAGTTGCCCACACTCCCCGATAGGATATATTGGAGAGACACAACCACACGTGTATGTTTTACATCTTTACCATGATGAAGGGTTCTTGTGGTTGTCTTAACGAGACCCTTTACTTATATCAATTGTAGATAAACAAAACCCAATAGCCGGTGTTACCAGGCAGTTCGTGTGGCAGAGAGGCGCAGAATCCGGCACCGCGGTAGAGCTGCTATTGTAATGGACATCACAAGCATGTTTTGGAGAGTTATACACGTGTATTTTCTTCATATTTGTCGCGATGAAGTGGCCCTTGTGGCTGCCTGGATGGACACTTTCCTAATATCAATTACAGTCGAATAAAGAGCAATGGCTGGTTTTAACAGGTTATTTTTTTGTCAGAAAGTTACCGAATCCGGGAAGGATATATGATACAAGCCACAAAACAGCGATCGTCAAGTGTCATACAAGTTGAAATATGGCAAATATGAAGATCATTAGATTGGAAATGATTACTACAATTGAATATGAATCGCAATCGAATAAAGGGTGATAATTCGTGTCACAAGGTACTTTGCTTGCAGGAATGGAGGCGGCTCCGGAACTCTGGTTGATTGTATATCATGTAATCCTACAAAACAGCAATCGTCCACCTATCTAGTGCCATATAGCTGGTAATAGCACACGAGTGAAGATCATTGGCTAGCTTTCGACTAGACACATGCTATATTGTTCTCGCGTTAACTGCAATAAGCCCTCTGGCAAGAGTTTGCAATAAACCTTTATCATAAACTAGTGTATAACGGATATGCTGAAATATGATGAATGTTGAGTACTAACCGGTGCTGATTCCCGTTGCGGATGTTAGCGTGTCCGGAGGGAAAGTTCGGCGGCGGCTGTACGGAGGACTGCCCGAGGTGCTACAACGGCGGGATGTGCCATGACGAGACCGGCGAGTGTATCTGCCCTCCCGGATTCAAGGGGCGCAACTGTGAGGAACGTGAGTCTGATTTCCGAGTCTTACGTCTTATTTGTGTTTTGCATCTCGTGTTTGTGGTCGTTTTCCAGGTTAGCTTGGATACATATGGAAATGCAAAAACACCGGAAGAACTCAAGAACTAAAACTTGTGACATTAGGAGCTTTCATGTCCAACTCTAGGGTTCTACATTTGTCCTAGTTGCCAAGCCGTGGAAGATATATAACACCCTGAAATATACCTTAACGTGTGGACGCGGCAAGTTCGGAGTGAACTGCACACACAACTCTAAGCGCCCCCAGCGGGATGACCAGTGTATGGAGCTGTTCTGTACATGTGTCTGTCTGTCTGTCTGTCTGTGTCTGTCTGTCTGTCTGTCTGTCTGTCTGTCTGTCTGTGTCTGTCTGTCTGTCTGTGTCTGTGTCTGTGTCTGTGTCTGTGTCTGTGTCTGTGTCTGTGTCTGTCTGTCTGTCTGTCTGTCTGTCTGTATAACACGTTACCTTACCTTACACAGCTTGCGGAGGTAACAAGTTCGGAGTGAACTGTACACACGACTGTAAGCGTCCCCAGCGGGACGACCAGTGCATGGAGCTGCTGTTCTGTACATGTGTCTGTCTCTCTGTCTCTCTGTCTGTCTGTGTCTGTCTGTCTGTCTGTGTCTGTCTGTCTGCCTGTCTGTCTGTCTGTGTCTGTCTGTCTGTCTGTCTGTCTGTCTGTGTCTGTCTGTCTGTCTGTCTGTCTATCTGTCTGTCTGTGTCTGTCTGTCTGTCTGTCTGTCTGTCTGTCTGTCTGTCTGTCTGTCTGTCTGTCTGTATCTGTCTGTCTGTCTGTGTCTGTCTGTCTGTCTGTCTGTCTGTCTGTCTGTCTGTCTGTCTGTCTGTCTATCTGTCTGTCTGTCTGTCTGTCTGTATAACACCTTACCTTACCTTACACAGCTTGTGGAGGTAACAAGTTCGGAGTGAACTGCACACACAACTGTAAGCGCCCCCAGCGTGACGACCAGTGTATGGAGCTGTTCTGTACATGTGTCTGTCTGTGTCTGTCTATCTGTCTGTCTGTCTGTCTGTCTGTCTGTGTCTGTCTTTCTGTCTGTCTGTGTCTGTCTGTCTGTCTGTCTGTCTATCTGTCTGTCTGTCTGTCTGTCTGTATAACACGTTACCTTACCTTACCCAGCTTGCGGAGGGAACAAGTTCGGAGTGAACTGCACACACGACTGTAAGCGGCCCCAGCGAGACGACCAGTGTATGGAGCTGCTGTTCTGTACACGTGTCTGTTTGTCTGTCTGTCTGTCTGTGTCTGCCTGTCTGTAAGCCTGTCTGTCTGTATAACCCGTTACCTTACCTTACCTTACCCAGCTTGCGGAGGTAACAAGTTCGGAGTGAACTGTACACACGACTGTAAGCGCCCCCAGCGAGACGACCAGTGTATGGAGCTGCTGTTCTGCATGCCCGACCCCTGGGGCTGCAGCTGCGCCACCGGGTTCCGCGGGGACGAGTGCGACGAATGTACGTCTAATAAACAACAATAAACAACAATAAACAACGTCTACATGGGCAAAGTTGAAAGTTGAAAAGTCAACATTCTTCCCATACCTTTTTAATCTCCTGATTGTGTTAATTGTTCACTTTTATTCACGGTGTAACAAATGCCATTTGTTTTGAAAACAGGGTATTTAGCAATATCAAATCGACGGAAGGTGGTTTAAAACTTTAACATTCTGAAAACATTGCAATTCGTTAAACAACCGCCGTCGACCTGATATCTCAGAGATACCCTAATTTTTATACAACGGATATGGGTTACCCCGCGGATAAAGGTTAACTAGCACCAGGAGTGATGACTTCCCCTTATCCCCTTATGTTTCAGCTCAATCATTATAACATCACGTCCTAAGTTTGCATACATTGGAAACATTATATATCAAATAATGTCTAGACAGTAGAAATTCCTCCAATGATTCTAAAAGCCCATTTTCATCCCGCACTCTTGTATTAGGTAGATTGGCCTTCTAGAACTGTACTTATGTACCAGTAGGTTGTACACCAATTGTTGATCAGTAAAGTTATTCTATCTTCTCGCCTTCCGCCCAGTCTGTTCGCAGGGCAGGTTCGGCGCCGACTGTAACCAGAACTGCAACTGTAAGAACGGCTCCAACTGTAACATCTACACCGGCCGGTGCCCGGACGGGTGCCGGGAGGGGTGGAAGGGTGCCACCTGTCAGGAGGGTACGCTTCTCCTGTTCTACTCATTTGTTTCTCATTCCGTCAACTTCTTCAAGATATCTGACAAGTTAAAGTTATCATTTCTTTCTCGCCTTCTCTCCTGTCTGGAAGGTACGCTTCTATTATTCTACCAAAGGCTGTAGAACATAGCCATTTGTTGAGTAGACTAGTTTCTTAGAATCGTTGTACAACTTTCCATACATTGTATCTTATACAGTGGTTCAGCAATTTAGTTGTAGCCTTCCCTGGGGTGTATATGGTGACAAAATACCTAGTCTAGGTTCCTATACTGATTAACCGACTAAACCACCGGTATTTTTTTAAATCTACAGATATAATTTTCTTTCTTACCTTTTCCTTGTTACGTTATCAAGATGGTAAATAATTTTCAAGCATACAAAAATTAACATACAGTCTTCTGTAGTAGTGTAGAATTGGGGACCGCTAGTTTCCCTGGACGACTTAGTCCAGAAACTAAGAAAAATAAGTAGTGTTGGACAATTCTATGAGTTAACCTTTTTAATGTATTTATTGATGGAGCAAATTGTTTTAACAGAGTGGCTCACATGCAATTCAGCCTACATGTGCGGCTGCGAGATGTCCACTCATATCTTAGATTGTAATTGTATTGTAATGTTGGTGCGATGGAAATAAACCAAGTTAATAATTTCTGAATCGCTGCTCCCGTTTCTCTCAAAAGTTTCTCTCCCCAGTCCACCTCTCCTCTCTCCCCCTCCCCCTTCTCTGGATGCTATATGACTGTTTAATCGTGCTGCCCTACACCACAGAGTGCGCCCCAGGAGAGTTCGGGTCCGACTGCCTGCTGAAGTGCCACTGTCTGAACAACGAGACGTGTGACGGCGCGACGGGACACTGTCCTCCCGGCTGCGCTGTGGGCTGGCTCGGACCCTCCTGTCAAGGTAAGTTCTTACGGCACCAGATAGGGCGCATAGGGCGGCGCCCATCTCCGTCCCAATAGCCCATTGGCTACACAACTTTCCGGGTGATACTAGTATGTAAAAGTTAAACACCGCTGGCAACACACTTTTCGGATAACCCCGGTGGAACTCAGGACTGGTAGTTGTGTGTGTGTTCAACTAACATAAACTGTTTCCCAAGTACTAAGGGCTAAGCAGAGAAAGCAACCATATGTACCATTCGGTCGGACACAGTAGACCACCACTACTACATATTAGTCATTACAAAACTTGCGTAAAAACACTATGTAGTACTGACTTTCTTTGAACCTTTTCGCCCTTCTGTCCCAGAGCCGGACGACTGTGTGACGAACGAGTGCCTGAACGGCGCCACCTGTAATGACCTGCGTGACGCCTACAACTGCAGCTGCCCCATCGGCTGGATCGGCCGCTTCTGCGAGACCATGACGCGTAAGAACAGTTTCAAGTTCAAGAGAACCCAAGATTTCTAACACTTACCATGCGTCAATGTTCAAGTTCAAGAGAACACGAGTTCACATCCAAACAATTAAAATCACAAAACAGAACACCTTCCCTCGAACTTAGAAAAAAAAGATAAAGAAAGATTCTTTACTCCTTTGCTGAGATACTTCTAGCAAACATATATATGATATATATGATACATTACATAGCGATTGATGTGCCTTGATCAGTGCTCGAAATACCCACTTGCCCACTTGAAAATGCAACAATATTTTGCTTGGCACAACTTAATTTTAAACCCAGGTTGCTCACTGCACAACCTGAAATTTTGAGGTTGAAACACCGCTTTTCCCCCACCTAGGTGCATAAGCTTTTGTATTTTTTTGATAACATAAAACATATTGCATAGTTACAATATAACTGGAAGAAAAGATAATGGATAAGTAGCTGATTTGAAGAAAGTAATAACTTGAAAGTGGGGCAACCTGAAATGTTGATAGTGCAACCTGGCTTTTGACTCAGGTTGCCACTTGGACAACCTGGCTGAAAAAAAGTATTTCGGGCACTGTTGATTGTGCAATGTTCATTGTTATGTCATCTTCTCGAATTGATTAGCGTCCCAACTGCTTCCATTTTTTTCAAAACACTGGAAACACTAATCAGTTAAGATCCCCGGTCGCCATCTTGGACATAACTCATAATGCAACCCACTAATATGGCGGTGACAGCTGTCCATGTCTATAAGTTGGGCATAACAGTCCTTTATCCGCAATGCACAGAAAATTGACTGTTTGCTAATCATAGCTACTTCTCGCCACTAGATGGCGCTGTTATGGAAGAATGTTTCCCCACACGTGACTAAGCTTAGCTCCCTCTTCCCGGTTCATAACTGGAACAGAATGGCATGGAAGTTCGTCAGAGTTGGTAAATGACATGCCAAACTCAAGAACAAATCAACTCACCGGCATTTTCCACACAATCTCCCTGAAGTCCTTATCATGCTGTGTTTTCTAAGTTTTATACCTTATACCCAGGCTAACGTTACCCCCCTCCCCCTCGCTAACGTGCCCCCCTCCCCCCTCCAGCGGAGCCGTGCCGTGACCTGGAGCCGTGTGAGAACGGAGCCACCTGCGTGCCGCTCAGCGAGGAGGAGTACCGCTGCGACTGCGCAGACACGTACGAGGGACAGCACTGCGAGGTGCAGAACCTGCCTGGTACGTATGGACAGAAGCTAGTCTGTAGCGCAGGGAGTACAACATCTAATGGTTTAGGGTTCGAAGCCCGGGTAAGAACCTTTGCTCTACCATTTGGACTGTGCCCTCGGTAAGGACGGGACGTAAAGCCCGTCTTTGAGTAGAGCCAGCCATCAGAACCAACTACACTTATCTATGTGAGGATCGTAGCACCTGCGTGGCTCTGAGCGAGAATATTAAGTCTGGGTCAGAGAGCTGCAAGTTTCTGACTCAGTGTGTTCAATGCCGAGTCGAGAAACACATCAGGTCCCAAGTGCTATTTTTGGCACTATAAACTGTAATTTTTTAAATGTAAGTTGTAAGTTTCAAAATTGTAACATAACTGTAATTTTTGTTTCAATGTTGTTTACTGCGGAACCGGAGCTACCGTTGCGGTACTTCTGATAGAAATGTTGTTTTGTTTGTTGCTGTTTACAGAGGAGGCCGGGTCCCCAGTCGGAGCTATCGTGGCGGTACTTCTGATAAAAATAAATATGTTTGTTTGTTTGTTGTTGTTTACAGAAGAAGCCGGGTCCCCAGTCGGAGCTATCGTGGCGGTACTTCTGATAAAACATTTTGTTTGTTTGTTGTTGTTTACAGAAGAAGCCGGTTCCCCAGTCGGAGCTATCGTGGCGGTACTTCTGATAAAACATTTTGTTTGTTTGTTGTTGTTTACAGAAGAAGCCGGTTCCCCAGTCGGAGCTATCGTGGCGGTACTTCTGATAAAACATTTTGTTTGTTTGTTGTTGTTTACAGAAGAAGCCGGTTCCCCAGTCGGAGCTATCGTGGCGGTACTTCTGATTGAATTAAATATGTTTGTTTGTTTGTTTGTTGTTGTTTACAGAAGAAGCCGGTTCCCCAGTCGGAGCTATCGTGGGCGCGCTGGTGGCAGTGCTGCTGATCGGCGGGGTGGCCGGGGCGGCTTACTACTTCCTCAAGGTGAAGAAGAACAAGGGGAACGAGGGGAGGGTCTCACCTGAGGCGCAGGGAGACAGCGACGAGGAGTAAAGCTTACTGGTCAAGACGCATGCTAAGGTGGCAGTGAAAGTGATCATTCAATTTCACTTCCACTTCACTTTCAGATGTCTAAATTCTATAAAGAGTCTAAATGGAAGTTAAAATTATCTACTTGGATCAGTTTCAGTTTCAAATGCGTAACTGCTCGCATCTTATCGATTTGTTGGTTCAAAACTAACTGACTGACTATGACTAAAGCTAACAGGTGAAGACGAATTTTCACTCTCACTTCACTTTCAAATTTGTAAACTCTCAAAATTTTCAAAATTCTCAAAGATCTCTTCAAATCTGTTTCAGTTTCACATGCCCACATTTTCACATCTCAACGTTTTTTTTTCAGTTCAAAACTACAAATTTTAGATGACATTGTAAACTGTATTTCCAAACACCCTTTCATTACAATACCCGTCTGACCCACATAAACGTGTAGGAAAAATGGAGAAATTAGAAAGATAAAACCACAGGAAACTTTCATTTCAATGTGCATAAAACATTATGATTAACAGCGTAAATCAACAGACACGTCTACATCGGTATTAGAGACTGACCGAATTCAAGGACACCAAAACTAAGGAAGAACGCAAAACTAGTAAAATAAACTACAGTGAACTGAAATTTATGTTAGTGGCAAAATTGCCCAATTACACTTACATGTGCATGTTCTGCAAAGCAGAGCATGGGCCTCAAAGAACCTTTGAACCTTGTGATAGAATACCGTTACAACACGTCGCTTTAACTTTAAAACATCATAAATGCTTCTGGAAATGTTAAATAGTCAGAAAGACGACATAGAGAGACTATAAGCTGGCTGGCATATCTTTGCCATCATTGTGATAATTCTTATCATTACAATAACAACAACTTGTTTATTATTTGGGGTTTTAGAATCGAATAGAAATGCAAATTTGTTAATAATCTTTATCTTAATTGACAGAGAAGACAATAAGTACTTTAGGGTGACGGTGTAATATTTTATATGTGACAAGGACTATGACGTCTTGCATTCAAGTAGAAGTCAGAATTATATAAGACAAGCAAAAGTTCAATATCACAAATTCTCCAGTAATAGGAGGAAATTTTTAGTCACCAATTTTTTAGTCACCAATTTTTAGTAACAAAATTTTTTAGTCACAATTTTTTTTAGTAACAAAATTTTTTAGTCACAAAATTTTTAGTAACTAATTGGAGAAGAATATTGGGAATTCTACAAAACTCTCCAAAGTCACAGTATAATCAAGACAATAAAATTTACTTTTAGCTGAAACTTAGATTGCAATTTCTTACGAAGATATAAAAATGCATATTGCCACATCAACTAAATCTTGGGTTAGAGGTATTTAGAAAGTTCTGACTTTGTCGAATGGGACAGACGAACTGACTGACTGACTGACAAACAAGGACGGAAACACGTGACTAGTTACGTAGCGACGGAAACAACCTACGTCACAATACGTCATCAAAATGGCGGGGATAGCCGACCAAAGAGCACCGATTTTTTTTCTATCGTTTTCTTTCAGCGATTTCGGTGTATAACGTAACCTAGCCTATGATGTCGCAGATAATATCAGGATTATCTGAAACTGCCGACATTTTGGTGTGCGATGTCACCGATCTACGACAGTTAAACTTCGTCATGTCTTCGACTTAATGTCAGAACGTGACGATGATCTTGGCTTCAAATGAACCGTAGATATTCTGCCATCTCATAAGCAACGTTCGATGATGTAGGTGACGTAGGCTGTACCAGCAAACTGACGCGACGGAACTATATTTGTTGCAGACGCCTTCTGGTCAAGAAGCGCATTCGGACCGAAGTATGCAATGGAAATTCAAAGCCATAAAACTAACGTTATTGTACTTCCCTCAGGGTTGCTGTTTGTTATATCTGTCAGATGTCTACGTCCTTCTTTGTATATCTAATTATGTCTTCGGTCTTCTTTAACATTACCGGGGAGCATTGAGAGACCCACACTATTTGTATTGCCAATGGCGTGATACATTGAGTATCATCCACGATGTAAATGAATTTAAGTATTACATTTAAAAAGTATGATTTGGAAGACAGAAAAAGGCACACAATTTGGAATCTACACGTCTTGAGAAATAAAATTAGTTTAAAATTCTAAAAATTTTTGGTCTTTCAGTGCTCACCGCCTCAATAGTGAAAAGGGTTTTTAAAAACAATTAGTGCTTTCTCTACATACAGGGAGCGATTTTGACGCTCTTAAAATCTAATATATTCTACACATTTAAGAATTGTTTTATTGCTGTTGATGAGTTCTGCTATTCAATAAAACTTTACAAGTTATACCAAACGTGTGGTTCTTGATTATGGGTTCTTATCTCAGAGTTTTTTGTTTGTTTTAGTAGGATTTTCATTAGTTATATTGCATCACTATTTTTCCTGGAGTCCGTGACAATTCTAGAGTATTACAAGAGTATTATAAATCTACATAGTCGTTTAGTGGTAGGGTGTTGTTACGGGCCAACTTTCACGCATAATTGACTCCCTTGGCCAAAAATCAATAAAAGCTAAATTAACAATTCTCCACTTGGACCGTTGAAAGAAAGGAGATGTATTGGCTGGGCGTGAATTCTTGGGTCCCTATTAACTACACAAAACTTATTTCGAAGACCTGGAACGATGCTAACCTCCCTAGTACAGGAGATGCACCACAGAATAGCAGTGACTTGGATGTCAATCAGAAGGTATATTACAAGACTGATTAAAGGCGGGATGGTAATACTATTGTATACAGATTGTATGAAAATCATTCAGTCCAAGACTCGATTCAATTCGAACTATACTCGATCGAACACCAAACATTCAAAAGGCAATTTCTCCACTTAGATCGCTGACTAAAACTCCCATACGTGGTTAAGACGGATCCCATTCATAAGAAGGGTACTTTATAGGCTTTCTGCTTTCAAATCATAGCTTTTCATTATGGATCAAATTCGATCGAAAGTGGCTAAGTCAGACAAATCCAACTTTCGGTCTCTAAACGGTATCTGTCCGGTGAACAAGGGGTGTTAGAAAAGTTTCACACTTCAGGAGCACGAGACCATAGCTACACCTTAGAGCGTAAAGAAGACCCACATATCTGGTGACCGTTTGCGTGAGTTTATACACAACGCGTGACTAATGTGCTAGGCTATACAAAACCAACGGTCTCCATCCAGGGGGAAGGCACCAGCTGGGGTACACGTAGCATGCAGACATGTTAGAAAGCAGCTAAAACTTGGAGCGAGCCAGAAAGCAATTACTCGTGAGCAACTGCATATGATTTTGGAAACGGTCAGTCGATTAAAATAGAAAAATGCCGCTATCTTTTATCAAGAACACCTGGATGTCTAACCTTAATCGACGAGAAAAAGCAAGTCTTGGAAACCAAGAGTACATGCATATGAATGACCCATTTGCTGGGTCAAACCGTCAAGCCCAAACAGAAAAAATGGCCTCGAAACTCTATCTTAAAATTTACATAAGTCTGCAGAAAACAATTCAACATAGCCATCACACTACGCACCTTACAGCTTCCGGAGAGTAGACAAACCTTGAGATGTGGTGTCTTTTCAAGCTGCATGAGTCTTCCAGAAACCCTCATCATGACCGGCAATGGGAGCAAATACGTTTTGTAATAATAATATGTCAAACTTAAGTGTAGTATATATATCAACATACTACAGAACATCCGTTTGCGCACCAGACCTTCCAATATCGTATAACAATATCGGTGCCATTCACGTACAAAGGGCGCATTCTAGCATAATCACTGTAATAAAAGGTGAGGACTAAAATAGTCTTTAATTCAGTTCGCGTACAAAGGGATTACTCTAGCATGGTCATGGTAATAAAAGATCTAGGTTAGAACAGTTATCGTATTCCCTACGTGAACATCAGAGCGGTACCAGTCAAGTGTACACCAGAGACCGACATGCCGTCATACACGCCTGAAGCTGGGCTGAGTGGTTATTAGCGGTTCATAATACGAGATTGACATGTTTTCGACTATAGATAAGTGGAATTTGGGCTTCGTTGAAACGCCTTTTGGTCATGAAACAAGAATAATTGCATGGAAAAGCTTTATCAAGTACTTCGTATGACGACTTTCTACTTCGTTGATATTTTGTGACGAGTAGTTGAAGTATAAGAGTCGCAGTCGGAACACCAATCATGTCCTTTGTTGAGCATTGTATTATATTCTGTGCGCATGCCCACGATAAAAAAAAATTAAGATGCTTTCGTAACTTTTTCGATGACATGCCATTCGTTCGCCTTCTGCATTTCTGTGTCATTTTAGCAAGCACCTAAGCTAGTGTCTAAATGGAGGTTTTGATCTGCCCTTAGTCTGTACCGATTCAAATCAATATTTGTCTTCTTTTGATAACCAAAGGGCAAACAGTTGAACAACTATTCTCTTACGCTCTTGCGACGAGTCATCCAATGACGAGGAATATTACATAATGCCACGCTATATATAGCACCGATGGTCAATAAGAATTTTATGCTCGCCAGAGGATCTGCTCTCCAGGGTAAGGGGACACGTGGTCAGGACATGGGGCTCTCTCAAGAATGCTTTAGAACATTATCAAAATGGTGGTGATTGTTCCTTACAGTCTGACTAGAGGTGAACATAACGCAAATCAAGCCTGTGAAGTAATGGGCTAGATGTTTAGCCCTGTGGTTTAGCTTTTTTTTTGCCGGATTTTTATTTTTCGCCCCCGTGCACTACTGCCACTAAGTCATCCGTAAGATTAAGGCAGCGTGGCCTTACAAAAATATTCAGAGATTGATAAACGTTTTTGTTTGGCCACTAAACGTGCTGATTGTGCGTTTATCTACCCCTGTATAAATGTGATAAATTTGCATCTTTTTAAATATTCGAGCTGTGGACACCTGCCAAGTTTCCTGAATATCAGTCAAGTTGCTACTTCAATACCAGCCCACACACACAGCAACGTTATGTTTGGATTATGTTTTTCTCGTTACTAAATGCTTAATAAGCTTCCGAGTGATTTTGTAAGTACCAGCGGAAGCCGGGAAGACTATTTCTGTTAGATGACTAATAAATACAAAAATATACGTTGGTGTTCATGAGTGTTTATTTCAAGTAGCAAGGTCACTGTCACTTACAAGTCGACAAAACCAAATTCAACCTAAGACAAATCATCCCTGAACCATACTCGGTCATTATGTCCAAGCAGTTGGAGACTTTCAGCCTCTTCAAAAACGTGTCCTAGATTTCCATCAGAATGAATTGACCCTTCGACCACCTCATACCCTAAATCCAGGCGGATCCAGGCTTATCAGTACATTTGATCTGTAGATAACATTTCTGCAAGTGTTTATTGTAGCTCTATAGCTGTATCTTATTAAGCCATTGTTGCCGCCTTCTGACGACAAAACCTCACAGAGCAGTACTGTAGTTCGACAAGTAGATGTGTCATACTTTTTAGCCACTGTCATCAAGACTCACTGCCTTATAAAGGCAACAAACTTCAAAACGGAAAACGATAATACTTCTTATGAATCATTCCAGCCTGTTTCGACACCATTGAAGATATAATTACTATTTTTTTACGAGACATCCTGAGTTTTTCATGAATGACCATTGAGTTACTTTTCGAGATACTGGCCATAGAACAAATGGACTTCAACGTTAGTCATGGCCACCTATAGCTAACAACCATAGCGAGTAAAGGACTACGCACCAGATCCAATGACCACTTGAACGGCAATCGCAGCAAATACACACTTGGACCAGTTGTAGCTCTAGTGCCACTCGTTCAGCTATCTGTCACCCACTACCGGTGCCAACTGGTGATGGATTCCTGCTAGTGGGTTATTCACTACAACTGCATTGTAGATATGTCTAACTGTTGTACGTTTCACAAGTCGATGAAGTCATACGATACTTAAAGGTCCGCTGCGCAAACGGATCCTGTTCAGAATCCATCTATCCCGCCATCTGTTCCACTTTCTCGTCAAGACGAAAGCACTTTCCCAGGATTAGCGGCCACCATGGTGGGGCTTTGGGAGGAGATTGTCTTCGTTGTGATCCTTCCCGTCATCAGCTTCGTAGGTGAGTCAAAGATTGAGCATCTTTTGCCCGCGTCAAAGCTTGTTTAACCCGTAAGCTACTGTTTCTTCTGATTGGCAAACTGCAAGTCTATGGCAAAAAGCTAAAATTGTTATGATATAGCTGTATGCATATTATATTTTTCATTAGTTACCTTTTTCTTTTAATCTGCTGGAGTATTCATGTGGAAATTGCATGGGCAGCTTCGTCCTCGTGTTTCCTTACGGTTAAGATTTGTCGAGAACACCAAAATGTAAAGTTGTCCATTCGGACTCATGAAAAAGAATTCGTTAGGTGACATACGGCAATGTACAAGGAAAAGGACGACAAAGTAAGTTGAAAAAGGACTCTGAAAAACAGTCATTTCTGTATACTTGAAGCAAACCATTTTAACCCTAACAATATCTTTTTTTTCGCCGAACCTACAAAAACTTTAGACCAATACATAATGCATTTCATGCCACAGCAAAGGTTGAGACGAATGGACAAATTTGAGCCATAGAGTTCCTAAAATCCTTCAAGTTATTTTCTATCGATACTTACGGTTGGAATTGCGTGCTTTTCTAAGTTGATAACGCACAGGATAGTAAAAAAGTAGTTTTTGCATCTACCCTGTTCCTGATTTGCATGTTCAGGCAAGTGGAGGAAAACTACCCAAAGCTACATTATCTGCTTCATCTTTTTTTATCTTTCTCTCCCGCAGTGCCTGGTGACACACCAGGGTAGAAATAAAGTTTTAGATGGTGATAGAATGCGATCCGCTCTTCGCACGACAGGTTTAAGATAGCAAAACTGGTTCATTATTAAGAACT
The DNA here is from genome assembly GCA_019207045.1 of Branchiostoma floridae x Branchiostoma belcheri. Classification (NCBI taxonomy): domain Eukaryota; kingdom Metazoa; phylum Chordata; class Leptocardii; order Amphioxiformes; family Branchiostomatidae; genus Branchiostoma; species Branchiostoma floridae x Branchiostoma belcheri. The sequence goes on from CM033032.1 coordinate 765,214, forward strand.
TCGTGAATAGAATTCAGCTATAGTTGCCTAAGGTTTCTGTCAATCGTTTTTCACATTTCTAGTAGAAACAGCCAGAGGGCCAGCAAGACAAATTAACAAGTGAATCGTTGATTTGTGGCGCAGGATTCAGGTATTGCTACTCTCCAAGCAGAGGTTGGTGGGAAAAATCGTGACCTATTCCTATCATTTTTTTTTCGACCGGCCTTCAAATGATAGGAATAGGTCACGATTTTTCCCACCAACCTTTGCTTGGAGAGTAAGGTATTGCCACCTTAGGTTACTGCCAATGATCGTTTTTTTATTATGATAGCATGGCTGGAAAGGCGACAACAAAAATTGCAAAATGATTGTGACTCATCGTCACGTAGCTGATGTCCAGCTGAGCGTGGCCGGTGATCCCGGATACTGGTGGCCATGGCGGACCAGTTCTGGGAGCTTGATTCGCAAACATCAAACACGAGAGCGCTCCAAAATGTCACTTTCAGACCGTTCCATTCAGATGTGATACAATGATCGTTACGCGGTCAGTTTTCTGGTGGAAGATTCCCGCCAAAGTTGGCGTCGTGTGTGACGTAACTGGTACAGTGCTGGGCACGAAACCTAGAGGTCCCGAGTTCGATACTCGCCGTGCCCCCCAACGTTGTGCCCTTGAGAAAGTCACTTTAAAAGACATTTCTTGCTTCACCCAGGTTTAAAGATGGGCACCTGACTTTGGTTGGGGAGGTAAATGACTACCTTTACATTCTGTCCATACTTTACATATATGCATGCGGCACTGTTCAAAAGGTTACAAACTTGAGTGCAGTGCCAAATATTGTCTTTGTCTATCCCAAAGGAAATTTGAAAAAAAAAAAAAAACAATTCCACACGAACAAACGTTCCTGCAGCGTTTTTCTACACGTAACGTTACTTTATTTGTCGGATAGGTTTCCGCTCTTCCTGTCCTATGTTACGACGGGTTTATATGAAATGGGCTTTTACTGGAGGAGAAAGTCCTACCTTCACGTTACAGTTTTGCGTCCATTCATTATGGCTCCTAAGGGAACATTTGGGTCTATCGAAGGATGCCCAATTCTTCCCTTTCCATCAAGTATCCCACTGCATTATTTTCTTGCGCAACTATGTACTAGTTACCAAAATCACCCACCTCGTTGCGCGTGTCCAGGCGCCCAGAGGGTTGACGTCACCCTAGTGAACCACTTCCCGTTCGTCGCGGATCAGGACACGTTCCTGAAGTGCGTCAGTGACGAGGCAAGTTCCACCCGGGACATCAGGTTCAACGTCATCGCGGACGTGGGTAACGGAGCCAACTACCCCAACCAAGTCAGGTCAGACTCCGGTTTTCTTCTGTTAATGATGGAAAATTGCAACCACCTGTTATTAACATATCAGTTCAGTTCAGTTCATCCTCATATTCATAAGAGGTGCCACTAATAATATCAGACCATGCATCTCTGTCTAGCATGGCGGTTCGCAGGTTGCGGTCCTTCAGTCCAACCTCACTCTCCAGTACATTCTTAAGTGTCAGGTTCGGTCGTCCCCTTATATTAACATATCCTGTTCTAAAATCGCTGACAAACGCCCCTGCAGTTTTGACATAATTATCTAGGGGCTAGACTGATATCACTTCTTCCTGAACACAAAGGTTATCCTTAACCTTAAGTCATGACCACGGCATGTGCAGAATTTAACAGACAGGAACTGAAAGTTCTGTTGCAGTAACAAGGAAAGTCGCCGGGTGGCAAAAAAATTTCTTGATGAACAGTGATGGATATATCATCACAGACTCCTGTAACTAAGATGCTGATCATGATGACCAGTTCCTATATCCCTGTCACATTTGGCGGAAATAGATTGGACGACGATTCTACGGCAATCGCCCGAGCCTCCCTCATAATTATAACTTTATTGCACAACAATTGTACAAGGTACAAAGTATGGATTAGTTGAGAAAGGGACGGTTTTCACGTGAAAAATACGCAACCCTCTGTCGATCTTAGATATGGCCGATCTTCCATCGATCGCCCGAAGATCGTGGATAATGTGACAGGGGTATTAGCTGGTTTTCTGGATTTAGCCTAAACAAAGAACGATGCGTAAATCGTGAAAAATCTTTTGCCCTCGCCCAGTGCGGGTAACATCGACCCCGAGTCGTGGCCGGGCGCGCAGAACGCCATCGCCGCCGGGTCGGGCGCCAGCCGCATGAACGTGTTCTCCTGCTCGCTGCAGACCCGCGACGACAGGACCGCCGGCGTCTTCACGGTCAAGATGGCGGATGCCGGTGAGTGGGAAGAATATTTAGTGATTCTAGCCTTAGATTCTCTAACCCTAACCCACCCTTCACCTTAACACTAACTTTAAACAAACGGCTGCAGGACTGTTGACATCTCGCCGTCCAAATATTGGATGCCACTGAGACGGATCGGAGGAATGATCCTGGTCTAAGTTTATTTAGTTAGGTTCACAAGAGTTGGAAGATTATGATGGTGTCCATTGGCAACTTACAGTTAGTGGCAGCCAATTGCAGCAGTATCGAATAGGGGCCTCTGGGTCTGTCATCATAGAGCTAATTGTCACTGAATACAGTAGGGAAATCCTAACAACATAGCTTTAAGAACACCTAGGTTAGAAACGCAATGGCTATGTGTTATAATAGATACAGATGATTACTATGGTAGGATTAAAACACACACAGTTCAGTTAGAGAGTAAATGATTTTTTTTAATGCTTGTCCAGAAAATCCCGTGTGACATTTATTTTCCCCCTCCAGCCATCATCCGGCCTAAGCTGCTGACCCAAACAGTCAGCGTGCAGGACGAGGTGGTGCTGGAGATGACCGACAGCACAGGAGGTTTGTTTACTGTTTATTCTCACAAACAAACAAACAAATAACAAACAAACAACAAACAAAACGACTTATGATTCACTGCCTGTTCACAGATCTTGCTCAGTGTCACTAATGAAATGTTCCCAAATTCTATCTTTTTTGACTTTATTCAGATCCACTTTTAGCTATTACAACATTATGCTGCCAGCTATTCTTCCAGTGGTCTAGTTGTTACTATCAGTCAAGTTCTGAGATACTATTACTTTTTGTATTATAGAGAAAAAAATGCTAAGTTGTTTACATCCAACACTGAAAAATAACTCTATAGGCACAGACAGCTTCTACTTGAAAATGATTGTATGAATCTTCGAAAATTCCGTCCAGGTTCTGGCCCGGTGACCTGGCGTAAGGACGGGTCCATCATCTCGGGGGAGTCCGGCCTGACTCTGACCATCGACCGCGTGGGGACCCAGGCCACCGGTGTGTTCGAGTGTTACCGCACGGAGGAGGAGAGGGGGGCGGCCGAGCAGGCCATCATGAGGCTCATCGTCAGGAGTAAGCCGCTCGTCATTGTCTAGTACTTAGAATCTTAGGTCTAAATACCAAATACCGTGGCGTAACTGGTAGAGCGTTCGGCTCGGAACCTAGAGGTCCTGAGTTCGATCCCCACCGTGCCCCGCCCCGACGTTGTGCCCTCGGGAAAGGCACTTTACACGACCTTCCTCACTTCACCCAGGTGTAAAAATGGGTACCTTCTGTCTGTACCGTGTATGTGGCACTGTTAATATAAGTTACAAAACTTGAGTGCAGTGCCACATTGTCCCAGTCTGTACAAAAAGCAAAATAGAAAAAAAAAAAAAATACCAGATAACTCGATTCAAATGTAAAACCGCTCGATATCGGAAGAGTGCAATGCATTACCAGGTCGCATTAGAGTGGCCATTAAGTATTTTGACGACTACACATGCTACATGCAAGGCGATGAAGGCTGCTACTTTACGTTTTCCAATGACATTGACGTAATAAACAATTAATTAACTCATTATCGTAAAGCCGCGAAAATGTGTAGCGCCAACACCGTGGTGGCACATCGTACTAATTTAAATATGTTTGAGGGACTATCTTAAATGTTGATGATGAGGCCCCATTTCCATCGAATGATGACCATTTGTGACTACAGCTGATGTGCGATCACAAATATCCGTCATTGATATCATGAAAAGATTACTGGAGATCATTGGGACATATGTAAAAAAAAGATTCACGCTCCTCTGTGACAAACGACCATAAAATCTACTAAGCCATGCAGTGTGGCGTGAAGCAACCTCCTTGTTTACTACGCCCCTTTTTCGCCCTCCAGGTTGCCCCGCCGGGAAGTGGGGAGGGGGGTGCGACCGGGACTGTCCCGACTGTAAGAACGGCGGCAAGTGTGATTTACTATGCTTCTTTGTCGCCCTTCAGGTTGCCCTGCCGGGAAGTGGGGAGGGGGGTGCGACCGGGACTGTCCCGACTGTGAGAACGGCGGCGTGTGCAACCCGTCTGACGGCAGGTGCATGTGTCCGCCTGGCTTCATGGGGGATACGTGTGACGAAGGTAGGCCGTTCTTATTCTCCTATGCAGAGTCGAACCTGCGTCCTAGAACTCCGACTCTGCTGAACTCTTTATCACGGCGCAGGTCCCAATATTGTCCAGTCCTGCTTGTAAATATTAATGATTCGGCGGACACCAATCAGTAGCCTTTGATTACAAATTAATTACTAATTTGGCCAACCTATGCACGATACAGTGTGAAAAAGAGTTAATATAAACGTTTTTGATCAAGTTCAAAATACTTGATGAACCAACTCTTTGTCCTTCCTTGGATTAAGATTTAAATTCTTTAGGCAACTACAGTTCAGCTTTGAGCGAAAATTACTTTTAGCAACACAGACGAACTTTCAAGAGAGTGTTTAACATTTCACATGTCTCTTTTCCCCCGTTTCAGCCTGCGGAACCAACGGGTTCGGTTTGAACTGTGAGTACAAGTGCTCGGACGAGACCGACTCTCGCGAGACCTGCGCCGGGAGGCTGTTCTGTATCCAGGACCCGTACGCCTGCTCCTGCTACATCGGCTTCAAACCGCCGGAGTGCCGCGATCGTAAGGCTTCTTTCTTCCTTCCTCCCTTCCTTCCTTCATTCATTCAAACATAACCTGGTGATTTTTTTTTTACTTTGAATTCCCTTTAAAATGAACGTGGCTCTCTTGTGAGTGGACGGTATGACTGTATCACAGTTTTGTAATAATTTTTTTTAAAATTCGTACAGCCTGTGACGGTAAGACGTTCGGAGTGAACTGTCTGAAGGACTGCAACTGTAAGGAACAGTGTGACGTGGTGACTAACTGTTTCTCCTTTCTGTAGCCTGTGACGGTAAGACGTTCGGAGTGAACTGTAAGGAGCAGTGTGACGTGGTGACTAACTGTTTCTCCTTTCTGTAGCCTGTGACGGTAAGACGTTCGGAGTGAACTGTCTGAAGGACTGTAACTGTAAGGAACAGTGTGACGTGGTGACTAACTGTTTCTCCTTTCTGTAGCCTGTGACGGTAAGACGTTCGGAGTGAACTGTAAGGAGCAGTGTGACGTGGTGACTAACTGTTTCTCCTTTCTGTAGCCTGTGGCGGTAAGACGTTCGGAGTGAACTGTAAGGAGCAGTGTGACGTGGTGACTAACTGTTTCTCCTTTCTGTAGCCTGTGACGGTAAGACGTTCGGAGTGAACTGTCTGAAGGACTGTAACTGTAAGGAACAGTGTGACGTGGTGACTAACTGTTTCTCCTTTCTGTAGCCTGTGACGGTAAGACGTTCGGAGTGAACTGTAAGGAGCAGTGTGACGTGGTGACTAACTGTTTCTCCTTTCTGTAGCCTGTGACGGTAAGACGTTCGGAGTGAACTGTCTGAAGGACTGCAACTGTAAGGAACAGTGTGACGTGGTGACTAACTGTTTCTCCTTTCTGTAGCCTGTGACGGTAAGACGTTCGGAGTGAACTGTAAGGAGCAGTGTGACGTGGTGACTAACTGTTTCTCCTTTCTGTAGCCTGTGACGGTAAGACGTTCGGAGTGAACTGTCTGAAGGACTGTAACTGTAAGGAACAGTGTGACGTGGTGACTAACTGTTTCTCCTTTCTGTAGCCTGTGACGGTAAGACGTTCGGAGTGAACTGTAAGGAGCAGTGTGACGTGGTGACTAACTGTTTCTCCTTTCTGTAGCCTGTGACGGTAAGACGTTCGGAGTGAACTGTAAGGAGCAGTGTGACGTGGTGACTAACTGTTTCTCCTTTCTGTAGCCTGTGACGGTAAGACGTTCGGAATGAACTGTCTGAAGGACTGTAACTGTAAGGAACAGTGTGACGTGGTGACTAACTGTTTCTCCTTTCTGTAGCCTGTGACGGTAAGACGTTCGGAGTGAACTGTAAGGAGCAGTGTGACGTGGTGACTAACTGTTTCTCCTTTCTGTAGCCTGTGACGGTAAGACGTTCGGAGTGAACTGTCTGAAGGACTGTAACTGTAAGGAACAGTGTGACGTGGTGACTAACTGTTTCTCCTCTCTGTAGCCTGTGACAGTAAGACGTTCGGAGTGAACTGTAAGGAGCAGTGTGACTTGGTGACTAACTGTTTCTCCTTTCTGTAGCCTGTGACGGTAAGACGTTCGGAGTGAACTGTAAGGAACAGTGTGACGTGGTGAATAATTATAACTGTTTCTTCTTTCTGTAGCCTGTGACGGTAAGACGTTCGGAGTGAACTGTAAGGAACAGTGTGACGTGGTGAATAATTATAACTGTGTCTCCTTTGTGTAGCCTGTGACGGTAAGACGTTCGGAGTGAACTGTAAGGAGCAGTGTGACGTGGTGACTAACTGTTTCTTCTTTCTGTAGCCTGTGACGGTAAGACGTTCGGAGTGAACTGTCTGAAGGACTGTAACTGTAAGGAACAGTGTGACTTGGTGACTAACTGTTTCTTCTTTCTGTAGCCTGTGACGGTAAGACGTTCGGAGTGAACTGTAAGGAACAGTGTGACGTGGTGACTAACTGTTTCTCCTCTCTGTAGCCTGTGACAGTAAGACGTTCGGAGTGAACTGTAAGGAGCAGTGTGACTTGGTGACTAACTGTTTCTCCTTTCTGTAGCCTGTGACGGTAAGACGTTCGGAGTGAACTGTAAGGAACAGTGTGACGTGGTGAATAATTATAACTGTTTCTTCTTTCTGTAGCCTGTGACGGTAAGACGTTCGGAGTGAACTGTAAGGAACAGTGTGACGTGGTGAATAATTATAACTGTGTCTCCTTTGTGTAGCCTGTGACGGTAAGACGTTCGGAGTGAACTGTAAGGAGCAGTGTGACGTGGTGAATAACTGTTTCTCCTTTCTGTAGCCTGTGACGGTAAGACGTTCGGAGTGAACTGTAAGGAACAGTGTGACGTGGTGAATAATTATAACTGTGTCTCCTTTGTGTAGCCTGTGACGGTAAGACGTTCGGAGTGAACTGTAAGGAACAGTGTGACTTGGTGACTAACTGTTTCTTCTTTCTGTAGCCTGTGACGGTAAGACGTTCGGAGTGAACTGTAAGGAACAGTGTGACTTGGTGACTAACTGTTTCTTCTTTCTGTAGCCTGTGACGGTAAGACGTTCGGAGTGAACTGTAAGGAGCAGTGTGACGTGGTGACTAACTGTTTCTCCTTTCTGTAGCCTGTGACGGTAAGACGTTCGGAGTGAACTGTCTGAAGGACTGTAACTGTAAGGAGCAGTGTGACGTGGTGACGGGGGCTTGTGATGACGGGTGCGAGGCGGGATGGGAAGGAAGCGACTGTCAGACAGGTGAGTTCTGACTGCTCGCTTTGCCTCTCTGTGTGTATCATGAAGCTTTCTTAAGATAAGAACGCTTCACTACTTACACAGAGCTTACAAATTCACAACACCATGATAAGAGTAGGGTCTAGCCTGACGAAGACAGCTCGTTTTTTTCTTACTCTGATATATCTATCTATGAGAATGTTGATCAGCACCTGCAGTTCTATCCTGACACTTGCTACATGATGTAATAGAACACCAATGATTACACCACCGGTAACCATGGTGACAGGCGTCTGGTACAGTTTATTGGTACTGTAGAACTTGAGATAAAGGAGAAGATGAACACATAACTAGTTTCCCTTCCTCGAAATTGATTAATTAAAAAAAACATTTAACCCTAAATGAAAGGACAGTGACATTTTCCATGTAACCATTTTTTACGTTACTAAGGGTAAGTGCAGAACTGGTAGATTCCGCTATGTGGCGCCTCAACGGTTGTGCGATGATTAAGGGTCAATGACCCACTCCGATGTGTACATAGTGTCATAAGGCTAGGTCATTTCCTTAAGTATCGAATAAAATCACCAAATAAGCAAAGCGAATGAGGTGATTTTATGACACAATATCTTAAGAATACCTGTTTGGATTGTCTTGGTATCTGATATGTTAGTTGGTCTTGCTGAGGCCTCAAAATGATAACATATCTCTTTTAAGATATCTACTCATTATGATAATAAAGATTATATATCTAGTTTATTAGAATGATAAGAATGTGTAGATATGTCGTCTATCATTATGAGTGTAATGATTATACATCTCGTTTCAGAATGTGAGGAGGGAAAGTTCGGCGAGGACTGCACCGAGACGTGCCACTGCCTGGATGACGTAGCCTGCGACAGGGTCACAGGTCACTGCCCCAACGACACATGCGCAGGAGGATGGGTGGGAGAGATCTGCCAGGACAGTGAGTTTTCCCGCGGTTTTATCTCTTCATCCTTTCTATTAGTTCAGTGGTGATCAAAATACGACCAGGGCTACCCAGATATTACAAAGTTTCCCTGATGAGCAAGAACACGAAAAAAGCAATGTTATCTATAATATCCATAATTAGACTACAGAGTCTACAGCATCTGTAGTATAAACATCTTAAGACTATAGTATGTACAATGAGAGGTTTATTTTATTTTTATTTATTAGGTTAAGGTAAAGGTTAGGGTTGGGTTGTTTGGAAATTTGTTCCGATTTTTGTTTGTTTCAGTCAGCTGATATATATAACGACATAATGCCATTCCATAGGTGATTGTTATCAATTTAGAGCTATTTCTGCGATGTTGTAATGGTTAAAGAACCCAACACACATATGGAGAAGAGTAGAGGTGAAATATTGAGGGTCCTTTTAAACCTTTTGAAACCAGGACGTTAAACACTCTCTTTCACTTTGTCCTTGATATTTGAAGAGGCCCGAAGAGAGCTGCTTTATGTTACGTGTCATGTCAAGTACAATACACTTCACTTGAAGTACGAGCACGGCCATGTGAAGCGTTACGCCCCAGATATACAGTCAGCTTCTATTGTTATAATGTTTCAATGATCATGTCCTACTACTAACACTGACAATGTTTGTGGCCAGAAGAGAACTGTTATGTGTCATGACAAGTACATACACTTCACTAAAGGATAGACTATTAAACGTTACGCCCTAGATACACAGTCAGCTCCTATAGTTATAATGCTTCAATGATCATGTCCCACTACTGACACTGACAATGTTTGGATGTTTGTGTCCCACTTCGGACAACGAATCGTTTTGGATATGTGAAGATCCGGGTAAATAAGTCCTCTTTGCAGCGCCACGAGTCCTAAAACGTGACAAAATACAGACTGCCTTCATGACATCATGCCTATAGCTGTTGAAAAATGAATAATCATACTAGCTTCTCCCTCAATCACTCATGAGAGCGAGATTATGGGAGTGTGTGACCCAAGGGCTATAGAAAATGAGACAGGCGCTGCTCCTACAAACCGAATATAAATCTTGACAAATATTAAACCATGTGACTATCTACAGGACCGTGCTCAGAGGAGCCCTGTCAGAATGACGGCACCTGTCTGGACACACCTGAAGAAGGGCCGGACTACTACACCTGCACCTGTGCCGAGGGGTGGGAGGGAACCGACTGTGACGAAGGTGTGGAAGCTGGAAACATCTTGATAGGATAGGATTTAGAGACTGTTTTAATAGACGAAATTGCCAACATTTGAGGATAGCCGGATGTTGAGCACTTTCAAGAACCCACAACATGCTCTTGCCTAGCTCGTACTCAAAGCACACTATAAAGCTCGCGTGTTTATCGGATTTGCGATACAAACAAATATGAGCATAAATGATTTACACCACACTTGACATCTCTTTTGGGATATTGCCGTTAACAACGTGGATTGCTAACGGCAAAGTGTATTGTTAACAGCTGTTTTTTTTTTTCAGAAACTGACGAGTGTGCGTCCGACCCGTGTCAGAACGGCGGCACCTGCACGGACGCGTTCGCGGAGTACGCATGCGCGTGTACCGACAAGTACGAAGGCGACAACTGTGAAGTAGGTGAGTGGAAAAGTGGACATCAAAAATGGGCCACCGCTTAGCGTCCCTCTTGAAAACTGCAACGTTAAACATATAAGTGCCGAGTTTGTTCCTTGTCTTGCATTAATTGTCTCCAGGAGGTCAAATATGGGCCAAAACCAGGTTTGGGGGCCGAACTGGAAATCTAAGGAGTACTTTTTTTTCCAGAACGTAGTTTTCTGAAAGACTTGAAGAGAGTAGAACCCTAAAAATGGACCCCCTGATATTCGCCCTTTACTCTTGACCTTCACCCTCCGCAGAGATCCCCGGGAAGATGTCGGTATGTAATATTGACATTCGCCTTTCACTTTAACCTTCAATTACTCTCCGCAGAAGATGTCGTTATGTTATAAAGACCTTCGCTCTGTAATCTTAACCTTTACCCCCGCAGAGATCCCTGGAGCGGGGGAGGACGGTGAGTCGGCCGGCGGGGGGAACCTCGGGGTGCTGATCGGGGGCGCGGTGGGCGGGGTGCTGGTTCTGTAATAATGACCTTTACCTTTAACCTTTACCCTCCACAGAGATCCAGGGAGCCGGGGAGGACGGCGGGTCGGCCGGCGGGGGGAACCTCGGGGTGCTGATCGGGGGCGCGGTGGGAGGGGTGCTGGTTCTGTAATAATGACCTTTACCTTTAACCTTTACCCTCCACAGAGATCCAGGGAGCCGGGGAGGACGGCGGGTCGGCCGGCGGGGGGAACCTCGGGGTGCTGATCGGGGGCGCGGTGGGAGGGGTACTGGTTCTGTAATAATGACCTTTACCTTTAGCCTTTACCCCCCCCCCCCCCCCCGCAGAGATCCCTGGAGCCGGGAGGACGGGGGGTCGGCCGGAGGGGGGAACCTCGGGGTGCTGATCGGGGGCGCGGTGGGAGGGGTGCTGGTTCTGTAATAATGACCTTTACCTTTGACCTTTGCCCCCCGCAGAGATCCCTGGTGCCGGGGAGGACGGTGAGTCGGCCGGCGGAGGGAACCTCGGGGTGCTGATCGGGGGCGCGGTGGGAGGGGTACTGGTTCTGTAATAATGACCTTTACCTTTAACCTTTACCCCCCCCCCCCCCCGCAGAGATCCCTGGAGCCGGGGAGGACGGGGGGTCGGCCGGAGGGGGGAACCTCGGGGTGCTGATCGGGGGCGCGGTGGGAGGGGTGCTGGTTCTGTAATAATGACCTTTACCTTTGACCTTTGCCCCCCGCAGAGATCCCTGGTGCCGGGGAGGACGGTGAGTCGGCCGGCGGAGGGAACCTCGGGGTGCTGATCGGGGGCGCGGTGGGAGGGGTACTGGTTCTGTAATAATGACCTTTACCTTTAACCTTTACCCTCCGCAGAGATCCCTGGAGCCGGGGAGGACGGGGGGTCGGCCGGAGGGGGGAACCTCGGGGTGCTGATCGGGGGCGCGGTGGGAGGGGTGCTGGTTCTGGAATAATGACCTTTACCTTTAACCTTTACCCTCCGCAGAGATCCCTGGAGCCGGGGAGGACGGGGGGTCGGCCGGAGGGGGAACCTCGGGGTGCTGATCGGGGGCGCGGTGGGCAGGGTGCTGGTTCTGGAATAATGACCTTTACCTTTAACCTTTCGGCTGTTTCACAATTGAGTGTACCAAACAGGGGTCACTGAGCTTGAAAAATCAACTTTGATATATAACAAAATTGATATTGGCAGTTCAAAGGTACATACTTGTGGCTTAATATTCTAAAAGATCTTTGCACAACACCTCTCGGTGACTTTTATACAGGTCTTTCTTTAATGGGGCACTGAGGGGGTACGGACGGGACAACTTTAAGACTGTATGTAAAGGTACATACAGTATACCTACATGAAGAACGAAAGATAAACACTATTCCATGTTATCTTCAATCACTAGAATCCACAAGACCAGAAAACTAACTTTTATTTGCAGTAGCACCTTGTTGTGTCATTTTCTGGTCATTTATTGTAAGGCGATGATAACACCCTGCTGTTATTTCATGTAGAAGGAAAGGTCAAATACAATTTTTTTAAAGTTCAAGCACTTTGATAGCTTAACTTTGTTAGAATTTCATTCTTTATAAACCCCTACATAAGATTCTAGCATTCATACTTGGGAAACATAGCAAGAGACTTGATCATTTCATGAATATGATAATACATGGGGGTACGGACGGGACACAACCAGACAACAGGCCAAAAAGACTGATACTGCAGGGACTTGTCCAAACCCTTTTGGAACACATTTGTTCAATGACTACAAGTTAAATAAAGCTTGTACAAATACTGCAATACTGTCTAAACTAAGAAAAAAAGGAGAAAGACATCATTATTAGATCTGATCTGATCTAGAATGATCTGAGATTGAGAATGTCATTATAGCATATTTTCTTTGATGGCCATGCTCAACCGGTGAACTTGATGGGATGTATCTGTTCTGTCATCATGAATCTGCAATTTTTTGACCTATTTGCAGATTTCTTCTGCTCTCTTCTGTCACAGCAAGTACCCCTTTCTTCTCAAGGATTTTATTTTGACTTGACAAGTCTCTCCAGAACCTTTGCCTTTCTCCTTGGTGTCTCAGGTAGTGTCTGTTCTGTCCTTTTTCATGTACACTACCTGCACTTGGGGGTGAGGAGAATGGGTCATCACCATCATGATGAATATCTGGGAGAGTGAGCTGGGCTAGAGGAGAGCACATGAACTGGGCAAAATGAGATGGTAACTTTAGGGGAATATCAAATTTCATCTTATACCAACCCCAGGCAGTTTATGGGCGTTAATGAAAAACCTGATAAAGAAAATGCTGGCAAATTCATTAAAAACTACTATTTTTAGTGAGGACATCAATTGTTTGTATCTATTTAGTATTAATAATGTGTTATTTCAACAATTGGGATGTCATTTTCCCCAGTATTTTGCTTAAAACTAAAAGTGGGGGTACGGACGGGACAGGTGGGGGTACGGACGGGACAGGGGTACGGACGGGACATTTGAAGTTATACGGTGCTGTATCAGGCAAGGTCTTTATCACAGATATAGTTTATATAGTGGTTTGGTATCTAGTCAAAGAGACTTGTAAACCATCACAATTAAAAGTTTGTAATATTAGCCTAATATAGAAATTGAGGGGGGGTACGGACGGGACAAAATTTTTCGGAAAATGACAGCCGATACTTTGATCCTTCGATGTGACTCAGATGAAAGTAGGAATGATCTCATTCTACTTTTGTTCTCTTACATACATCATAACAAAACTTTACATGTCAAATTAACACTTATTACAGTACAATAAAACAATGCTACAGACTTTGAAATATTTAAGCAAATATTACATTAAAATTGGTAACATGTGGATGAAAATACAAAATAACCCTGCTGGCCAAAAAAGTTGGAATATCTTCGAAAAATTGTAATAAATCTCAAGTTAACATATGACTGCATGTACAAAATAAGAAATTTTAAGGTAGCAGCCATGTTTGTGATGTCAGCTGCAATGGTCAGAATGTGAAAAAACTGAATGACCCCTGGTAACACTAAAAATGGGCCATTTTTAGGCAACATTTTTAATGATAATTTCGCCAAATATTGATGGATTTCTCTATTTCTTTTTTTGTTGTGTTCCTTGTTATACCAGCTTTTGGAAAATACAAGTTAAAAACAGTAATATCTTATGTAGACTTTCTTACCAACTGGTAACATGTGGAAAAATAAATGGGTACACTCAATTGTGAAACAGCCGTTTACCCTCCACAGAGATCCCTGGAGCCGGGGAGGACGGCGGGTCGGCCGGCGGAGGGGGGTTCGCTTAAAAGGCTGGGCTGTCTACCAGGCCAGGCTACCTGGCCTGTCTACCTGGCCTGGCTATCACGTCAGGCTACTCAGATCCCCCCATTCATAGCCCCATCATGTGGCACTCAACCAAAATAGCTGATCGACAGGCATAGTAATTGCTAATCTTCAACACTGTCAGTGCCCTGAGGTTTGCCTGTCCACTGGCTGGACCCTTCGGGAATGTGTCTGGGATGCCTTCCTTGCAGCTGTCAGGAACGCATTCAAGTACTATACCAGTACTGTGTTCGGTAAATGCTTTAGGGTGTTAGACCTAGAAAACAGAGGTCCAGGGTTCAAATCCTTTGACATGTCACAAAATCTGTGCTGTTAACAGTACTTTCCCCACTCTTACATCTTAGAGATTATTGGCAGTGGAAGGAGAGGATTGGGCTCTGTCCTGGACACAAAAATTGTACAGTGGATAACAATCCACAGCCTCAAAAATGCTATGTGACTACTAAGATTTTATATGTCAACATGGCATACTAGCATAGAGAACAAGGAGGAGGTACATGTAATTATACCCCCCTTGGTCAGTACAAGTTTAGCTTTACAGTGAGCAAGTGATTTATGCTCTCCCATCTTGTTGCACAAGCTGAGTTTCTGTTCTAGAAGATAGATATTCAATAAAGAAACAAAATTCTGTTGCTGGCAAGCCCATTCTTACACACACACACACACACACACACACACACACACACACATTTACACACACACAAACATACACAAACACAGTGCTGATACTTGTGTTCCTGACATGCTGCAAGCAAGGCCTCCCAGACATATTCCCGAAGGGCCCAGCCAGTGGTGCCACTGTGGTGGACAGGGCAACCTTGGGTCACTGGCACTAGCAGGGTTGGAGATCAGCAAACACTATGCCTGTCAATCAGCTATTTTGGCAGAGTGCCGTATGATGGGGCTATGAATGGGGGGATCTGAGTAGCCTGACGTGATAGCCAGGCCAGGTAGACAGGCCAGGTAGCCTGGCCTGGTAGACAGCCCAGCCTTTTAAGCGAACCCGGCGGAGGGAACCTCGGGTGCTGATCGGGGGCGCGGTGGGAGGGGTGCTGGTTCTGTAATAATGACCTTTACCTTTAACCTTTACCCTCCGCAGAGATCCCTGGAGCGGGGGAGGACGGCGGGTCTGCCGGCGGGGGGAACCTCGGGGTGCTGATCGGGGGCGCGGTGGGAGGGGTGCTGGTTCTGGAATAATGACCTTTACCTTTAACCTTTACCCTCCACAGAGATCCCGGGTGCCGGGGAGGACGGCGGGTCAGCCGGCGGGGGGAACCTCGGGGTGCTGACCGGGGGCGCGGTGGGAGGGGTGCTGGTTCTGTAATAATGACCTTTACCTTTAACCTTTACCCTCTGCAGAGATCCCGGGAGCCGGGGAGGACGGCGGGTCGGCCGGCGGGGGGAACCTCGGGGTGCTGATCGGGGGCGCGGTGGGAGGGGTGCTGGTTCTGTAATAATGACCTTTACCTTTGACCTTTGCCCTCCACAGAGATCCCGGGTGCCGGGGAGGACGGCGGGTCAGCCGGCGGGGGGAACCTCGGGGTGCTGATCGGGGGCGCGGTGGGAGGGGTGCTTGTTCTGTAATAATGACCTTTACCTTTAACCTTTACCCTCCGCAGAGATCCCGGGAGCCGGGGAGGACGGCGGATCGGCCGGCGGGGGGAACCTCGGGGTGCTGATCGGGGGCGCGGTGGGAGGGGTGCTTGTTCTGTATAATAATGACCTTTACCTTTAACATTTACCCCCCGCAGAGATCCCTGGAGCGGGGGAGGACGGCGGGTCGGCCGGCGGGGGGAACCTAGGGGTGCTGATCGGGGGCGCGGTGGGCGGGGTGCTGGTTCTGTAATATTGACCTTTACCTTTAACCTTTACCCTCTGCAGAGATCCCTGGAGCGGGGGAGGACGGCGGGTCGGCCGGCGGGGGGAACCTCGGGGTGCTGATCGGGGGCGCTGGGAGGGGTGCTGGTTCTGTAATAATGACCTTTACCTTTAACCTTTACCCTCTGCAGAGATCCCGGGAGCCGGGGAGGACGGCGGGTCGGCCGGCGGGGGGAACCTCGGGGTGCTGATCGGGGGCGCGGTGGGAGGGGTGCTGGTGCTGGCCGGCCTGGGGTCCCTGGCGCACTACCTCGTCAAGAAGAAGAAGTCCAAACCCGCCGTGGTGAAGCCCAAGACTGACCCCGCTGACTATGAGTGATCAGAGAAACTCTCAAACTCTCTCTATTTAGTTTACGCCTGCATCAGTAGGGCTTTACTAAGTACGCATTTATGTTTGTAATGCGAACACATTTGTGAGTTCGTGCGGTTTTCATGCCAATTCGTTAACTTTGCATGACTCTAGATTTATTCGTAGATATGTTTATGCACCTCTGGGAGATATATTTATCATACGGCATTTGCTTCGGGAGTGCAGGGACATAACGAATGGATTCTTTAATTAGGACAGCATAGTTGGAGACTGATTTGATCATTGTTGTAAATCCTTACTATGCCTTGTTTGTGGTAGTTGTGAAGTGATGACCGCATGTCAATGCTAAGGAAGAGTACATCAGAACGTAAAGCCAGCCTGAAGCTGGGATTCAGGTTATTTCAGACGTTGTTTTAGTTTAAAAAGTTTGAACAGGAAAGGAAAAACAAGCGTCTCATTAGGCTGACAACGCTTTTCCAGCGGCATCAAAATGTTCTATTCTATTCCATTCTTTTCCAATCTATTCTATTCCATTTTATTCTATTCTGTTCCATTCTATTCCCTTCTACGTTACTAGTCCATTTCATTTCATTCCATTCTATTCTACTCCATTCTATTATATTCTGTTATGTTCTATTCCATTTTATTCCATTTTACTCCATTTTATTCCATTCTATTGCAGTCTATTGTATGCTATTCCATTCTATCCCATTCTATTCTATTCTATTCTGTTCTGTTCTATTCCACTCTGTTCTGTTACATCCTGTTCTATTGTATTTGGTCTAGGTTTAGTAACCCTACAGGTACCGGCTACGGAAGTCACAAGATGCTATAAATTAAAAGGTCGGTGCCCTCTGATGTGATCACACTTGTTGCGTTTACATTTACTTTTGTGGAGACTATATTTTGCTGACCTACGGGCTTACACTAGCCTGGGTACCATCCGGAAAGTAGTTCGCTCCGGCGTTAATTATATACTATAAACAGTCGCTTCTAGCTCTGACATTCGTTGTACACTATATACAGTCGCTTCTCTGTGTTTCCGTCTGGGAACGCGGACAATCTTAACGTCTGGAATCGTCCAAATTTCGGAAGCAGGCGCTGATTGGTCCCTACTCATGAGCGAATTATGGAATGGGTTCAAATGCTCGTTCGAACCGGTGTTCCAACACCGGAAAAGCGTCCCCTTGCAGGCGCCGGGCTGTTGTCATCGAACGAGTGCTTACTTCGCTTATTAACTGACGTTACCACCAAAAGGTTTGAATGCGCAAGTCTCCAGACCGATAGCAGAAGCGAACATAGGAGCGAACTACTATCCGGATGGTACCCAGGCTAGGCTTACGCAAGACAAGAGTTGTATATAGATAGCTTCGGCAAACGGTCAGATGTTTCAGGTAGCATCCGTTACCTTTCGTCAGTGACAAGAAACAGTTCATCGACGGACGGAGTTACAGTTATACAGTTCACCTTTATGCGCGGGATAACCTATATCCGTTGTTTTTAAAGACGGTATTTAAGGGTATCAAGTCGACGAGGCGGTTTCAAACTGCATTATTTAAAAATATTACAATTTAGAACCACAGTCTGTTGACTTGGTTTCCCTAGATACTGTGTCTAAGAATAAACAACAGATATAGGTCACCCCGCGAATAAAGGTGAACTAGCGTTACATGTATCATGATATTATTTTGTGCTTCTACATGTCTGTAAACTAACAATGAAATAAAATTTTACAAGTCAATTTTACAAACTGTACTATCTAAACTTCTCCAATAGATGTGTGACGTTGGTAGCATATTCTGACTTCTCAGAAGTTGATCCTGACACCTGAAAAGATAAAAAAATATTACAAGTGTGTTTAACTTACAAGAGTTCAAATACACACCTACACGGGGGCATATCTTGCAGGTGATAAACACATCAAAAGGACTTTTCAGGGTTACATGCAGATTACACACAGTGATTACGTCGTCATATCATACATTGAATGACGTTGAAAAGAATGTCCTCAAGGAATGAACCCAACCGATTTGTTAATTTTTGCATGACAATTTTATCACTTTGCTAAGGTATATTATGTTGTTGGCTAAAGGAAAGTGATGCGGACCCAGCCAAGGACAATAGTATGCATTTTTAGATTAAAATTATCTCATTTTCATTGTTTTTATGTGGTTATTTGTTGTCAAGCCTTCTATGATAAGGACAAAATTTGGGTGTACTTGTGTTGCCCGAGAATAAGACATTGAACATAGAACAAAATAAATATAGCATAGGGCTGGAAGATCTTCTATGTGATCTCAACAATTTGTATGCTATCCGAGAAATTCATATGATAGGAAACGAGTAGTTGTAGAAGGTCCTTGTAAGGACTAAGGCAAGGACTGTACCTTGAAGAAGGGCCTAATGCCTAAGGCAAAGACTGTACCTTGACATGTGAGAAGCAGGGGTGAGGTGGCTGTGGCAGTACAGGGCAGTAGATGTCGCACAGTATCAACCAGACGGCATCCGGCTCCAGTTGTATCAGGGCATCAAACACACTACAGGCGTCCTGTACAGACAAAAAATATAATTATATAAAAAATTTTATGAGTAATTCAATGGTACAGCTAACCCATTTCCCATAGCAGGAGATTAATGAAACTTGGCACAGTTATTACTATTTTAGTCTTTCTCTTCATAGGAACCACCCAGAGTTTTGCATTTCTCCCATCGTTTGATGCAGCTCTGGACACCGTTCTTGTAGGACATCCCAGGTTGGTCCTCCGACAGATGCCTCATTAATGGCAGAAGAGGGACGACCAGGTCTGGGAGCTGTTTCCACAGACTTCCGGCCTTGTTTGAATTCAGGATGCCAGCGTTTTACAAGGCCATATGATGGGGCATCATCACCATAAGTTTTTTTCATTTCATCAAAAGTCCCCTTTGGTGTGCGTTCTTTCAAATACAAAAACCGGATCACTGCGCGACACTCAACTTGCTCCATTTCACACCTGGTCCATTTCACACCTGACTCAGTTCAAACACCAGTGAATCAGTAACCGCAATTAGTTCAGAGCTGTTTTTTGCAACATAACCCATAGAGATATGACTCATTACACATGCAAAATTTTATTTAGATCAGACAACTGGAAGTGGGTCAGGTGGATTACTTATTGAATGCCCCTCGTATACTACAACACAGGCACACTGTACAGACAATTACAACCCAGTCGTACACATCCGTGAGTAAGGTTACTTGTTATTGGTACAGAGTGAGACAAGTAAATGAAGCAAAAAATTTTCTACATTGTGGTCCAGCTAACTCCACTACTTGATCACAGGTGGTCCAGCTAACTCCACTACTTGATCACAGGTGGTCCAGCTAACTCCACTACTTGATCACAGGTGGTCCAGCTAACTCCACTACTTGATCACAGGTGGTCCAGCTAACTCCACTACTTGATCACAGGTGGTCCAGCTAACTCCACTACTTGATCACAGGTGGTCCAGCTAACTCCACTACTTGATCACAGGTGGTCCAGCTAACTCCACTACTTGATCACAGGTGGTCCAGCTAACTCCACTACTTGATCACAGGTGGTCCAGCTAACTCCACTACTTGATCACAGGTGGTCCAGCTAACTCCACTACTTGATCACAGGTGGTCCAGCTAACTCCACTACTTGATCACAGGTGGTCCAGCTAACTCCACTACTTGATCACAGGTGGTCCAGCTAACTCCACTACTTGATCACAGGTGGTCCAGCTAACTCCACTACTTGATCACAGGTGGTCCAGCTAACTCCACTACTTGATCACAGGTGGTCCAGCTAACTCCACTACTTGATCACAGGTGGTCCAGCTAACTCCACTACTTGATCACAGGTGGTCCAGCTAACTCCACTACTTGATCACAGGTGGTCCAGCTAACTCCACTACTTGATCACAGGTGGTCCAGCTAACTCCACTACTTGATCACAGGTGGTCCAGCTAACTCCACTACTTGATCACAGGTGGTCCAGCTAACTCCACTACTTGATCACAGGTGGTCCAGCTAACTCCACTACTTGATCACAGGTGGTCCAGCTAACTCCACTACTTGATCACAGGTGGTCCAGCTAACTCCACTACTTGATCACAGGTGGTCCAGCTAACTCCACTACTTGATCACAGGTGGTCCAGCTAACTCCACTACTTGATCACAGGTGGTCCAGCTAACTCCACTACTTGATCACAGGTGGTCCAGCTAACTCCACTACTTGATCACAGGTGGTCCAGCTAACTCCACTACTTGATCACAGGTGGTCCAGCTAACTCCACTACTTGATCACAGGTACCTTGTACAGACAAATATTAAAACTTATTTTTCTATGAGTAATTCAAAGGACAGTTAACTCCTCCACTACATCACAGGCAAAATGAAAAAAAAATTCTTCCTTGTATATGTACCTCAGAGCTTCTTCATTCCAGGATGAAAGCTCATCTGTGTTAGTATAGTCCATATTGAAGTTTCAAGCTGTCTTTCAACACAACAAATTGCTAACCTTGAATTTTCGGTCACACATCCGTCGACCTTCATCAGGAGTGGTGATTCTATTACTCTGAGCACGTGACCTAGGGACACGTGACTCGAGTGAAGAATCTTAGATGCCTTGAGAGGGGTAAAGGAGGTCATCTGCATGATTAAGAGCACACCAGCTAACACTTAATAGAGACAGGGGCCGATACCTCTTGCCAGGCATCTACCATTCTTTACTCAAGTCACCTGTCCCTATTGCTCAGAGTAATTAAATCACCCCTCCTGACGAAGGCTGACAGATGTGCAACCAAATATTCGAGGTGAGCAATTTGTAGTGTTGAAAGACAGCTAGAAATGCCAATAAAGAATCTTGCTATTCAGTGCCTTACCAACATGATGAATCCGCACACTACGTACAGTATGACAGTTCTTCGGAACACACAAAGCTTAATACCTCTTGTAGTTTTGTAGGCTGCCTGGCGCTGAGGTAAGGAATACAGGCACACGCGATCATGTCCCCCTCGGTCTCCCCTACCCCCAACTGCAGACAGAGAGGTCCCAGTCCTTCCAAGATGGCCGACTGAAGTCTGTGTGCTACTGTGTGGGCGTAGGCTGGGCCTGCCTTCATGCTGTATGGGTGGGGAACAAAATAAACATGATCATTTCAAGGTCTTGTAAAGTAGAGAAATAAACAAAAGAGGAAATACATGAGTAGGAATATTCGTGGACAAAACACAAATTTGGGGAGATTCAGTCACACTTGCACTACAGAAAATGCTTTTTCTTATTTTCCTTGGACAAAGAAAATTTATCTTTCTTTTTAAGAAAAAGTATCCAGCAAACACCCGAGGGAAAAACAGTTGATGAGGACAGGTGGACGCTCAGGACAGGGTAGGGTTAAAACTATGTAGAAATGGACGGGACCGTTTCCAAGTGGTTTGTGACTGTAGGTGGTTGACTGTGCCAGGTTTGACAACCAAAGGACTGAGGAAAAATGGTTGCTGAGGACAGGGCGATTAACTTAAGTATGTAAAATTAGACAGGGCTGTTAAAATGTAGCTTATGGCTGGGGTGGTTGCCTGTGCCAAGTGCCCAACCAAGTTAGACTGTACCAAAACATTGGTTAACATAAGCACAAAGTGAGGACAAATTGGTTGTTTAAAAGAATTCTCCTATATCCTATGATTTACCAACCTGATGAAAAATATTTTTGGAAATTTGTAAATGTCATCCTGCAGCAAAAGGGAGACTGCCAGTAAGATTGCAACTGCTACAATACGGAAGATGCATCTTAATCGTCAAAACATTACGTGAACTGTTTCTTTCCTTGACCTAATTTTGGCCTGGTATGTGAGAAAGGTTGTGACCTTTAGTCACAAATTATGCAGTTTAAGTGATGCCACGATAATAAAGCTTGACGCAGGCATGGAGTCGTCAAACTCTTGTTTACGATCTACGACGACAACTTCAGTTCCATCAAATAAAGCCTCGGAAAGCAACTTTAGCATGCCTCCTGTATGTCTCAGAGTCTGTATTCATTATTTATATACAAGCAAGAGCTAGCAGCGTGTGTAGTCCAGTGGTTATACCCCTGTCACATCATCCACGATCTTCGGGCGTGTCGGCCGAGTGTTGCGCGTATTTTTTCACCTGAAAACCGTCCCTGTCACATATAAGCCATATTTTGAACCTTGTACAATTGTTGTGCAATAAAGTTATTATTATAAGCGATTGCCGCAGAATCGTCGTCCGATCTATTTTCGCCAAATGTGAAGGGGGTATAAGCGACCCTGCCTTCGGAACTAAACTCGGCACAAAAAGTTTGGAATATCAACTTTGGCTGATCATATTTCCGCTGTTTCTGCATCAATTTTAATGTGTCGTATATCAATAGAAAGCGTGTGTAATTTCCTTTCATATGTTATCAAACTCCTTATGATTATAAATTCGTGGAACGAGCACCAGGGCTACTCACGTCAGTGGGTCACGAAAAAAAGTGCCCAAATTTCAATTTTTGTGTTCAACCTGCTGGTATGGGTGCGGTGTCAAGGATTCAATCTATCCTTTTTTGAAGTAATCTTTGGTATACAGAACATCCAAGTTTGTCTTTAACATTTGGTAAGAGTATATGTGTCATTTTGGCTGTTGGATGACCGAATCGAGGCGTGGATGCGGCAAGGAGAATGCCACGCTGACTGTCGCACGGATAGAGCGTAACAGCGCGTAGCGCTTGGTGTGGTGTATGTATGGCTGCCAGAGGAAAAACAAGGTTTAGCATCTTCCCAGACAAGACAGCCTCAATACTGTGAGATAAAGGAACACCATTCACCATTCTCCATGCAGTTGCAATGTTATACCTCGTCAGTGTGTGTGGGGGACCAAATGCAATTCTGCAAGTGTTAGACTACAACGCCAGTCCACACAGAGCAAGGAACATTGCAGACTGTGTGCGCGGATGGGCGGTGTAATCTTACAGAATGTCATTCGACCCCATAATAAAGGGGTATGACATTGCGACTGAATGGAGAATGGTGTCCCTGTATATCACAGCATTGAGGCCAAGAAGGGGGCACGTTTACATAACAATCAGCCTCATCTTGTTTCTAAGAAAAGAGAGTCATGTATACCGTCCGATATGCATCCCTTTCGTTTTGTTGTTCATGTGTCAGCAAAGTCAATTTATACATTTTATAAAAAGCCCAGAGGTCGTCCGTTCGGGTCCCCTGATACACTCAGACGTTGTGCCCGTGGGAAAGGCATTTAACACGAATGGACTTACTTCACTCAGGTTAGGGACGTCCCTCAGATAGAGCGTCAGAAAGAGGTCCATTGTTTGAAGAGAGACACATCTTTAGCACGTGAAGAATGCGCTACAATTATCAATACCAATCTTCCAGATCACTTCAGTGTCACTGACGAAAACTGGTTGATTCCAGTTGAAACGTTTGACCGTTTCCAACCATATCCAGTTGCTTGAGAAACTACTTTTTGGCGCATCAATACCACCGATTCATAATCATGACCCCCCCCCCCCCCCCCCCCCATAAACACACACGCTTCGCTGGAAACTCGCCGACGTTCGGCACCCGCTCGGGTGGTCCCGAGTACATGTGCTTCATTTTGCGTCACACTCGGCAGCACGTCACCGGAACGTACTGCGCCTGCGCAAACCCTGGTAGTTTGGGGCTTGGTTTGGTCAACGTTGCATTAAAATCCCGCTTGTTGCACAGTATATGTTAGAGACATGGTTTCGTGTAAAACGTACACGGAGTTTTACCCTTATATACGCACGTACTTTCTTAAATGCGGCCCTTTAGTAAACCGGGGTTTAGCATGTTTATACTTTTCGCGCAGGCGCAGTACGTTCCGGTGACGTGCTACACTCGGCACGCCAACCCGGGCAGTTCAGCACGGGCGATTCGACAATTCCTTGGCCTCATGCCTATGCTGGTACGTCACTTCCTCCAGGGCTGGCGATCACCCAGTAGCGAAACGGCTTGTAGATCGTTCAGTCGAGTTGGTCCTATATAGATGGCGAATGTCTTGCTGCTCGCAGTCTTCCTGCTGTCCGGTAGTTTAAACCCTGCCCGAGCCCAGGACAGCGGTACAACTGTCCCAACCACCAACACCGAGGCACTCGAGAGGCAGCTCGCCGAGACCAGGGAGGAAACGGGCCGATTACAGAATCAGGTTGATCGGCTGTCGTCGCTGGTGGAAACACTGCTGGTAGAAGAGAAGAAATTTGTCTCCAGGGTTGATAGACATTCTGCAGAAGTTTCATCGGAGAAAGATAGAAGTGCCCGATCCCGTGTTCCGACGGGCCAAACAACCACCAACACTGAGGCCCCCAAGCGACAGACCAAGGAGGAAACGGGTCGGTTGAATAATCGTGGCCGCTCGAAAAAAGTGGATCGCCTGTCGTCGCTGGTGGAGACTCTGCTGTCCAGGGTGGACAGTTTGTCTGCTGAACTGTCGGAGGAGAAAGTCAGGGGTGCACAACTGGAACGGAATCTGACACGGCGGATACAAGAACTAGAAATTCAGGTAAAGCACGGATCACATACCTTAGATTACAAAAGGCGTTCTATTTCTTAACATTTTCAGAAAATATTTATCGTACAGTCCCGTTCTTAAAAGCAGACCCTCATTGCCTTTGCCAACAATGTCATCTTTTCGGTGCCTTTTGTATGTTCGACAATTTTTGGGTGGACAGGTGCTTTTGTGTACAGCATAGCTCAGAATATGTTGATTACGACTAGTATGCGTGATGTTCTGTATGACCACACGTGGAAGGACAAATTCGATTATGGTTCGATTATTTCCATGTTACCGAAGCAGAAAGTCTGCTTTTCATATCTCATGTTCTGGTCATGCTGTGGTCAATATGGTACTGGTGCTTTTGGTTGAATTTCGGCTAGTAAGAAGTAGTATAACTTTGAACTCCAAGCGCGTTTTTCCATCTGGGTTTGTCCTACACCACAGTCTGGGCTCATCGCCCGAATAGCCCTATGGACGCCAGGTCGTCTGACACTGTTTTTCTTGTCTCTTAAATGAAGTAACATATGCGTGACACCAAATGAACTTTTGTCCTTGCCAAGTGTAGTACTCGGATCAGATTCTGATTACTGTACAAACACTAGGTCTGCGTAAACGCTACTCTCCAAGCAGAGGTTAGGCTCTGGCTGTTTTTAACGTTTTTAGTCGTTTTTATTGGGCTTTCTATTTTGTCATTTTTCTTGAAGTACACCAGCCAGTTTTGACAATACTAGATACAATACAGCATAAAAAAGCCCGATAAAAACGACTAAAAAACGTTTAAAAAAAGGTCAGAGCCTATTAAACCTCTGCTTGGAGAGTACGTAAACACTAGGTTTGCGCGTGGCAGGGTCAGCTGTAAATACAAAGTTTAACACGTCAAATAGATATCTAGATATTCAAACTACCGGCCTGCATGCAGATTATTTACAGGGACATGTACAGTATTGCAGGGACACCGAATTTTATATTGGTTTTCGTCTCTCTCGATGTCTCTCTGATACGATTATAAATCCTTGTGAAACAATATACAATGTATATAACCTCCATTATCATTTTTACATTAGTGGGATCAGAATGACGATACCCTGAATCGTTTAATGGCCTGATTTACATATATCAGTATTATTTTGCACTTTTGACAAGTTCGAAAGTTCTAGATGTCTGAATTACAGGGTTGTGGATCTAATATACCGAGGAATTCAAGCTCAAGTTTTTATTTTCCCATTTATAAATATAAATATATATATATATATATATATATATATATATATATATATATATATATATTATGTATATATTATATATATATATATATATATATATATATATACCTTTATTACAGCGCTGCTGTACGGAGATCACCACTGAAACCCGGCTCCTCCGGCAGGTGAGTTGGAGGGTTCGAGTATCCTATGGTCCTGATGTTGCACGACACGGTTATAACGTTACCAACATGTTGCCTATGTAGAAAAGTAGCGAAGAGAGGTACTTCCACCGTGACGGAAAATGGTGACAGACCCACGATGTTTGATGCACGTTGTCATACCCTCTCCTCTCTATCCCTGTCTCCCCCCATCTGGTTGGACTACTGTCGCTGCTTTATATCTTATAAATCATAATTAGGGCAGATTCTCCCCAGAGGTCTTTGACATGTCGTTAATAATGTGTCAAGCAGAGGCACTGATCTCCTCTTCATTTCTCCCTCTGTTGCCTCAGTGATCAGAGAAATACGATGTCTTTATGTTATTACCTCCATGAAAAAATGGAGGTATAGTTTTGAGTGTGTCTGTGTGTCCGCATATTTGTGGTCATCATAACTTGAGAACCTCTTGGTGGACTACGATGATATTTGGAATGTAGGTAGGGGTTGGGAAGACGAAGGTCAAGGTCAATTTTGGGCCCCCTAGTGTGTGGCCTTGGTACTGCAGCGCAACTTCCGGTTTTGCCATCTCGGTGTTCTGAACATGCTATGGTCAAGATTTTTAAGTATTAGATAGCTCTTGTGCTCAGGAAAAAATTACGTACGTTTGGGCACCCTAGCGTCTAGTTTGGGGATAGCAGGGGCATTTTTGTCAAAAACTTCTGACGAGGATAATTCAAGAAGGGAACAACGGATTTTCATGATTTTTGGTATATAGGTACCTTAGACAATGTTGTACAAGATTGAATACTAATTATGCAAAATAGGAGTACATTTGCATAATTAATGAGGATATTATATCATGGCAGTTTTTTCAATGTATCTCTTGTCCTGGATGTGACATGGTCTTGACATTTGGCTGGTAGATAGCTTGCAGTGTCATGACAAAGTGGGGCAGGTTTCAGCACCCTAACATTTAATTTCGGAACTGCAGGGGCGTTTTTGTCAAGACATTCTAAAGAGGATAACTGCAGAAAGGATGGATGGATTGGCATCATATTAGGCATGCGGGTACCTTAAGCAAAGATATTCATAATGATATACATTTTATGCAAATGGGGACTTAATTTGCATAATTATTGAGGAAATTGTATAATTCCATTGTTTTCAATAACTGGACTTCAATAAATGTAATACATGTTAACTATGATAGGTGGAATATAAGCAGATACCAAATATGGTAATGAGGAACTTATTTGCATAATTTATGTAAAAATTGCAAAAACGCTTTATGATTAATAATGGGAATTTTATAATTGTGACATGTGTGCGTTAGTCAATGATGAAAATACCATGCATAAATTATGTTAATGTATTAGTCAATTGCATGAAATTTACGAAAGCTCTAAATTTTCATGGAGGTATGAGGTCGCCGAACTCTAGTTATATTTGTGGTTGCTCGAAAATCTAGCCGGGGTCCTACGCTCTCACATGCGGTCGATATAATGCGCTCTATTTCACTTGGACATATCAACAAATCATTAGTAGATATGATGTCTTTAGATAGTCGTATAGACGTGTTACTTACCGTTTCCAGACTGTGCTGAATATAAATCCTCCGGACAGACGACCAGTGGAGTCTACCCACTCGGCTCCCTCCCGTCCGGTGTGCAGGCCTACTGTGATATGGAGACAGCAGGTACCGTACTAAAAAAATAGTACAGTCACAAGGGGAATGCTGTAAGCTATTTTACCAGTAGTGATTTACAGGCGATACTATTGTTGAACGACCCCTGCTCTTTTTGATAATAGAGCTGGGTTCTTTAATTCACGCTTTTAACGACCTATCCTAGAGACATGGTTGGTGTATTTTAGTGCTTTTTCAAAGGGCACAACATCGGTATTCGACCTTCAGGTCCTGAGTCAACAACCCTACACTAAACGCCAGCATACAGCTGTCATGCAAAATATTTCATAATCTAGAACGTAATTAAGGGTGTGTTTTCCCTTAATTTTGTCGACCACACGTACACAGGAGGCGGGTGGACTGTGATCCAGCGGCGGCTGGGCGGATCGGTCCCCTTCAACCGGACCTGGGAGGAGTACAAACTGGGCTTTGGGAACAAGGACGGGGAGTACTGGCTGGGGAACGAGAACATCCACCTCCTGACCAATCGGAAAGAGTACTCGCTGCGAGTTGAACTTCAGGATTGGGAAGGGAACCAGACTTTCGCAGAGTACAGCACATTTAGGTTGGTACTTCTTACAAAGGCAAGTTTATGAAGTCTTATGGAAATATATATACATGACTGGAAACGCATTTTCATCCTGTCCTAGGGCAAAAACAATAGAGTTTAGCTCGCAGCCACACACAAAGCAAGATGCTCTACTGCCCATTTTCTGATCAGCTGGGGTAAGAAGTAAACATGACCTCAGATGACCTCAAATGTTTGGACATCCAGGCGCTCAGTAAAGGTCAACAACACACCACTGAAAACGAGGAAACAGATCAACCTGGAATAGTTTGCACCGTATTTCTTTCCCCCTCTACCCAGGACACCTCACCGCGCGCCTAGACAAAGAGCCTAGAAATCGCAAAAAAAGTGTTGTTTTAAGATGTCTTCCTTTTGCTGCCTGCTACTTACACAAGCGCATACAGAACAACCAAACAGGCCAGCTTCAAATCATTTCACTGATAACTATATGGTCGGAATAGATTCTGAATGTTTAAACACTCCCTACATAAGATTTACTTTTTGTCATCTTTTCAAAATCGTCATGATTTTCTAATGGGTCACTCTAGCCTATCTACGATGAATAAACGGTTCGGTGATTTCTCTCTGTCATGTCCGGGATGGGTGATCCCTGCTGAGAAAAATAACAGATGTGGAGACTCATCGTCTTCAGATTGGTGGAAAGTATGTGACCTCCGATAAACTGACTAGGATGACACTCAGGCTAATGAAAAGATACCTGTCATTAAAAAATGAAACCCCAAAACTGATTATCATTTCCAGATTATGTTCAGCTTTTGTCCACCGACGTCCAGCCACTATTCAGTGTGACCAATAGACAAACTCTGCCTCGTATACAATCATCTCAATACAACTAACATTTTTTTCTGATATCTCATCCAGGGTGTCCGATGAGTCGGACGGGTACCGGCTGCACATCTCCGGGTATTCGGGCACCGCAGGAGACTCCCTGGACAACAACGGGGGTAGGTTCTCCACTGCGGACAGGGACAATGATGTCAGCAACATCGACTGTTCTCAGCTGTACGGTCAGGGCGGCTGGTGGTATCGGAGCTGCGGCAACTCCTTCCTCAATGGTCCCTACCTGGGCAACTGCGGGAACACCTGTCCGCTGTCACGGGGTGTGATGTGGTACCACTGGAGAGGCGGGAGCTACTCACTTAAGTCTGTATCCATGAAAATCCGTGAGGAAACGGACCGCGTTAAAGTGGATCGTCTGTCATCGAAGGTGGACAGTTTGGGCGATAGGTTAGACGACCAAGAAACTCGTTTCCAGTCCCAGGTGAACAAAATCGAAGAGAGCTTTCGGCATGGCGTAGTGGCCACCCAGGCCTCTTGGCAGGAACATGATAAAGAAACAAATGCTACAACTCTGTGCATGCACCGAGTTACATAATGTACATAGCTTGATGAGGTAGCTTGTAAACACAATTGTTTGCCCTATATTTATTCCTGTCCTTTTCTTTTTACAGCTTTCCATTCTGAATGCTTTTTATGCAGGTGAGTTGGAGGGTCCGAGTATCTCACATTTATAATGCTGCACGTGCGCGGGTCTTACAGTAAAACATATCGTGTTTTAGATAGTCATACATAAACATTCTTCTGCACTTTTCCTTACGTCCTACAAACGTTATGTGTGATGAAATAAATTAAGTTCATCCTAATCCTGTGACGCTGAAACGACCTTCGTCATTCCTTTTGAATTTGAATTCATTTTTTTCGCATCACTCTATCTTAAAGTTCCTATTTCAAAATTAATTTTTTCCCTCTATACACCTACAGTTTTGTGGTCCGACTTAAATAGTTCGGTCATAAATCGCCAGGGTTATGTTATGTTACAAATGTTTCCGCCAATCAATCTGCTACTCTTGTCTAACATATGAATGTATAGAATAGTTTATTACCTTTGCAAAGAAGGTGATGTTTTGAGTTGTGCAATGAAGTGGTTGTGGTGTGTGTATGTGTGTATGTCAACAGCACAATTTAAGAAGCTAAGATATTTGGTAGGTGAATAGCGGTTACAGAAACGAAGGTTAAGTTCGAAAATGGGTCTCCTAGTCCTGGCGTTTTCCTGCGGTATCGCAGCAGGCTGTGTATGTCTGTGTGATTGTGGACAGCATAACACTGGAAGCTTTAGATGGTTCTCCATGTTATTTGGTGGATAGGTAGGGCCGTAGGGGTCACGAGAAGGAAGGTCAAGCTCTATTTTACTGCAGCGGAACTTTTAGTTTCGAGCTCTAATTTTCTGCAAATGCTACGGTCGTGATTTTTGTATGGACGATAGCTCTTGTTGAGGGGTGTTAGTGTGTACGCTTAGGCCCCCTTGCGGCTTCTTTGGAATTGGACGTGTTTTGACATTTGGACATGAATAACACAAAAAGGGGTCATAGGATCTTGTTTTTTTTGTTATGCAGATAGCTTGGGTGATGCTTTGCATAAATTGATAGTAGGTATGCAAATCAGGAGCTAATTTTCATAATTCACAAATAACTTAAATCCGATGCTTCCAAAATGACTCAATAATGTGACATATGTAACTGATTGAGAGAAATAGCGATAGACATCAGTTATGCAAATGACTACCTATTTTGCATAATTCATGTAAAATACTGCGATTGTGGTAAGTCATGATTCTAGTATTTTCATTCTTCCTGATCTTGGAAGTTAAGTAAATATGGACAATATTAGAATCACGCAATTCACGAATCAAGCAAATCAGGATTTCATTTACATAATTTGAGAAAATGCTACAAAAGCCTTCTTTGCTAAAAAAGACTATACTGATACTTTGAATATTATGCTATTTGGGTGGAAAAGATGATCAACTGATAATTTATGCTAATTTGTATAACTGAGAAACATTTATAATTTATAATGCGTCACTCGAAGAGATCAACATCATTCGACGAAGGTACGAGGTCGCGGAACTCTGTTGTAAATTAGACCTGTCAACCACAAACATGTTAACAACGGACTCTATTTTACTACTTATCTACAGGGGCAGACTGTGCTGCATATAAAACCTCCGGACTGACCAGCGGAGTCTACACACTCGGATCCCTCCGGTCCGGTGTGCAGGCCTACTGTGACATGGAGACAGCAGGTACTATACTAGTACAAGGGGATTGCTGTGAGTTATTTTTCTTACCAGCAGCGATTCGTATGCGATACTATTTTTTATGCATATAATATTGTCGTCTGTATAAGCAATGGCCAGTGTTGCCAGAAAATGAAAATGACCTGACAGTAGATATCTGATAAGCTGAAAGTGACCGTGGATCTGTCATGCAAGCAGGTGTGAAGCTAAATTTGCCATCTGAGGCTTTCGTCGGCTGCTGCCTAATATGCAGAAACTTTCACGGCGGCCGCAAATTTAAAACCACCGCGAAAAGTTTTCCAGAACAATAAGAGACTACAGTGCATGGTGCTATCGCGAAATTAAAACCACCGCGAAAAGTCCATTTTCCCGCTACCAAGAAATTAAATCTCCGCGAACTTACATGCATTTACAGTATACAGTATTTTGAACATCATGGCATGAGACATGCTGGAATACAGAACACCGTGAGTCCATGAAGCTGCAATCAATATTGTCAGATATTCTTCTAAAAAAACTCTACAAAAGTAACTAAGAGTATTTTCTCACAGGAGGTGGATGGACTGTGATCCAGCGGCGGCAGGACGGGTCGGTCCCCTTCAACCGGAAATGGGAGGAGTACAAACTGGGCTTTGGGAACAAGAGCGGGGAGTATTGGCTGGGGAACGAGAACATCCACCTCCTGACCAATCAGAAGAACGTTTCGCTGCGAGTTGAACTTCAGGATTGGGAAGGGGAGCAGGCATTCGCGGAGTACAGCACATTTAGGTTGGTACTACTCCTTCTAGTGAGACTTCTGGGCAGATGTCAGAGTTAGGACCTTCCATTGAAATACATGGTGTCTAAATGCCCAGGATGAAGGTCTTGGAAAAGTAGATCTCAAGAAAGCCCTCAGTGAAGGGTAGACCAAACAGTTCAGAACAGACTTTTCATTAATCTGACCATCATCGATCTGTTTCTTCTAACCCCAAAATGGCACCCGACAGTCCTAACGTATATACATCTAGTCACACCAATTTTAATTGTTGCTTCTTGGATTCGCCTGTCCATTTTTTCCATTATCCAAAAAAATTATAATAATTAACGTTAAGTCCTGAGAAAAAAATAATACAGGTTTTGCTACCATAAACCTGTAAATATTAACATTCAAAGCCACATACACACAATTTCAGTCTAAAAACAATGCCTTTTATTTAGAACATTTAGAACATTTAGTAACCGATTCAGTGCCTAAAACATGCCACTAAACTCCTCAGACTGTTGTTTTTTTGTGTTTTTTAAGCGGTATATCTTCAACCCAGACCTTCTGAAAATAAAATAAAAATTTTTTCGAGAAGCAGCAAATAAATTTGGTGTGGCCTCTTAGATGAATATATTGTAACATTTCCTGGTTATTATAACAACGTGAAAGTTTAATCAAACATCTCTTACACAAGCATGCACACATCAGTCTCAGGTCAATTCGCTACTGCCTCAGCAGAAATTGAAAACCTACTCTTGTTCATATCAACTGATATATGTGTGAGAATTAATGTCCCCACCCAGGGTGTCCGGTGAGTCGGACGGGTACCGGCTGCACATTTCCGGGTATTCCGGCACCGCGGGAGACTCCATGACCTACAACAACGGGCAGAGGTTCTCCACTGTGGACAGGGACAATGATGCCTGGAGTAGCACCCATTGTTCCCAGCAGCTCGGACAGGGCGGCTGGTGGTTTCAGGGCTGCGGCTACTCCTACCTCAACGGCCGTTACCTGGGCAACTGTGGGAGCTCCTGTCCGTACGTGCAAGGTGTGGTGTGGGCCCACTGGAGAGGCTGGAGTTACTCCCTGAAGTCTGTGTCTATGAAAATCAGGCCAGCATAATTCCAATTTCTCTGCTAAATCTGATCACACTCAATTATCCACGACATCATTAATCCTAATGAAGAATATTCTTTGTAAATAATTTACTGAACTCACTTTTTTGTATAAAAAGATTTTTCTGTTACACTGTATTAATTGTTTTGATAATGTATTTCTACATGTCTTCAAACAAACAATAAAAAAAATTTACAAGTCTGCTACAAACTGTACTATCTCAGCCTCTCCAACAGAAGTGTGACATTGGCAGCATATTCTGACTTGTCAGATGATGATCCCGTCACCTGAAAGAAAATAAAAAAGTTACATACAGGTTATATAGAATTATCATTAAGTTATTCAACACCTGTATCATTGCATTCTTTAAAATACATAGTAGTCTAAATCTACATCAAGGATATGGCTGTATTAAGTATTCTCATGTTAAGTGCCTTTCCCAAGGACACAACATCTAGCCAGGAATAAAACCATTTCTATCACATGTCTGCTAGCCACAAGAAACTTGAAGGAAGGCCTAAGGTCTAACGCAAGGACTTACCTTGACATGTGGGAAGCAGGTGTGAGGTGGCTGTGGCAATACAGGGCAGTAGATGTCACACAGTATCAACCAGACTGCATCTGGCTCCAGTTGTATCAGGGCATCAAACACACCACAGGCGCCCTGTACAGACAAATTTAAAAACAATTTTCTATGACTGAGTATGAGTCATTCAAAAATAGATAGTTCAATGGTACAGTCAAACCTGTATTAGCGGCCACCTTTGCATACAGGCCACCTGGCCATAGTGGCCACTTTTTGTCACTCCCTTGGATTCGTAATGATTAAGAAATAGGCTTAGCGGCCACCTGTCCGACGCGGCCACGGCCACAAGATTTCCGGTCCCGTTGATAAAGAAACACTGCCTATTGCAACCATACTGCAGCCTTCTGTCACCCTATGCCGGGTTTGAAATTGTAGTTTGCGAGGATTTGGATTTCCTGACAGGGTCATTCGGGCGGTAGCAGAAGGTATGCATGCCTTGAGCATTTAAGTGCAAGTCTTTGTCGGTGAATTTACCAATCGAGACAATGTTACTTGGTGAGAAAGATTAGTGGGAACTGAAATCATGTGTAGCTTGCTCATGGTCAATTTATCAACATTTTCTCTATAGTGGCCACCTGTCTATAGTGGCCATATTTCTGCAGTCCCTTGAGTGGCCGCTATAGACAGGTTTGACTGTACAGCCAACTCCTCTACAACCTAGACATACACATCTGTGAGCTGAATTGCCCTGAAGAAGGTGACAGTCACCAAAACTTAGGTTGAACAAAACACTTATCTTTTGTTTACAATCTTGTTATTCAGTGCCTTATAAAATTACTAACCCAACAAATCTGTACAATTAAGGATGACCTATCTTTGGAACACACAACATTTGATAGCATACCTCTTGTAGTTTTGTAGGCTCCCTGGAGCTGAGGTAAGGGATACAGGCACACGCGATCATGTCCACCTCCGTTTCCCCTACCCCCAGCTCCTGACAGAGAGGTCCCAGCCCTGCTAAGATGGCTGACTGAAGTTTGTGTGCTACTGTGTGGGTGTAGGCTGGGCCTGCCTTCATGCTGTATGGGTAGGGAACAAAATAAACATGATCATTTCAAGGTCTCATAAAGTAGAGAAATAAACAGAAGAGGTAGGAATATTCATGGACAACACACTAAAAATAAGAGCTTCAAGATCCAGTCAAATCTGGATTCAGCAAACTCTCAAGGGACTGGGAAAAGTCAGTTGCTGAGGAAAGGGTGGGGTTAACTCAAAATTAAAAAATGGATGGGACTGTTATACTGTGGCTTGCGACTGGGGATGCTTGCCCAACCATGCATCTTCGACTGTACGAAAACACTGGTTATTGTTCTTCTTCTTCTACTTCTTCTTCTTGTCCTTGTCATCCTGTTGGACGATCAGTTCACTGACAGATGGACTTGGCGATGTGCGACCAGACCCGCTGCACTTCTGCACAGTCTGCCACAAGTTGGGCACGTGAAAGCACTTGTTGTGCACGGTTATTGTTATGCTGTGGTAAAATCACCAAAAGAATGACCCTGGCAAGGGAAAGACGAAAAACGAGCCTGGAGACAACTCTTTCTCTTCATGTCTACCTTGTCCCCCAAACGACTTGGAGGTCAAGGGACTAGGTCGGTAGGTGTAGGTAGAATCAAGATATTGTTAGTAAGACTGCAACTGTTACAATAATACAGACATCTTAATTGTCAAAACATTACGTAAGACAAAAGAAAAGGATGAGTCTGAACCTGATTTTGGCCTGGTTTGTGAGAAAGGTCGTGACCTTGGGCCACACCTCCTTGACGACACGCTTCCTGATGAAGTCACCACACACTCTTCCCATCATGCACAGGGTCTCAAAGGCCTGGAAAGACAAGCATTACAAACACTGTAATGAACACTGTATATGAAAGTCAGTGTTAACAAACAATGAGATAAAACCAACAAGGGGGTGTTAGTCTGTGATGCTGCAGTACCTGAAACAGCTGCTAGGGGAAGGGGGCAAATTAGCAGGTTTCTATGCTACTAAACTCATAACAATACATCAAAAGGATTTAAAACATGGGTGTTGGACACAAAAACTAGACAACTAGAAACATAAATTTAAAACACTGACCTTGAGAATGACCAGTGGTTCTGGGTCCTCCAGCCTGTGTGTGAAGGGTTGCCACAGTTGGTGCACCTGTGGCAGCAGGTGGTCTGGGTTGTCACGTAGAGCCGTCAGCCCCTTGCAGGTGACATCCAACACCTGCAGCCTCAGCCTGGGGTCACCCGAGGACATCAGGTGTCTGCACCTGGCAAGCACCTGAGGAAAAAGGAGAGTAACGATAACCATGAGTGCCAAGTCTGATGGTAAAAGGTACTTGTGGCAGTAGTCCCATAGTCTTTTTGAGGTGGTAAGGTCACAGTGGGTTGTTATCCACTGTGTCTAGGGCACGGTGTTGGGAGGCGGAGCCCATCCCTCTCCTTCCACCGAATTGTACCTACCCAACCGGTGTCAGCTATATCTATTCTTAAACCTGGAAGGAGTGAGGATAGTTAAGTGCCCTCAATCCCAAGGACACAATGTCTAGCCAGAAATGTAAGGTTTTGAACCTGTGACCCCTCGCAACTGTAAACTATTAAGCCACTTGGCCATTCAATGCCATTGATAGATAAAATGCAACAGGGATAAATAATGTACATGTTCCAACACAATGAATACAAGCATTACTGTAAGCAAAGATGGCAACATTGTCTTATTTGCCTCCTTTTCTTAAAGCAGACCCTTGAGACTAGCTAGCCCTTACCTCAAGAACATTCTTGACATGTACAGGGACTTCTGGCTTCCTGTCGGGTTCCTCCATGGCCTCTTCCTTCCCAGCATCCTCTGCAGACTCCTTCCCATCATGCCCCACATCTGTGATGTCATCATCACCAAGGAGACCGTCTGCGACCTTTTTTGTCTGGTGATATTCCGCCAGGAAGTCCCTGATGGACAGGGTCCCCTCTACAGCCCAACTTGTTCTGCATGGTCTCTGGTTTGCTTCTTCATTCTGCGGCACAGAAACATTGTTCATTCTTTCGTTCTTTCATTCAATTACATGTATTCTCATTCAAACATTCACTCATTGCTTCATTCACGCAAATCAGTCATTCATTCATTCATTCATTTCTTCTCTTTTTCATTCATCTTTGGGCATGGTTTTAGTCATATGGTAAGTAAATGCTACAAGAAAATCTTTTATTAACTGAATACAATTAAGGGTTCTTCTCTGGTGAACTGATGACATGTGAAGATGCGGTCGACCATCCTTGACTCTTTGGAGTTTGATCGAGGAGGATGTTGGTCTCCAAGACAGGGACCTCATGTCTGTCATGCACGGCAGAGTCATCTGGAGGGACTTCATAGCATCACCAGTTGAATAAACTGAACTGAACTGTAAACTATCATCTTTCCCTTGACCACTATATTCTGGTAGATAAAGCGCTATGACATAAACAAACAAACAAACCTTGTTGCTAGGGAACCACCTGTTGATGGCCGTTACCAATGACTGCAGGACCCTGATGAAGCTGACGGATCTCTCCTCATGGTGCCGGTCCAGCGCTAGCAGGATCTCCTCTATCATGTCTCACAAACAAACAAACAAACAAACAAACCTTGTTGCTAGGGAACCACCTGTGGATGGCCGTTACCAGGGACTGACGAAGCTGACGGCCCTCTCCTCGTGGTGCCGGTCCAGAGCTAGCAGGATCTCTTCTATCGTGTCTCACAAACAAACAAACAAACAAACAAACAAACCTTGTTGCTAGGGAACCACCTGTTGATGGCGGTTACCAGGGACAGCAGGACCCTGACGAAGCTGACGGACCTCTCCTCATGATGCTGGTCCAGCGCTAGCAGGATCTCCTCTATTGTGTCTCACAAACAAACAAACAAACAAACAAACCTTGTTGCTAGGGAACCACCTGTTGATGGCCGTTACCAGGGACTGCAGGACCCTGATGAAGCTGACGGCCCTGTCCTCGTGATGCTGGTCCAGCGCT
Organism: Branchiostoma floridae x Branchiostoma belcheri; assembly: GCA_019207045.1. Taxonomy (NCBI): domain Eukaryota; kingdom Metazoa; phylum Chordata; class Leptocardii; order Amphioxiformes; family Branchiostomatidae; genus Branchiostoma; species Branchiostoma floridae x Branchiostoma belcheri. Next base: position 803,152 of record CM033032.1, read on the forward strand.
AGCAGGATCTCTTCCATTGAGTCTCACAAACAAACAAACAAACAAACAAACAAACCTTGTTGCTAGGGAACCACCTGTTGATGGCGGTTACCAGGGACAGCAGGACCCTGACGAAGCTGACAGACCTCTCCTCATGATGCTGGTCCAGCGCTAGCAGGATCTCCTCTATCGTGTCTTGCACTGGGGGAACGATAGCCTTGGTAATTTGTTGTGGACAACCTCAAGTCATCTGTACATACTTATGCCACATCTTCAGAAAGCATGATGTAGCTGCAAGTTTTGTATTTAAGCCTAGGTCATATTTCTATACTGGGCAGCTTTTGATAACAAAAAATCAAAAGACACCAAACTACACAAAACTGAATCATAGGCATGATTTGTGTCTATTTCTAAGTAATACTATACAATTCTATTTTTCATTTCCTAAAACAGCCTGGCCGGGTCCCTGTTTGGAATTGTGACCCTAGTATTAGAAGCTTAATTCAAGGGCGATTTATACTACTGGATATTATTATATAATTCTACTACCAATTACTGGTACTAATTAGTATGATACTAACGACCTACCCAGAGGAAGGATATCTTTGTCACTGTTGTCCAGCATGACTCTCAGCACATGTGGAGCTCTGGGGTGGAGGTTGTAGTGTCGGAGGCTGAGCGAGATGTCGTTCACCAGGTAGTCTGCGTTCTCGGCGATCAGCTGAGCGATCGAGCTGTACCCACAGCTCTCACACATGGACACAAGGGTGGTGTGTGCAGTCTCACTGTAACACAGAATATCTGTATATGTAGCACAGGTCACTTCACATCCTCACACACAGCTCTCACACATGGAAACAAGGGTGGAGTGGGCGGTCTCACTGTAATGTACAGCAAAGAATATCTGAGTGTACAAACAATGTATGTAGCACTGGTCACTATTCTAATAGTAGGGATTTGGAAAGATTGAATCTCCCTCATTTTTATTGAAAAAAGGGAGTAGAATAGACTGTTCACTCATTCGTGAAAAGCTGGTGAAGCTAAACAGAAGATACTTCTTGTCATTTGTCACACAATTGTTGTACAATTCATCCATCCATCCATCCATCCATCCATCCATCCATCCTCCATCCATCCATCCATCCTCCATCCATCCATCCATCCTCCATCCATCCATCCATCCTCTATCCATCCATCCATCCATCCTCCATCCATCCATCCATCCATCCATCCATCCATCCATCCATCCATCCATCCATCCATCCAGCCATCCTTCCATCCATCCATCCATCCATCCATCCATCCATTTTCGAATCTTGCTGGACCCACCTGATCACAGCAGATTCGTCTCCAAGTTTCTCCAGAACAGGGTACAGACTCTGGATAAGCAGCACCTTAAAGTTCTCCCCGAGCACCTTAGAGAAAACAGCAATTCCTTCCAGTTGTAGGCATATAAGGAGAACGTTGCTGTTCAATGTCTTTAAGGAGATCTGATGTGACCTTGGAGATGATATTGGAATTAGCCAATCAGAGCTGTGTTTCAGTGGCGAAGTCATCCCACTTGACCAATCAGGAGGAGTGTTAGAAATGTCTGTGTATTCTGATTGGCTGGAAGTTGGGAGATGCCAGTTCTTTGGAGAGACGTACTCTTCCAGTAATGAACTGGGAAACAAACAAAAACAAAAACAGAACTAGATTAAAATACATTATGACAAAATCGTGAAGAGTTAACAGCGCATCATTCGAATGCTTAAACTGAACAGATGTTTGTTGATGAAGATTAGACATCCAGGTATTATATATAAGATATGCCAAAAAGCAGTTACTCAGGCAACTGGATATGATTTGGGAAACGGACAGGGGTTTCAGATTGCATCTATTATCTTTCGTCAGAGACACCTACAGGCTACAAGATCAGGCTTTATTGGGTTCTTCAACATGCAAAGCTTTGATTCCTGAATCTCTCTTATACACTGGGCCACGGGCTTTATGATACCATCCAAAAGGATTAATGCAATCTCTAACAACATGTCCATACTTTTTTGAGAAAGAAAAAAACATTCATGACTGTCAAGGTGTGAAAAGTACCATATAACGTCTGCTGTCTCTTCACTGGGTGGCCTGGCTGCTACGTCTGGAAGCTCTGCAACAAATGATTCAGAATAATATAATTTTGTCTTGGGAAGGATTTGGCTTTCTTTAATTACAGCAACCTTGAGCACGTCAAAGATCCCAAACTACACTTATCAAAAAGAGTAGGAGTTCTTCCTGTTGATCAAACATTGCAATGTGGTCTCTGGGTTGACATCTTGAAAAGACGACAGTCAACAAATGGAGTGAATCTCAACTGACAAAAAAAATACCTTCAAAAGATACAAAATAATCATGATGTAAGTAAGTTTGGACTGACCTGTTCCAGTGGATCCCAGCAGAATCTGGTTGAGGATGAGGACGGCCTGTTTTCTGTGTAGAGCTGACTGCTGGTACAGGTCCTGGAAGTGGTCCACAAGCAGAGACAGGTCCCCTGTACATGTACACACACACAACATGGAGGCATGTTTAGTAGTTTCCTGTGGAGAGATGACTGCTGGTACAGGTCTAGGAAGTGGTCCACAAGCAGAGTCAAGTCACCTGTACACACACACACACAACATGGAGGCATGTTTAGTAGTTTTCTGTGGAGAGATGACTGCAGGTACAGGTGTAGGAAGTGGTCCACAAGCAGAGTCAGGTCACCTGTACATGTACACAACATGACATGGAGACATGGTTAGTAGTTTCCTGTGTAGAGACGACTGCTGGTACAGGTCCTGGAAGTGGTCCACAAGCAGGGATAGGTCACCTGTACCGACACATAGAACACATGAAAGAAAGAACCATTGCAAGTAAATGCACCATCATGATTTGGACAGAGAAACTCATCAATCAATCAATCAATGACCTTTATTTATACTGGAAGTTGCCCTGTCGGCCTGAGCCAATCTTCCCAGATCTAGAGGTCCAGTTGAGGGGAGAGGTCACGGGAAAAATAAATAGATAAATTGATACAAAATAACTGTTTACACTAAATGCTTTACAATCATAATATCAAACTCGTAGTGATGGTTCGGTCCATACATCAGAGCTGACAGTTCGAAATCAATCCATGTCGGAAAGCCCGCACAGATGGAACTCATACATGTCATAGACATAGATTAAATTTTGGAAAATCAATTAAACATATTCTAATGGCATCATGTCAACATATATGATCTTTTTATTTACCAATTACCATTTCTGGCTTTAATTCTGAAACTCGGATAGGCTTCAATCAATTTGAATTGTTATGTTTTATACTCTGTAAAACTTTTACTGTCTTTTCTCTTACTTGACATAAGAACTGGACAAAGACATGTTAAAGTAATACAAATGTAGTAGAAGCTAATACTTGCACAATGGATTACCACACATTTTCCCACGGAATCCAACGAAATACACTGGCAAATGGGCTGTGCAATTAAATGGCTTCTACTGTATTTCTTAGTTAAAAATAATGACCTTACCATAATACCCCAGCAGCTGGCAGATCTGTCTGAGCAGATCGTAGACTCGAGCGTCCCGGAAGTGTCTGAACCGTTTAGTCCTGCTGGACGGGACGTACTGACCGGCGGGGGGACTCTCCAACGGGACTGGGGACATTGTCTTACTCACAGACAAGGCAGGCAGGCCTGAGAAAGGAATGGAGACAACAGAGCTGAACAACATACAGTGATGGAAAACCTACTAAACTGGAATTATCGTAACTCATATATCTGAATACTTTAGATGTTAATAAGTCATGACCAAAGTTTGTTTGACTAATTCTCTATCTATTGAATCAGCCAGCAGGCCCCTTTTTATTAATTGACCTCAGCTCATATTCATGATTACATTACAAGATCTGAAATTAACTATACATCACAGTTTTCATCTTTGATTGTTTTAAGAAACCCTTATAAGTGTAAAGTGACTTTGACGCCTTGTATTGTAGTGACATTCGTACATGAAAAATTTAAACAAATACAAATCAATTTAATGATTACAGATTGGCCTACAACTGACAACGGTTGGGGAGGCAAAAGGCGGTGTGCCCTAGACACAGTGGGTAACAACCCATGGCCTTATAAATGCTATGGGACTGGCTTTAGCTTGTCTTTTTTGCAAACAGATAAAAAAGTACCCACCCCCTCCAGGAGTTCTTTCCCCCACTATTTTGACATCAGTGATGTCCATCTCTAACACCTGCAGCAGGGCCATGGAGAGTCTTCTCAGGTGAGGTGCAGAGTTCAGCAGGGTCGCGACCCTTGGCCCCAGCAGCTTCAGGTAACCCTGGGTCAGGGTCAAGGTCGACAGCTTCTTCTCATCGTCTAAAAGGTAAACGTACAGTCAGCCTCCATATCTTAAGTTATCCGTATCTTGCGTTGTCTATATAACCTAGTTCGAAAAACTTACGTCATGTAACCAAATTATTTTCTTGACAGCACATTTTCCAGTTACTATAGTCTTAGGGCTAGCCCTGATAATAGCCTCTGGCTAGTTGGGTAGCCCTGGCTGTATTTGTTACAGCCAAATAAATAAAATAAAAAATCAACAGCAAATAATGCCTGGGCAGCGATGCGCCAGAGAATGGAGGTTTTGGCTGGTAGCTCTAAGCTCTCAAACCAACACAAAACATACAACCATGGTGCCCAAAATCGCAGTGCATCATTGGGAATTCAGTAATTACCGACATGCCAAAATTCAGATAAATCTATCCAAAGAATCTTGACTTATAGCTGCAAACACAGACAACAACAATACCTCTGTTGGAGATCACTGAACTCCTTCACAGAGTAACACCAAACCATCCTCACCTGCGGCCCTCTTCAGCCTGGGTAGGGACGTCGCCAGAGAATGGAGGTTTTGCCGTGCTCTTGTGAGTTCTTGCGGGTGTTAATCATGTGGTTCTCAGACACAATTCCAGCGTATGACGTACGTAATTCACTAACTACCGACATGCCAAAATGCAGACAAATCTATCGAAAGAATCTTGAGTTATAACTGCAAACACAGACAAAAACAATACCACATTTGCAGGTGCCTCACAGAGTAACAACAAACCATTCTCACCTGCCGCCCTCATCAGCCTGGGCAGGGACGTGGCCAGGGAATGGAGGTTCTCCTCCAGGAGTTCTACCAGCGGCCTGGAGCCCAGGTGTTCGTCTGCGTACCTGTGGAGCACCTGGGTACACCTGTCGGACACCTGGGGGTAGTCGTCCCCCACCTGACTCACCAGCAGCTGCAGCAGGGGGGCCGTGCAGCACTGCAGGGTCCTGCAGGGGGAAAAATGAAAGTGACCAACAACCTACAGGGGGAAAAATAAATTTTAAAGTAATCAACAGTGTGTTACATTTACAGTATAACTTATAGGAGGGGGAGATGCAGTGCTCATGGGTCCTACAGGGGGAAAAGTGAAACTGATCTCAAGCCATTTCAGCCCAATGAACAGGTCAGCTAATCTACCACAGATCACTGGTCATTACAGGGGGAAAATGGAAAGTGATCTTGAACCAGTTTAGCACATCTGAACTTCAGGCCAGCTAGTCCTTTCCTTGTTGTGACATAGAAGCAGGGTTGTACTAAGCCAGCCTGAAATCATTTGCCGTCCCCTCGATTTTGAATGGAAATCCTATCGAGCGTTGAACACGCGGTACGTCCCATGATTACCTTAGGGGGGTCAGGGGTCCCTGAAAATTTTAAAATCTAGACCCTATGAAATGCTACTTTCTGCAGTTTGAGGTGTAAATTTTGCTGGTAGACTAAGCTGTTCAATGGCATCTGTTTTGGTGAGAATTGTACAAGGGTTTCAGGTTTTTTATATCTTTACAGAATGGATTTTTGTCTGTCACAGAGGACGGAATGGGCAATTCTTTTCCCATCCTCAGCTGCAAAATTCCATCGAAGAATGGAAAGACGGGTGCTGGCTACAACCCTGAATAGAAGACAACCAAAATATTGTCAGGTTCAATAAAAAATGAGCCTGAAGGAGGAAATAAGAGAAAGTGAATGCAAGTTAAAGTATTTTTCTGAATCAGCAGGCATAAATCTAAGTTGAAAACATCACTTTCCCAACGATAAACAATGATCATTGATTGCTGGATAGATATAAGGAAGGTACTCATTGCTCTACTGTTTTGATGAATGTGTGCTTGATATGACCAGAATGGCCGTTAATGGTAACAAGCACCATTGTACAATATGTTGCAAGTTTCCCTCCCTCCTCAACCCTAATTGCTACATCTTGTGATTCTGAATACATGTGGCAAAAAGTTCAATGCATCAAATCAGCAGCCCCGTTACTGCTTTCAATTGATCTCTACTGGCCACGCCAAATCTATTTGTTGCTTCTCAGATTTTTTCCAAAACAAACTTGGGCCGGCAGGTTGAAAAAAAAAAAAGTTTTTTAAAGGTCTGGGGTGAAGATATACCGCTTGAATAACACACAAAAACAACAGGCTGAGGAGTTTAATAGCACGTTTTATGTAATGAATCCCTTAATTAATTTGTTACTAATGTAAGTGAGTGTGTGTGTGTTCTGAATAAAAACATTGTTTATAGACTGAAATGTGTGTAGTATGTGGCTGTGAATGGCAATATTTACAGTTTTGTGATGGCAAAACCTGTATTATTTTTTCTATGGACCTTTTTTTTTTGATGATGAAAAAAAAATGGACAGACAAATCCGGGAAGCAACAAAAAAAATTGGTGTGGCCCTAACATGAATACCAGTGGTAGACAATTGTTCCCCCCAATTCATGTTGCCTTAATAAGCTAGCAGACCATACATACGTGCAACCTTTGTTAAGAACGTAAAAGTCATGCAATTATAAGTCTATTATGCTTTCATTTCAATCAGTGGCAGTTGACGTCAGACCCAGTTTCTCAATAGAATAATTACATGTAGACTATTGGCATTGCCCTGCCCACCTCATTGGCTCATTGGCTCCACTGTTCCTTTTGATGGACAGCTGAATGGGTCTATTCACATCCCTGCTGACGGCTACACCCTTCCCTTCGTCTTGTCTTTTGTGACTGTTGTGCAGACGCCCACAGATACTACGCACACACATATACAGTCATCCCCAAGTCCTCAGACAAACTTAGCTCCATTCAGCTGGCTCCATTTCAACATCAAGAGCAGTTCCTAAAATCTGCAGGGATTCTGTGCTTCAGTTGCAGGGATTCTGTGCTTCAGTTGCAGGGATTCTGTGCTTCAGTTGCAGGGATTCTGTGCTTCAGTTGCAGGGATTCTGTGCTTCAGTTGCAGGGATTCTGTGCTTCAGTTGCAGGGATTCTGTGCTTCAGTTGCAGGGATTCTGTGCTTCAGTTGCAGGGATTCTGTGCTTCAGTTGCAGGGATTCCGTGCTTCAGTTGCAGGGATTCTGTGCTTCAGTTGCAGGGATTCTGTGCTTCACTTGCAGGGATTCTGTGCTTCACTTGCAGGGATTCTGTGCTTCACTTGCAGGGATTCTGTGCTTCACTTGCAGGGATTCTGTGCTTCAGTTGCAGGGATTCTGTGCTTCAGTTGGTCCCAGAGGCTGCGGATGACCAGAACCAGCTCCGGCATGTTCAACAACATCTCCGAGCCGTGGCTGCCCACAGCGGGAACACCTGCCCCCGAGTTCCAAACCTTAGTATCCTGCTACCAGTGGTTCTCTCAGAACAAGACTCTATCCGTCGCGCAAGTCGACGAAGTGTGCTCCCTGTACGAGGACATTGTGAGGCTGGGAACAGGCGGTGACCTCATCTTTTGGCTAACAGGGCTTCTCATCATCATAGGTAATGCGGCTGTGCTCTGGGGAATCATTGGCACTCGGGAGCTCCGAACACCTCTCTACTTCTACTATGCAAATCTTGCCATGTCGGACGTTTTGGCAGGAATTGGGCTCCTGTATCGCACCGCAGGGCAGGTAGGATACAGTAGAAATCTATATCTATTCATACTGAACTTTGTTAGCTTAATGACGTTTTCTCAGATCATGTCTGCATCAGCTCTATCTGTTCTGTCGGTGAACAGCTATGTTGGTCTGATGTATCCTTTATTCTATCGCAACCACAACAAAAACGGCAACGCAAAACGTTTGGCTGCTTTAGTCCTGGCTGGTTCATGGATTGGCTATTCTTTGCTTATCTTTTCACCAAGTATGGGTTGGAACTGTCTTCAAATGGGGACCTTGACAAATGGAAACTGCATTGCAAATTGCCCCGTGGCTTTCGTCGTCATCTGCGTGTCTATTCTGTTTCTGCTGTGCTGCAACATGCTGTTCACGAACATCAGTCTGTTCATAGCTATCAGGAAAAGAGAAAAGAGAAGGCTTGAACAGGCAACTTCTAACCAAAACAGAGAGGGTGGTACCCAGCAAAACAACGTTGCACAAGACAAGGCGCTCCAAAAGTTCCGAAAAAATGTACACAAGGCAAGGACTGTCATGATTCACGTGGTGGTCTCCTTTGCTTGCTGGCTGTTGGCTGCTGTGCTTGTTGTACTATGCGTGACGTGGCCAGACATGTGTCCCAGTAATCACTCTTCAGTGTACGCAGCCACGTGTTTGAACTCTGCAATCAACCCCGTAGCGACGCTCATCCGCACGCCGGATTTGAGAAAAGCGATCTGGCGAAAATTGAGGGGTATTTATCGGGTATTTGTCACACTGATTCGAAGACTTGAAAACCGTATGATGCAGCAGGAAGAACTGCCTGGACAAGGAAACGCCCCAGATCTGCAAGGAGACCAGGTAGAAAACATACAAGACACACATTCTGCAGGAGAGCATTCTGCTTCAGAAAACCGAGGCTGTGTGATCCAGGCACAGGAAAACATACAAGACACATGTTCTCCAGGAGAGCATTCTGCTTCAGAAAACCGAGGCTGTGTGATCCAGGCACAAGAAAACATACAAGACACATGTTCTGCAGGAGAGCATTCTGCTTCAGAAAACCGAGGCTGTGCGATCCAAGACAACCACAGGGTGGCATGGCCAGAAATCCCACCAGGAGCGGAGTTGAAATCTCCCTCAGTGAAAACTGAAAAATTTTCCAACCTAACAAATGAACATTGAAATGAGATGCTGAAGCTGCTCCATAGTGGACAAGAACGGCAAGTACATGTCTGAATTTCACTGCAATGAAAATGTTGAACTATTATGCTTTTTTACTGCGAATGTAATAATTGTATCAAAGACTGTACAGACTTATGTTTTGAAATGGTTAATGAGCACTGTAATGTAAATGAATCAAACAGAATAGAGACATGAATTGTGACTGTAGAAAGTACAATGTATAAAAACCTTCTGAAAATAAATGTGATCACAAGCTTATGTAAGATTATGCATGGACATGTAGATACAGCATGCAATCATATTGCATACATGTACATTTTGTATTTGAAAGGACATTACCTCTGATCAAGGATGAACACTATAATAAAGGAAAGCAGTAAAGTAACGTTATACATTGTAATTGTTATTATCAATTGCATACGTCCAACAGTTTGGCTGATACAGTTGCCAATGCAGGGCTCGAAATACTACCTGCATTATGCACGTTAGTGCAGGTGATTTTTTTGCTGTGCAGGTATTTCTGATGTCTACCTGCACCTAACCTGCACCAGGTTATGCACCATGTATTATTGTAAAGTGGATTTTTCTTTGCTGTACTGATTGTCATTCTGCAAAAAAGAGATGCAATAAATAATAAAGATGTCAAATGAACACCTTCCAGTGTGATTTTTCATAATAAAATCCGTAAATACAGGTATACCTATTTTGTTAGTAAAGAAGGTAGTAAATATGTGTACAAAGTGTGGGTTGTTTTATCTACTTTTTTATTATTTTTAATGGTGCAGGTAAAATTTCTCTGGTGCAGGTAATTTCAAAAGCTACCTGCACCAGTGCAGGTAGACAGAAAAAAGTATTTTGAGCCCTGCAATCATAACAATACACACTCAGTTCATCACTGGGGCATTGTTGTTGCATCTTTCTGGCTCAAGTGAAAATCAACACCAACTCAAAAAATCACAGGTCTTCTTTCATTACTCTGGTCCCACCAACTGTAATTGCTTCTCATTGTGACCAGCATCTCAGCAATTCAACCACCTTCTTTGTTACATTCAATTCTGACACAAGTGTCTTTGATATGAAGCTCTGAACGGTTCTACAGGGGAGACAATAACTTGAAGAAGTTACCACAAAACCAAGGAGCTTTTATCAGATAAAAGCTCCTTGACCAAACACATTAAGAGTTTCCAAAATCATATCCAGTTTCTTGAGTAACTGCGCTTTTTGTGCTGTGTACTACACCAGAAATCTCCTGCATGTGTTCCACAAAACAAGTCCATTAGCCAGACTTGCTTTGGGCAAGTCAAAGTGTTGACTAGCAAGTGCACGTTCTACAATGTATCCTGTCCTTGCCCAATGTGGGCCCGCGAGATTTTCCATGAGTGTTTTTTTTCATGGGCAGATGTGGGTAGATATTAGGTTGCTGGTCTGACTACCCGAAAGGTGACTAAGAAGAATTTTAATTAGACTTAACTTCAGAAAAGCAGACTCACTTATTGCATCTGGAGAGAAGCCTGTGTGCAAACTCCACCAGCGCTAGCCGGACCCTCCAGTTGGGGTGAGTCACCGCTCCTGCGATCCTCTGCACCAACACCTGCAGGGCACAAAGGGCAGTGAAATTTCTATTAGATGACCTTTGCAGACAAATCTTATCAAGTACAAGGACTTTTGTGAGATCTAATCTGCAATAATATATAGACTCAAAGGTAGGTACAATGATTTGTACATATACATGTAAGTAATGACAATGCAGGTATGTCAATATGGCCACAAATCCATTTTTTCTTATTTTCTTAATTCAAAGTGTATGACTAGGCAAAGTACATGTAGATGCCGCCTATTTTAGCTATTACACATTTCATAAAATCTGAATGAAATTTGGTGCATGTGCATAATTTGTTATCCATATAATCAAGCTACTGTGGCCCAATGTTGCTGCTGCAGCATTATTTGAAGGTGTGTTAAACTTTATAAGTTTCTGGTAGAGATTCTAGGATGTTGGTTTGGAAACAGTCTTTACATTACAAAACAAGAACTTTAAGGTACATTCCTATATACCGGTTTGGTTTATAGAAACATAATATGTATGTCAGTAAGTGCATTTTTTATTGAAATTGCAACAATGCTAGGAAATACCAGGCAGCAATGCTGATTTGGGTTATTTGGGGATAATATTATACAGTTTGTGCATAATATTATTTTACAGTACTTAGCGTATCTTGTTGACTTTTTAACAAAAGTGCCCTTGATGATATTTGCATGAATTGTACAGATGAGATAAAAAATGCACACTATTGATGCCACAGTCACTACTGCTGTTAACATTCCTCACTGATCATAACAGGGAACTTACCAACATGTAGACAGACATATTCTGATGGACACAATTTAGCAGAGAGTAAAACAATGTAAAAGCTTCAAGAACTAAAAATCTACAAACTTCCAAACATGTTTTGCACAACTAGGTTTTTAACACCCATTACCAGTATTACATCATCAGCAGATATTCCCAGCTGATAAGACGGGAGAAACGGTACAAAAAGCCGGAGGTTTGACTTCTCTCTTCAGAAGAAACAAGAACTCACTCTGGTGTGGAGAAATCACAGATTTGCCACCATGGTTAAGGTAAGCCCTTACTCTATTTCCTTACTAGTACATGAATCCAGATCCATGAAAGAGACTTAGGAAGTACGATACAGGGGAATGAAAAAGTTTTGCTGGTTGCTAAGTCTTGTTTCAAGAAACACTTATGCCCAAAACTACATTCAATTCATACGTATACAATTGAATATTTTAAAGATACATCTAAAAGGGGGCAAACAATCTTGGTGGTGCATTTTGGCCTTGCTAAGACTGACATTCTTGCCCAAACACTGTGGTCAGCTTCATTTGGTACAAGATGGACAACACAAATTTCTCAAAAGCCTAGGTAAGTCCCATGACTGTTCATCATGCAGGGGGAAGCAAGGCAGGAAAAAGACATTTACATTGTAAGATATTCTTTGTTAAAAATCATGTACAATTTTTAGTTACTTTGACCCTTCTAGATCTCTGGCTCTGGCCTTGTTTGAGTAGCTACAAAATAATGTAATCTTGTGCTAACTTAATATAAAGGAAATGACTACATAGAGAATGCCTTAGTCCTGGAGTTGATGAAATAACCCTGAATTCTAACCATTTGGTACTGTACATGTATATCCTTACAGACTCAGACCTTCAGCCTGGTGACTGCCATCTTGCTGGTGGCTGGTGGGGGCACCTATTCTGCTGAGATTCCTCAAACACAGGATGCTCAAGGTATTTACACTATTTTGTACACAATAATATATACCAGTAACCTTAACATAATAGCTTTACCTGAAGAACAATAGCAATGCCACATCTAAAACCATCATTTAGCTTATTGAGGCTTCCGCAAGATTGTCTTCACCACCTTGATATCTATAGTGAAATGTGCATAACCTACCGGAATGCTTCTTGAATTTACCATGTTTGAAAAAATGTGGTGGTCTTACCCTACACAGCAGAATCATGCACGTTAACATTAATTAGGGAAAAGTTGGGGGGGGGGGGGGGGGGTAGATAATGTTTTTTACATAATTATTATGTTATCAAGTCAGGATGCCCGTTCAGGCGCTGCGTCCAGGTTGCAGTCTGTGATTTTGTGGGTTTGAACCACGCTTCTAGTTCTAACAAAGTGTTTTTTCCTGTTCAACAAATCCCATGATAATTTGACTTTTGACAGAAAATAGACCAATTCAAGACTTTGCTTGATATCTAACCACTCTGTTTTCATGTGATTTTGTTTAACATCCAGGCTTCTTTTTTTTCAAAATATGCCTGGCCAGCTTTTTTCCAAAGCTTTCTTGTTCACATTTAGGCAAAGTTGGGGTGAAGCAAATCATCAAAGTCAAATGCAGCAAAGATGCAATTGATAGATGTAGTCTCAAGTATTGAATGTATTTACAGATGAACATTTGAAACACGACGTGGATGTAGCAGCCATGAAGAACAACCCTCCCCCTGGCGCTGCGAACTTTGCTGACTGCTCAGAGCTCTTCCCTCTACTCTACTGGACCAACACAGTACAGGATGGAGTCTTCCCCATCAAACCTGAGTCTAACACCGACCACTTTGACGTGTTCTGTGACATGACTACAGATGGTGGGGGCTGGACTGTCATACAGAGGAGGTTCGAAGGGAAGCTCAACTTTGACAGAAAATGGGCAGATTACAAAAATGGGTATGGAAATGTCGAGGGGGAACACTGGCTTGGACTGGATAAGATGCATAACCTGACATCCCAGAATAGTTATGAGTTATATGTGGAGTTAGGAGATTGGGAAAGTAATGTTGCACATGCTAAATATGCTACCTTTCGCATTGGGGATGAGAGTACAGATTATACACTAACCATTGGGGGGTACAGTGGGGATGCTGGGGATGATCTGGACTACAGTAATGGTATGAAATTCAGTGCTAGAGATAAGGACAATGATGAGCACAGCAGTATTCACTGTGCTCAGTGGTTTTCAGGAGGGTGGTGGTATTACAGGTGTGCTTACTGTTCCCTGAACGCTGCCTACTTCCAGCCAGAGGACTATCATGGTTCTGATACAGGGTTGGGTGTTTACTGGCACCACTGGAAAGGTGGCTTCTACTCACTGAAGGCAACTAAAATGATGATACGGCCTCAAAATTTTATCCGCAATCTGTGACTTGTGTTCTTATCCTCAGTCTTAACATTCATTCAAATACAATTTTGTAAAACCTTTAGTCAAAAAGATGTGTGACTTTCTGATTACTTTAGAAAACAATATAATTACTTCATAACAAGCTTTAAACTGTAATTAGTGCTAATCAGAGATGGAGCCAATAACAAACATGTCTTGCATTATGTACTTATATATACACAAGCAATGTACTACTGTAAACTGTGCCTTGCTCAATGGTGGTGTTAAATTGTAGATTATCAGTGATGCTACACATTAACAGCATGTTCACCTGTGCTCAGAATATCCTACAAGTACATGTACATGGATTCTACACGTTAGAATAAAGGACTAACTTTGTGGTGACTTGTGTTTCACAGTGTGTACATTGTCAGCTAAACCTGGTAACATCAAAAGACCAGCATGTATTGCTCAATGTAAAAATCACTGACAATGTCATACATGTAGACGCTATGACATTCCTAATGATAAGTAAGGGTCCAAAGAGAAATGTGCAACTGAATGAAGCTCAATAGAATATTAGCACTGCATAATCAGTGTACGTTGTTAAGTTGAAATTGTAAACTTAAATACAGTAAATGCATTTCCAAATAAAATGTAGTACTCAGTTCTCAGCCATTACAAATCTTACTGCTTACAATTGCGAGAAAGTGTTTGTGACCTCCTAGATACACAATGTAGTGTTGACCGCACCAGTGTATATGGAAAAATATCATTGTTCTGCCTCTATCATATCTAATAAAATAATTAAAATCCATGATTATTTTGTTTTCCTTCAAACTACATATCACCGGACAAAGAAGAAGCTGTCTGTTACACATTTTATAAAATCTGAATGAAATTTGGTGCACATGTACTGTAGATAACATCCATATACAGTGAAACCTGCCCGAGCGACCACCTCTTCTCAGCGACCACCTGGCCATTTTGACCGCTTTTTCTCGGTCCCGATTTTTTTTCCCATTGACGTAAGCATTAAGCGACCTTTTCTCAACGACCACCTGGCCAACGCAACCGCGACCGGCCCAAATTGGGACCCATAACGACCGCATCATTTTCAAAATTGAGGTTTTCATCTATTTTTTATGATTACTAGCGCGATTTTGTGCCGAAATCGGCCAGTTTGCGTCGGATTTTGACTGCCATTACAATGTTATGTTTAGAATAAGGATAGCGGCGGTCAATGGGTGTGTCAATGGGGCAGTCTACTGTAATATGGGAGGAAATTTCGTTGTAAGAAAATCCGAATTTAGTTGTTACAGAAGTTTTAAAAAAATCTATATCATTATAAAGCCAACGAATGCTGAAACGTATATAGCCTCATACTTTTTAAAGAAAGATCTGTGTGAGTGCTTTTGTCCAACTGTACTGTACATTCACCCGCGTGGGTTACGGTGGGTAAGTACGCTATTGGGACGTACCGGGCATCGAATTCAAAAGGTGCACAGTAGTTATTTCAGATACGGCGATCAAGAACACAGCGACGCATAAAGGCTTGTATGGTAACTGACAGCATCAAAGTTCCCTTACTCAGTCTAAAACGTTAGTGTACAAATATTGAGCTTTAAAACACTGTATCGAATAAAAGCTCGATAAAAGCGTGGGGTTAAATTTACAGTTTACAGTGTGAGGGTTGTATTTGATATTATACATCGGGCATGTTTTGAGTCGACACTCTTCTCAGCGACCACCTGTCCAAATCGACCGCTTTTTTCCGGTCCCCCGGGTGGTCGTATTGGGCAGGTTTGACTGTATCTAATTTAGTGTGGCATAATGTAGCAATATGTGCCAAAGCTATGATTGAGATTCTATGATGTTGGTTGGAAAGTCTATTAATTCCAAAGAAGGATGTATATTTCTCAGTTTTAAGGCAATGTCTACAGGTTCATACTAAGATTTTAATGTCATGCAGTAACTGTTAATGTATTAAATTTTGTTCAGATTTCACAAAAAGTGAATTTGATATTTTTGTATGATAAAGCATTACATGCTAGATGAGATAGCAAATGCACACAATTCCACCTGATGTTAAACAAACAAACTACACGAACTGACTTGAATTTACAGCCAACATTTGCTGTTTACATTCCTCACTGATCAAAGCAGGGGACTTACAAACATGGAGACAGACATGTTCAGTTCCCTCAAACAGGCAAGATTAATTTACATTAAATCTTCTGGCGCTAAATCTACAAACTTTTAACACGTTTCATTCATGACGTTCATACAATGTACCCATTACCAGTGTTATCAGATGTTACAACATCAATAACAGTATTCAAGGGGAAAAGTTTTGGCAGCAAGCAAAACGACGTAAAGACTTCAAGCACCAAATCTACAAACTTTGAACACGTTTTGTACATAAAGTTTTTACCACCTATTACCAGTATTACAAACAGGATGGTCAGCAGATATTCCCAGTTGATAAGACAGGAGAAATGGTACAAAAGCCTGAGGTTAGGCTTCAAGTCAGAAGCAACAAGGAGAGCTCATTCTGGTATGGAAAAAGATCACAGATTTGCCACCATGGTTAAGGTAAGTCTAACTTCATTTTTCTTTAAATAAATCCAAATCTGTAAAAGACAAATACTTATTGGCAGTTATACTGGGAACGAAAAACTTGGTGATTGCTACATGTAAGTCTTGTTGCAAAAAGCACTGATGCCTGCATGAAAGTACATTTGATTTGTATTACATTCAACAGATCTTTAGATTACATGTAAAGGGGTGCATACAATCCTGGAGGGGAAAACTCAAGCTGTGCACAGGGCAGATTTTTTACCATCATGTTTATGTTTGGGTACAAAATCTCAAAACCTAGATGAGCTCTTTGTCTCACTACCCTTCATCAGGAGGTTGCAAGGCAGGAAAAAGTCAACTACAATATACAATCATGTACATGTACAATGTACAATGTGCTAGGTGCATCAAACATTGTAAGACATTTTTAATTTCTTTAAAAATCTAAACAAAAAATTATGCAAGTATATATATATGTAGAAGAAGTTTGTAAGTTGTATACTTTGACATTTCACTTCATGTGGCTCTCTGCCTTGTTTGAATAGCTAATTTAGTGCAAAGGAAATGTTAAGTATAGAGTTACAAAGTAGTTGTCTTAGTCCTGTAGTTGATGGAGTAACACTGACTTCTAACCATTTGGTACTGTGTAACCTTTCAGACTCAGACCTTCAGCCTGGTGACTGTCATCTTGCTTGTGGCTGGTGGAGTCACCTTTTCTGCAGAGATTCCTCAACAACATGCTCAAGGTATTGCTATTGTGTGTTTGATCTCATTTAATCTATACCGGTAACCTCAACATACATGTGTATATAGCTTTACTGAGTGCGATAAGAATGCAACATTGAAGAAAATCTTCAGCTTATATTAAGTCTTCCTCATGACTGTCTTGAACACCTTGATATCTTAAGTGTGCATACATTGGATTTGCTTCATTTAGCAGACTTTTAAAAAATTATTTACCATTTTTAAAGAAATTCTTATCCTCCCCAGCGAATCAAGAAAGTTAGTATTAGGGAAAAGTTCAGAGGATTCAGGAGGTAACACTGGTTCACCTTTATTCGCAGGGTAACCTATATTCGTTTTACTTACAAACAGGGAGTTTAGGGATGTCAAGTCGATGGACAGTGGTTCCAAATTGCATTTCTGTTAGGTATTGCAGTTTGAAACCACTGTCCGTTTACTTGATATCCATACATACCCTAGTCTTGAATTCAACGGATAAAGGTTGCCCTTGAATAAAGGTGAACTAGCGTTACTAGATAATGAGCCGAGTGTGGTTTGTAGGTCAACTTAATGTAGCTTAACGTAGCTCTTCTAAAGGCCCTTCCAAATGCTGTTAGTTTTTGTTACGTAACCAAGTCAGGACGACTGAGCGGTCTAAGGTACTGCATTCAGGTCGCAGTCTGGTTCTGCAGGCGTGGGTTTGAATCCCACTTCTAACAATTTAAGTGTTTTTCCTTTGTTCAGTAAATCCCATGTAATGTTTTTTTACAGAAAATAGACCTTGAAGACTTTGATGTTTAACCGGTCTCTTTTCATGTGATTTTGTTTAACATCCAGGCTTTTTTTTCCAAAATATGCACTGGCCAGCTGTTTTCAAAAGCTTTCTTGTTTACATTGAGGCAAAGATGGGATGAAGCAAAACATCAATCAAATGAAGCAAAGATGCAATCAAGTGCAACATTTATTTTCAATGTATTTACACTTACAGATGAAAATCTGAACCCCCACATGGATGTTGAAGTCCAGAGGAACGACCCTCCCCCAGGCGCCGCTAGCTTCGAGGACTGCTCAGATCTGTTCCCTCTACTCTACTGGACCAACTCAGTACATGACGGGGTCTTCCCTGTCAAACCTGAGTCTAACACTGACCACTTTGACGTGTTCTGTGACATGACTACAGATGGTGGGGGCTGGACTGTCATACAGAGGAGGTTTGAAGGGAAGCTCAACTTTGACAGAAAATGGGCAGACTACAAAAATGGGTTTGGGAGGGTGGAGGGGGAACACTGGCTTGGACTGGATAAGATACACAGCTTAACATCCCAGAATAACTATGAGCTATATGTGGAGTTAGGAGATTGGGGAAGTAATGTTACCCATGCGAAATATGCTACCTTCAGCATTGGGGATGAGAGCACAGATTATACACTGCACATTGGGGGGTACAGTGGGGATGCTGGGGACTCTATGGCAGACACTGATGGCAGTAAATTCAGTGCTAGAGATAAGGACAATGATGAGTGGAGTAGTGGCCACTGTGCTCAGTGGTATTCAGCAGGCTGGTGGTATAACAGTTGTGCTTACTCATCCCTGAACGGCCCCTACTACCAGCCAGAGGACTATCATGGTGCTGATACAGGGTTGGGTGTTTACTGGAACCACTGGAAAGGTGGCTTCTACTCACTGAAGGCAACTAAAATGATGATACGGCCTCAAAATTTTATCCGCAATCTGTGACTTATGATTGTGTGGTTCGTTCTTTCATTCTAACATCATGTTGTAACACTTTTAGTGTGCAACAGTCTTGAAGAAACAATGTACAATGTCGTACTCCATCTTTGGTTGTTGACTCTGATATTTGAAGGCATAACAGACTTCTTGTTCTTGCCTGATCTGGTATTAGACAATGTTAGTAAAACCACAATTATAAAAAATAATAAAAGGAATGATTTGAACCATACCTTGAGTTTGTCTGCAGTACTATTGCACCAGTCCTGTGTCCTTCTGACCTGTAGTGACCTCAGCCTCTCACTGACTTCCAGATCATGTGACTCAAAGCTTTGTTGTGATTGGCTGTCACCCACTGAGCTGTCATTCATCACCATGGCAACAATTTTAGACCATGCTTCTGTTGCACACTGTGGTTAGAAGACAGTTTCCAAAATAAGTTCAGCTACAGAGGAGATAAAATGTTTAATCAAACATAAAAGCCCATCTATCTTAATGCATCTGTACATGTACTCATATGATTGTGTAGGTCAAATGATGTTAGAAGACTGGT
>CM033032.1:827500-1157500 GCA_019207045.1 Branchiostoma floridae x Branchiostoma belcheri
TTTTTGAGCCGAGGGGGGGGGGCATTGAAAAATTTTTTGAGCCGAGGGGGGGGGCATTGAAAAAAAATTGCCTGAGGGGCCTTGATAAATACAAGCAAAATGTGCCCCTGAAATGCAGGAAATGAAGTTTCAGATGGTCAAGATTTCCATTTTTCTCTGGACGTCCCTTGCGACGGCTTGCGGCTCCGGCGCACACAACACTTCGGCACTCGTCGCCATCAAAAATCTCTTCCTCTGGCAGAAAATTGTCATTACATTTAGCATAGTCTACCAGTGAAGTTTATCCCTCAAAATGCAGAAAATCGTGTCTCAGAGGGTCCAAACTTCAGACCTACCTTGCGACGGCTCGTGCCATGCCCGGCGCTCGAAATCGTGGAAATACGTTGGGGGCGTCGTCGCCCTCAAACCCAGAAAGGCTATTAAACTTAAAGCTTAGTCTGCCAGCAAATTTTGCCAATCAAAATTTAGGAAAGACCGTTTCAGATAGTCAAGATTTCCACATTTTCCCGGGGGAGCATGCCCCCGGACCCCCAAGGATTACGTTGATATAGTTCGCCCTCCCCATACTGAGAAATTTTCTGCAGCCGCCTCTGTCGTGTGATTCCATGTTCGCACGAAGTTTAAGAAAACTAGAAACTAAAATTGGTATAAACATCAATCCTGCGTGCATCTGTTCTTTGTATACGGAATGGTTCACGGACGGCAACGGGATAAAATATTACGATGTTTACTTTCGTGACAGCGGGCTCTCTGCTGCATATGACGTAATCATGGTGGCGCGAATTTTTTTTGGCAAGTTTGTAGGTTGCAATTGGCCGAAATAACTCTCGAAGATTGAAGCAGTCTTGAAGCGGTTTTCGAAACGATATCGCTAAAATGTACCCAAGTCTCTTCCATCTACAACATTAATTTGTTTTCTTTTGTGTAAATTTCGTACATGTGTAGTGGAAAAGATCGCCCAAGTTGGATTACCGCCCCTCCCCGCCCGCTTTTCTCTTCGTTGATGTGGACGCATAAAATCCAAATTTTTTTGCATCACAGAATGCGGGAAATTTCGTTTTAGAGGGTCAAAAATATCAAAATTTGCCGGGTAGCATGCCCCTAACCCCGAGACCGGTCGGGCCTTCGGCCCTCCGATCCCTAGACGGCCTTTAACAGCTAGCCGTCGGTCTGGCGGAAACGCTCAGTTTCGTGATCTTTAATACGTATTAAACGTTACCACTACCAGAGACTTTTTTTCACGTAGATCGGAGAAGTGATATCAGACAAGGTAAGTCTTATAACCGTTGCAGCGTGAGTGTAACAACATCAAGTGCTACATGTTTGTATATGTCACCAAAATGAAAACTCGGCTGTTGTAAAACTTTGGGAGATAACATATGCCCCAGCAGGACTCCAACGTGCGTAATTTGTTGACGCGCGGGTCTTGACACCCCGGGCCGATCGTCGTCACGTTCAAACAACGCTACCGCTATTGTTATTGCTATATCATTTAATGACAGACTGTGAGTAATGGAAAAGGCAAGGAAAAATTTGGGGGGGGGGGGCATTGAAAAATTTTTGTGGGCGAGGGGGGGCCATTGAAAAATTTTTTGGGGCGGGGGGGGGGGGGGGATTGAAAATTTTTTTACCAGACCTATTTTGCACCAGCCCCCTCCCCCCAATAAATAACGTCAGGTCCCTAACCACAGGTTTCACGTTTTGCTGGTTAGTTTTACTTAGAAAAGGCCAGCAATCAGCGACCAGTACAAATAGAAATGGCCAGAAAAAGTGTATTATGAGCCAAAAAAGGCCCCGGGCCCAGAAAGCCTGCTATGGAGGCTAGGTTTTACTGCGGATTGCCGGAGCGCCGCTGTACAGTGGTGGTGTGAGTTCCGCTTGTCACCTATAGACGTCCTGCAAAACATGAACAGAAATGACAGAGATGTGACGTGTTTTGACATGGTTTAGAACAAGAGTATCGATGGTCTAACGTGCTTAATAGTCCGATGAATACTTGTGGCATGTTTAAAAGATGGAAGGGTGTCAGGAAATGGGACGGTTAGAGTCAGTACCTGGGGCAGCCTGGCATATGAAGCGATGAGCAATGTCGCATTGGCCGTCGTTCCACTTGTCTTTCGAGCTTGAGTTGTAAGTAACGCAATGTTGCTTGCCCCAAGTGTTGTTCGGTTGTCGCGGAGCCCAGAAGGTGTACGCCCCAAGTGCAGAACCATCCACCCACTCAAAGCTTCCCTCTACGCGCCGATCATGCAGGCCGATCCAGAAGGCTCTCTTGGCGCTCACGGACTTGTACAAGGAGATCAGGAAGGCGTTGGTCTCAGCGTCTCGGGGCATGGCGAGGGTGCCGCCGTCTTCACCACAGGCCGCGACCGCTCCGCTGAAGGTCTTCACTGTGTTGAAGGCTTTGTAGCAGATTCCACGGAACTTTGCGTAACCTTCAGGACAAGACACTGCCAAAAAAAGTCAACAACAAAGTTTTGTGCCATTGAAAACTTTCAGGAATTCCATGAAAAAAAAATTTAAACACTTTATGAGAAGAACATATGAAGCTTCATTTCTTGAATATATACATGTACACACATATATATATATATATATATATATATATATATATATATATATATATATATATATATATATGTATATATATATAGCCATACAAATATACATACACACACACACGCACACACACACACATTGTATATATATATATATATATATATATATATATATATATATATATATATCTGATACAAACTCTCATTAAAACTAGCCAAAACTTTGGCGAGGACATTGACTGTGGTTGTGAATACAGGCTCTATTTATTGATGCAAATCATCCTACAGCCATATATACTATTGATGAAGGAATAATATCGCGCAATGGAATAATGATAGTCAGTGCTTCAAATTTTGCCCTTCCATTCCATGATATTTCCAAATAGACCATCACAAATAGTAAACATGGCAACTTGCGCAGCGTCTTACTCATCTCGCTAAGACGCTGATCCAAGGCAGCGGTTAGGTTTTCCCCCTTGTCAAGGTCGCGATCGCGCTTCAAGGCGTCAACAGTGGCGGACATGTCGTCTTGGTCGCGCTTCAAGGCGTCAACAGTGGTGGCCATGTTGTCTTGGTCGCGCTTCAAGGCATCAACAGTGGTGGACATATCGTCTCGGTCGCGCTTCAAGGCGTCAACAGTGGTGGACATGTCGTCTCGGTCGCGCCTCAAGGCGTCAACAGTGGTGGACATGTCGTCTCGGTCGCGCTTCAAGGCGTCAACAGTGGTGGCCATGTCGTCTTGGTCGCGCTTCAAGGCGTCAACAGTGCTGGACATGTTGTCTTGGTCGCGCTTCAAGGCGTCAACAGTGGTGGCCATGTCGTCTCGGTCGCGCTTCAAGGCGTCAACAGTGGTGGCCATGTCGTCTCGGTCGCGCCTCAATGCGTCAACAGTAGCGGACAGTTGAGTTATTTCCTAAAGGCGAAAGTCAGAGTACCATACATAAGCAGAAAATCGAAGGGAAAACAGCAGCATTTTCCATCTTGGTAATCCCTAAACAAGAACAACAGAAACATCATAACGATGTTTGAAAATAGCTTTTTGTACAAGAGTGTTTACCTCCTTATGCATGACAGTCAGAGGGGCCAATCCCACAGCAAGAAGGCTTAGCAGCACGGCAATGCCAGCGGCCATACAGCTTTGTTGAGTACGGCGAGTACGGCGGCCACTTGCTCCACCCAGATACGTGCGGTCTATGAGAAATACGTATCTGTCTCAGTTTCACAGTGGTAGAATATTAATGAGAAGTAATTGTTTATTCGCCATCTCTACATAATATTCTGTCTTCTTATTGTCCAAATGCCAAAGTACATGTATTACTGAAAAAGGCAATTTGCAAAACCGACGGCTACCTGCAGACGTGGCATAGCGTTTCACCGCCTCGGCTTCTTCGTACGTGTCTGTAGACGTTTCTTGGTCTCCTTGCCACTTGTCAGAAACGCCGTTGCCATGGCGGACACGCCCGCGGGAACCACCCTGACGGACAGGAGGGAGTGGGGGAGGCGGCGGCCCGCTGGTTTGGCCGCTGTCAGGGCGCGGGAAAGGGGACCGGACCGGCTCTGCTTGCTCGTACATGACCGTACTCTACAGACAACAGGCGAACAGTACAGCAGCCAACGTCAAGGGGCATGAATATGGACAATAATACCGTGATAAGTCTGGAGATGTGAGGATATCGTTGCCCATATTTGGAGGGATGTCGCGGTATGACGTGCTGAAGATGACATTTTGTTGTTGTTTTTTTCTGTAAGAGGCAGACTAATTTTCTGGGAAAACAATTAACCTTTCGGGCTGAAAGCTCGAGGTAGAACATAGAAATATCATTTCATGAGGTACCCGAGAAATCTTTATGTAATCGGTTGAATATCTTGTCATTCGCGCATGTACCACCGTTGCCATAGCAGACACACCCAATGCTTTCTCCCTCACATGTCTTTGTTTGCTGACAAAATGTTCAAAAATCGTAAAAATTGGGCCAAAATCTCGGTAGTGGTTTCGGTTTCAGTTTCCCTATAAAAGGGAAGCGAGTAAGGAGCCCCGGTAGAAATCTGATGGTACCCAGGCAAGTTGGTCATGGATGCTAACTGTTTCCATTGGCTTTCATTGTGTATTTTTCAGTCATACATTGGAATTACAATAAATTGTCCCAGAATGTGTCTACTGCTGTATGACTGAGCTTTGCGAGGGTGGTAGAGTGTTGGACTCAGAGCATCATGACATGATTCAAACCAAGGACCTTTTGGTTGAGTTTAATATAATATTCGATTGGAAAATGGAAAAAATGAATTATTCATTCAATATCAAGTTCATTCATCAGTTGAGATTTACTACACTTGTGGATGGATTGACATTAACAGGTGACCCGTTTCTCTCTCGCACCTGTTTCTCTCTCTCGCACCTGTTTCTCTCTCGCGCACCCTTTTCACTCTTGCGCACCTGTTTCACTCTCGCGCCTGTTTCACTCTCTTGCACCTGTTTCACCCTCGCGCACCTGTTTAACTCTTGCGCAGCTGTTTCTCTAAGGCACCTGTTTCTCTCGTGGGCCTGTTTCTCTCTCGCACCCGTTTCTCTCTCGCGCACCTGTTTCACAGATGCTATTTACAAGTATTACTATAATTCCAGGATCTACGTTTTTCTGGTTCGATTTACTGCAGATGACCGCAGCGGTGGCAAGAGTTCCGCCTGTCAGCTATGGACGTCATGAAAATTAACAGAAATAGCACAGGTTCTTTTCTAATGGAATCATTGAAGACAATGTTACTTGACGAGTATTAAGCATCAATATTGGGATGAATTTCCACTTACAAGTTCGGGTCACTTCACATTATACTTTCATGTACTGTAAATGCATTTAAGTTCGCGGGGATTTAATTTCGCGGTAGCAGGAAAATGGACTTTTCGCGGTGATTTTGATTTCGCGGTAGCACCATGCACTGTAGTCTCTTAATGCCATGGAAAATGTTCGTGCTGGTTTTAAATTCGCGGTGAAGCGGCCGCCGCGAAAGCTTCTGCATTTGCTGTAGTTCCTTTCAGTCTGCTGTGTTTAATCAATGCGCTTTCATCAAGATAATAACTCCTTGATTTAATCAAGGTATCGACAACACAACAACAAAGGGAATGGAACGGAATGTAATCGACAGTCTTTTAAATTTTTTCCACAACATTTCAAGATCATATAAGATGTTTTCTAAAAGTAAGAACAATGTGTTCTTTTACAAGTAATAAGCACAATAAAACAACAAAGGTGTACATAAACAATTACATTGAAATCTCTTACATACCCAGTGTGAACATGGATACATTCATTAGATACTTAGGGAAGACTCTTAACAGCACCACAAACTCCTTAAGAAGTGGTCGTTAATGCACCAACTGTGCAGCATCAAATGTACACTGCAGGGCTTCAAATTCAATTTGAGAAATACAGTACATGATGTAGGTGCAACTAATCTAAAATAACAGGTGCACAGCCAAAAGTGGTACATAACATGCTGAATAATGAAAGTATAGATTATGCCATGCAGCGCGCAGCAAAACCCTCCACAAATAGCTTAGTGCGTCAGTGCAAGCATAGTCAACAATTAAGTACACAGCTCCAATTTTGGATGGACAAAAGAGCAGCATAACTGCATACTGCTATTCATGACATTATAAAAGTAATTATAATGTTACAGGTAAGTTAGCAAAGTGAGAAAAATATTGTTGTCCCACACATTATTAAACCTTTCGCTCATATGTCAACAGATTCATATATCATGAATCATTTTCTTCATGACTTTAAAAACAGAGAGATCTATTCATAATGCAGATAAATGTAAGACTCTGTCTTTGAGTAAACACTTTACAAAAATCATTGATGCCACAGATAATAGAAATCAACACAAAACAACATCTAAAAGTCACTTGTCACACAACTACATCCCAATCATTCAAACGCCATATTAAACTATCTTACCTACCATAGATTTCATTTGAAAGATCTAAACACGAGGTATTTAAGAAGGTATATTTGATCAAAATCTTAATCATAGATCTGTGTTTCCTGATGACTTTAACTCGTAAAACAGCAATAATATGAAAATTATAAACAAGTCAGAAAAGATTGTGTTCCTTTTCATTAATCAAAGCTCAGTGGTCCATTTCACATCAATGCAAGACTTAGTGACAGATTTCAACTTTCTAGTTTGCAATACACATTTACAAAAACATACATGTACAATGTACACACAAGTTACGTCAACTCTTTGCCATACTTAAGACTTTAAAAAAACAAGATGCTTTCTCTGCTTAGCACTAACCTCTCTGCTTAGCACTAACCTCTCTGCTTAGCACTAACCTCTCTGCTTAGCACTAACCTCTCTGCTTAGCACTAACCTCTCTGCTTAGCACTAACCTCTCTGCTTAGCACTAACCTCTCTGCTTAGCACTAACCTCTCTGCTTAGCACTAACCTCTCTGCTTAGCACTAACCTCTCTGCTTAGCACTAACCTCTCTGCTTAGCACTAACCTCTCTGCTTAGCACTAACCTCTCTGCTTAGCACTAACCAGTTGAAATACATCATGAACAGCTTTGACTACCTTTGCTGTAGGGCTTACGCAGCCGTGTGGCCCAAGGGCTAGAGGATGGAGATGGGCACCGCCCTATACACCAAGAGGTGTGGGAAGCACCTAAACTACTAGTAACCCACCCAGCCTACAGCCCACCCCAGAGACCATACACGGCTTGCTGAGCAGCATACAGCGTCTTGCCGTCGTCTTCCGTCACCAAGGACTTCTTACTCCCGACGTCTTGAATCCCAAAGTCCATGGCCTCGATGAAGTCCTGCCCGGGGTTGTTGGACTTGACATACAAGATGCTGATGGCTGGGTCGTCTAGTGGGACGGGGTTGCCTGCAATGCCCTGTTCTATCTGTGTGGGGTTAACACAGGTATTAAGGGTGTTAATTAACACTGCACAGTAACTAAACATAGAGAATACTGAAGGGTTGGTAGTCCAGTGGGACAGGGTTGCCTGCAATGCCCTGGTCAAGCTGTGTGGGGTTAACACAGAGATTCAGGGTGTTAATTAACACGGATACAGTAATGACACATACACATACAGGATGCTGATGGCTGGGTCGTCAAGTGGGACGGGGTGCCTGTAATGCCCTGCTCCAGCTATGTTAACACAGATACACAGGTATCAACATTGTTACAGATCCAACACAGATGATAACACTGATATTAACACATACAGAATACTGACGGCTGGATCGTCTAGTGGGACGGGGTTGCCTGCAATGCCCTGTTCTAGCTGTGTGGGGTTAACACAGAGATTCAGGGTGTTAATTAACACGGATACAGTAATGACACATACACGTACAGGATGCTGATGACTGGATCGTCTAGTGGGATGGGGTTGCCTGCAATGCCCTGTTCTAGCTGTGTGGGGTTAACACAGGTATTAAGGGTGTTACAGTAATGACACATACACGTACAGGATGCTGATGGCTGGGTCGTCTAGTGGGACGGGGGTGCCTGCAATGCCCTGTTCCAGCTGTGTGGGGTTAACACAGATATTCAGGGTGATACAGTAATGACACATACACATACAGGATACTGATGGCTGGGTCGTCTAGTGGGACAGGGGTGCCTGCAATGCCCTGTTCCAGCTATGTTAACACAGATACACAGGTATCAACATTGTTACAGATCCAACACAGATGATAACACTGATATTAACACATACAGGATACTGATGGCTGGGTCGTCTAGTGGGACAGGGGTGCCTGCAATGCCCTGTTCCAGCTATGTTAACACAGATACACAGGTATCAACATTGTTACAGATCCAACACAGATGATAACACTGATATTAACACATACAGGATGCTGATGGCTGGATAGTCTAGTGGGACGGGGGTGCCTGCAATGCCCTGTTCTAGCTGCGTGGGGTTAACATACATTACATCTTACCCGGTAACTTGAGTTTGACTAGCCTCAACTCAGTTTCTGATAAACTCGTATCATTCATGTAACTAGGGGTGGGTAACGGTACAGAAAATTCAGGTCCAGGTCCGGTTCAGGTCCAGAGGATCAGGTCCAGGTCCGGACCTGAACCTGGACCTGATTCAGTTTGTGCAAACTTGTGAATGGACGATTCTGAAAACAATGGTCCATTTCGCTACAAAGAAATCTGTTCTGTGGCGTATTCGAATTCAACTCCCACTGGCGTTTTGAAATCCTACAAGGCT
This sequence comes from Branchiostoma floridae x Branchiostoma belcheri, assembly GCA_019207045.1. NCBI lineage: Eukaryota > Metazoa > Chordata > Leptocardii > Amphioxiformes > Branchiostomatidae > Branchiostoma > Branchiostoma floridae x Branchiostoma belcheri. Next base: position 836,289 of record CM033032.1, read on the forward strand.
AACGGTCTCTGTACGATTGGCAGTAAAATTTGGTAGAAATGACTATAGACTCTACTCTTCCTCGCTCTTGTTATTTTCTTCGACCGGTAAACCCCAAAACGTGTGAATGCCTTATCATATAATCTATTCATTTTCCAATAGGTCCAACATCCGGTCCACCAAATTTTTTCAGGTCCGGTTTTTCTGGACCGGTCTAATAAGAAAAACCGGTGTACGGTGTACCGGTACCCACCCCTACATGTAACATTAAATAGCAATCAATTAATTGGTTAATCAATCAGCTAATCAATCAATCAAATTGGTTATTAATAAAACAAGGATTTTGCAGCCATAGGCAGAATTTTGTCTAATCTTAACTTAGTTGTTATCAGCACCCAATATGGTGAAGGGACAAAACATAACAAGATTAATTTAAGCGCCCTCACTCACCACATGCAGAATTGCAGGCGCAAAGTTGGAGTTGCATTCCTTCAAAGCCAGGCACTGTTCATCAGACAACTCTGGACGGTAAAAAAGATGTAGACAAATTAAGTTAGGCTTTAGAAACATTAAGGACTCGGGAGGTTTGAACTTCTGAAATGTTGATCTACTGATCTAACAATGATATCAACTACCGGTATAGCTACTAGTACTTTATTCCAGTTACTGAAATAAAAAATATATACTTGAATTTCAACTCAAACTACTATCAATCAAGTGTGAAAATCATTCTTTATTCAAGTACATGTATATAGAAAGGGATCATATCTTTTTAGTCACTTACACTTTATAGGCTTGAACATTACTCTCCAATACTACATTTTACAATGTATATAATTTCACAAAGATATGTGCAGTCACAGCCAAGAATAATAGAAACTGGCAACGTTGCATGTAATGTATGTAATGTTGCATACCTATGAGTCCATCAAATAGAGCATCCAGAGAGCGAATAAGGGCCTTGTCTTCATCTGTGAAGGATGTCTGCACAGAACAACAGGATGGGCAGAAAATATTAGCAAATTTGTTAAAGAAGCAATAATCAACATTGACAATGTAAGGAACTACATGTGTAAAGCCATAAGTTGGATTTCCCAACTTAAGAATCCCTTGTTCTAAGCATGGTAAGTGGCAAGGTATGTTACTTTGATCTTTATTACTTGCTTTACAGTCTGCGACTGTCATACATTCTGCTAGCTTCCTTAGAGTGATAGAAGGACTCAGGACAACAGACTATCTGTTGGATTAAGGGGTCTGTACAGATCAGAAAATCAGCTTCAGTCATGAACCATGGTGAGGGGGATACAAACTCAGTTACCTTCAAAGGACTGCATTCTTCACAAGTAAACGTTAACACTTACATGCATGTAGCTGCAACGCAAAGTCAGTACTGCCCTTAGGAAGTAATCTCCAAGCAGATCCTATGGTAGCCCAAGATAGTATCAAAAGCTGCCAGAGGAGTGAAGCCGGCCTAGGAGTGTGTTTGGGCACTAGAAGCCCGGCAGCTTTTGATACTATCTTCGGCTACCGTAGGATCTGCTTGGAGATTAGTGAGGAAGGTAACGCTAGCTAACCTTTATCTGCGGGGTAACCTATATCTAAAAATGGTATTTAGGAATGTCACATCGACGGACGGTGGTTTAAAGACTGTATTTTTTTTCTAAATATTGCAGTTTGAAAACACCGTCTGTCGACTTGACTTTCCCTGCTTTCAAATACAATGGATATAGGTAACCCCACGGATAAAGGTGAACTAGCATCATACAGTTAACTCACGTCCATCTGGAAGTCAATGGCGGACAGGAAGCCTAGGACAGCGGCAGGGTTGGTGCACTTGGACTTGAACTCTGCGAAGGGCTTCGGTTTTCTGCCGTCAACAACGTCATCCAGCTGGTTTAAGACAAGATGAAAAGTCAGTACAGCTATCTACTCGCTTAGTCAACTGCATTTTACAGACTTGTGCAGATTTGATTAGTTGACACCTAATCTCCAAGCAGATGTTGGGGAGACCCTTTGTTGTGTCCCTGACATCAGTTTGAACAAGGAGGTGAAAAAATATTTTAAGCCTCTTTGGTTGGACACAGAAAATGGCTACAAGTAAACATAATGATCTAGCCTCCCCAAAAATATGCTTTGAGATGATGAGAACAAACAAATGAAATTGGTAGGGCCTAAAACTGATCAATTTTTACAGTCATTTTGTTTACCAGTTCCTCCACCACGGGCAGGTCGGCTGGTGCCTCCATGACCTTGAGGACAGCAGAGGTCACGCTATTCCGCTGCTGTTCTGGCATGGACAGCAGAGGCTTCATGGTGTGGGCTAGCTCTGGGTAAAACAACAGACAGTCAGACAAAAACTGATGAGTTAATAGGAGTGGTACATGGAAAGTCAACCATCCATTTTCACTTCTGAGGGTTGAGTCTGGACTTATAGGACAGGGGTTCAAATCCTGACTGTGTCACTTACTAGGGATGCTTAGGATTTGATCTCAAGACATTGGTTTGCTGTTCCACTGTTTGTTGTGCTTGTTTTAAAGAGCTTACTGTAGGGAATTTCCAAGTATACCTGAATATGTTCTGTCTTTCCTGTCACAACCAGTAGAGGATTTCCTCCTCACACTTTTGACTTTATTTGCCTTGTAACAAGACACGCACTGACTTTCTTTTACGATTTCAGTCAGCACAAACAAAGCGAAGGTAAGGTAATGGAATAGAGCAGGAAAATTACAGAGAATGGAAAGCGTGATGCTAACGAACAAAAATAAAACCTTTAAATTCTGTTGCGCCTCAATGGTCAATTAGTTAGACTAAGGGATAGAACACAAGACTCAAAATGCCAAAAAATGAAAGTGACTGAACCTCACCTGTGTTTGGAGGAGCGTCAGCCTGCACGACCCCTGCGCCCGGCTTGGCGGCGAACCCTCCACTCCCATCTTTGGTGTACATCAGGTCGATGCCATCATCTTCCTTTACCAGGATCTCGCACACGTTGTACGCCAGCGGAGTCTCAGGGGGAAGGTCAAACACCTTGTCCGTCTCGTTACTTATCTCACCTTCCTGGTTGATGTTAGCCTGCAGAGATGAATTATGTGTTAAAGGGAGCTGGATTCTATATTTTATGGTTCTCCTGTCGATTTGACAGATGAGCAGGCAGACAGGTATTTACCTGTTTTGCCTGACCTGCACATGACTTTTTTTATGGTGAAGGAGGGGTGTGCAATTCCTTCTCCACCCTCTCGTCTACTGGAGCACTAAGTCTCACAGGGACAGAACTGTATGACAAGTGTGAGACAGCTTCAGCAGATGCAGCTTTGTTATTCGGAGTATCCGTCTCCTAGGAGGACTTCCGACCAAGGAACTCCTGACAAGGATGTAAGGAGTTCCTCCTACCCCCGATAGTCAACTCGGGATTCTATATATCCTGTGCCGATACATGTCCAAATTTTGTTCATTTGTATACACATTTCAAGAAAGGAGAAGAAAAGCCTTAAAAGGTGACTTACTGACCAGAAGATATTTACTATCGTTCTCAGCAGTTGATTTCTCACAAGACACAACAGATTTCTGTTCATCTGAAAGGTCACATGAGCGTCAAATGAAATGAGTTATTTTCAACTCAACCATGAGCTAGTATCTAAGCCAACCTTAAGATATTAGTTGACACCTTATTATATATATTAATTACAGCAATGACGCCTAGCTGAAACTTGACCGATGGTCACCGAAATGCCGACTACTATATATGATATAGGCATCAACGTCCGACACACAGAACTGGTAGCCAACCAGCTCATCCTCTGGGAGCCAACAGAAGGAAAGAGAAGAAGGGGCAGAACGCATACAACTTTCATTAACAACCTTAAAAGAGACACACAAATCAGCAACATCACCACAGCTGAGCTTCGCTCCCTCATGGAAGACAAGTCTGAGTGGAGAAGAAGGATCCATTGCGACCCGCGAAGGCATCTCTGAAGATGTCCACGTTCAAGGTTCAAGGTTCAAGGCATCAACTCTTTCTTTGCAATGATGAAAATTTCACCCAGTGATTTACCAACCAAATAATATTATCTAGACGTAGGTATACAAACAAATAAAACTGTGGAATTGTAGGAGAGTCCACCCACCGTAGTGCCGAGGGCAATAGTGGCCTTCTGGTTCCCCTCGACATCCTCCTCGGAGCTCAGTACAGAAGGGTTAATCGTACAAGCCGTCCCCACTACCACACAGAGCACATTACGGGGGTTCTGTCGGACCTCCTGAACAAAGTCGTGACGGAAGTCCACAAATCTGTAAAAAGACATCCAAAAATATAAATTTCATCTGGTTGCTAGATCATAGGATTGTTGAGGGTTTTTTTTACACAACCAGTGAATATTAACTGAATATTACTTTGATTTTAAGTTGATCCACTGCCTGAATGTGGTATCATTGTTATTGTTATTACCATTATTACCTGCATGTATGCAGGTATGGTTTTCACGGGCGTGGGAAAATTTGGAAGCTGGGGATTTAGGGCGCTGTATCTCGAGAACGGATGGTGCGAGCACGACGATTTTTGGTACGTGGGTTGGGGGTGGTGGCCTGACACTCAGGTTTGATTTTGGGCCTCCTGGCGTTTGAACTTGACATTGCAGGTGGCATTTTTGGTGTTTTGGGGGCACTTTTGGCGCTGTGTGTCCGGAACGATACGCGCGATTGCAACGATTTTTGGTGCATGGGTGGGGGGTTGTTGCCTGTTGCCTAGGATTGACTTTGGGCCTTGCCGCGTTTGAACTTGACCCGGCAGGTCGAATTTTGTGTCCGGGAGGGGTATTTCCGGAGTTATATCTTCTGAACGGTTGGTGCTGGCGCGATGATATTTGGCACATGTGTCGGCGATGGGTGAATAATTCTCAATTTTGATTTTGGCGCCCTTGGTGCTTGAACTTGACATTTTAGGTTACCTTTTGTGCGGGCACGGGGTGTGCGCTGTATCTCCGGAACGCAAGGTGCCATTGTGTTGCTATTTGGTACGTGAGTTGTTGGTGCTGTCCTGGTGGTGAGGTCTGATTTTGGGCCTCCTAGTGCTTGAACTTGATACTATATAGGTTGACCCTGTTTTGGTGTGGTTGGGGCATCCCCCCAATATCTGCTTGGTTGCTGACGGTTGGGTTGGGTAGAACCATCATCTGTTTTGGTTGATTGAGAGGTCTTTAAGTTTACACCTAGAACCATCATCTGGCCTGCCGCCTGGGCCACCTTCAATGTATCAGGTTACTTTGTATCAACAGTGTCTGACCTGCCAGATGATATACTTAGTCTAGTATCTGTTGCTGTATTTGTTAGGTACAGTTTGAGTTTGCTTCTTAGTCCGAGTTTGTGGTGTTTTGAGAGCTGTGTAGTACTGGGTTTAATGTTCTGGTACAAGTTCCTTTACCCTGTTTGGCAATCAGCAGAAGATACAACTTTCTAAAGTGGAGGAGAAATGTATAGAGCTTGAGTGTAAGACAAAGGTATGTGTATGATTTTTCCTGTTTCTTGTTGTTTCTTTGGGGATGCCATTTCCGTATTGTATGCAGGTAATTTGTAGTTTGGGGCTAGTCATATTTGCTTGATTTTTGAGCCTGCTTAATCTATAGTGCGGGCAAGGTTAAGTGGTAGAGGCTTTGTTTTGTTTTAAATTTGGTATCGTTTGTTGCATTTTGTCACTGCAAAAATATGATGAAATTGTTTCCTCCTCTAAGCAGCTGCTCATTGATTTGGGGGGATGTTTGCTGGGTGTTCACTCTGACTACGACAGCTTTCTGAACTTTTTAAAGTTGACAGCAGCTTGCCATTTATGAATGGGATTGACAAGGACATTTTGAGTAGTAAATTCTGCTGTAAAATTTGGCTTTAAAAGGTACTTCAGGAGATTTAGGTTTTAGTTGGACGGATTGAACAAAATATCATACCACCCTAATGCTGCTGGATGGGGCCTACCACTATTCATATTGTCTATGGAACTACTGTAAAAATATAATTTTTCAAATTATGCAAATAACCTTCCAGTGTCAAGTGATATAACACTCCAGAAATAAATCTTTACAATAAGGAGATTTAGCAGCTGCATTAGGTCAGTACATTGAAATAGGAAGATATCAGTACTGAATATATCATTATGTGACAGAACAACTACATGGGCCATCTGACTCTGAGACCAAAAAAGGTAGGAAAAGTCGTCTCAATAACTTTAAGGTACTGGTTGGTTACATGCTTAAGAAATCCAAAATAATTAATGTTCATCCATGCCCAAACTTACACATTCTGAAAATGGAATTTCAGACTTTTGCATGGTGCACAACCAACACGGTAAAAATACGCAACCAGGGACGAAAAGGAAAAAAAATACACAATAGGTCTACAGACACCTAATACATTTCATGCAGGCCTGAGGTCTACGAACTCTTGTTATATTAAGTTATCTTGAGTTATTTGTATTGTAAATAGTTGACAGCTGACGATTACTTATGTAAGTTTGACCTTTGATTTCAATTTTGACTCAGTTGTTGTGATTTTGTGTTATTTTATGTTGGGGTCTCCCGGCCCACCAGGAGGTATTGAAAAACACCAGAAGGCGATGTATTTTCCTGTGGATAAATAAATAAACTGAACTGAACTGAGCTGACATTTCGAGAGGGGGGTAGATACCTAGCCGCAGTGCCACATACATCAGCTAAATATAGTGGTGAGAAGCAGCACTCCAGCCCTAAGGAAGATGTCTGAGACATTGAAACGTCGACAGGAAATATCAACTGATTGTGTAAAAGAAAACTCTACTTCCTGTGAAAGATATTGACATGATGTTTAATATAATACTACTGTAACTGTACAGTAACATTGGTATGACTCAGCCAGAGATCCAACTCATGCCCTATCCTGCTTTGCTATACCAAAGGTATCAGGCAGTTAAGCCCCCTTTACAAATCAAGAATTTAGCTTGGCCGAGTTGAAAGCAAGCTCTAAATTACGAGGAGGTATGACACTGATGCCTACGAACAAATGGCGTAATTTAGAGATCGCTGACAACTCGGCCGAGCGAAATTCTTGATTTGTAAAGGGGGCTTTAGGGAGATGGTTATCCAACACTTCCTGTTCCTGTATCTTTAATGTGTTAGCCCAGATAATGGTATCAACTTGATGCCCATTTTGATAAAGTCTTGAATTATTAATTAGCTCTAGGCTTTTCCATCCCATTCGTAAAGATAGTATACTATAACAAATTATGATGTTTCTACTTCATTTTGCCACAAACAGTAATGTACAGGACATTAACCTGATGAACCCATACTGCAGAAATAGTTACCTGATGAACCCATACTGCAGAAATAGGTCAATGGGGTAATCTACTGAAGGGAGCAAATTTTGCTGGTTGTCTTGGGCAGGTTTGCTGGTTGTCTTGGGCAGGTTTGACTGTATTTGTTTCTGTATTTTGTATGCTGCAGCACAGAGACAGCTAGCAGTGGCGAGTAATCACATTGAATTGTCTCCCCTCCATTTCATAATGAACAATGATGATGATTAAAAATCTTAACTCTTAAACTGCCAAACCTGGATATATCAGGCACACATATACATTCGCCGGATATATCCGGGATAGTGTACTCCCCTGAAGTAGCAGCTTTGCGCGTGTGTAGCGCACGAACCCTGGAAGTTAGGGACTTTGGCCTTGTTTGGGGGTTTCTTTTTGGAGGTCAGCGGCCAACCCTGGCACTTATAAGCTATAGCATTTTATAGGGCTCAAACTCTGGCAGTTAAAGGGAAAAAAGTAGTTTTTGTCTGACTTGACCTTTTGTCCAGGGCCTGCATCAAGGTCGGGACGTCCACGCCACACTTGTTGACCTTGCCGAAGCTGGCCTTGATGGACACCATGCCCGACCCGCTCACGTCAAGGTCAACTTCCTTCATGATCTTAGACCCGACCGAGCCCTTCACCGAGAAGTGAGACGTCTTGTTGTACTCTACTAGAGTCCTGTAGTGAAAACAAAAGTCAATGATAAAGAAGGATAATAATAATAATGATTAATAATTAAGGAGATGATAGTTAGGTTCAGGATTGGTGTTGGCAACAGCTTTCATTTTCCTTGGTTTAACCTGTCAGATATTTGAAATAAAGAAAAAAGAAAACTTAAACAAAATAACACTTAACGTCTATGTATTTAGCATTTCACCTAAACAACAAGTCCGTCAACTAACTACGAGTATGAAGATGGTGAAGACGTACTGCAAATGCATTTAAGTTCGCGGAGATGTAAGTTCGCGGTAGCGGGAAAAGGACTGTTCGCGGTGGTTTTAAGTTTGCGGTAGCACCATGCACTGTAGTCTCTTACTGCCAAGGAAAAATGTTCGCGGTGAATTGGCAGCACAAAAACCGCGAACATAAAACCACCATGAACATTTCTGCATTTACAGTATCTGTTTTAACCTTAATTTAGTCATGGGATTGTCATTGAGGTAAAGGGCAGACAAAATGTCTTAAGTCACACGTACCTGCAAGCCACATTTACGTCTATTTCTTCCGTCTTTGTGAGGATTTGGTGTATCTTGAAGGAAGTCGGCAGGTACTTCGCGCTCTGCCAGAACCATTTGGGGTTCTTCTTGACGGCCACGTGCAGCGGTCGGCACTTGTTGGCTGAGTTCAGGTCCGGGACGGGGAGAAGTGAGTCCTTTCCCACCGCTTTCACAAATCCCGACACTGCAGCTTCGAACATCTCTTCCTGTCACACAGAAAATAGGATACTATTACGGACTAATACTTCAAACTAAAAATGGAACCATTCCATTCACAAGTCCCATGGCCAACACTGCAGACTCAAACATTCCTTCCTGTGCCGCAGAAAATAGGAGAAAATTACAAACTAATTCTAACTAAAAATGGAACCATAAACCAGTGGATGGGGAGGAGAGAGTCTCTCTCCACAGTCAACAAAAAGACAGACTAAACAGCCTCGAACATCTCTTATTGTTACGTCCATGAAGGTAATATAAGTATTAGAGTAGAGCAGAGTAGAGACTTTGATTAGGTAGGAGTATTGCACAACAAAACACAGTTGCTATAATAAGAGAAGAATAGAAAGATTAGGGGAGAGTAGAGGACAGCGGAGTAGAGGAGAGAAAACTGGAGTAGAGTAACAGTAGACTAGAGTAGAGTAGAGAAGAATGAAGCAGAGTATTGATTTAGTAGAGTAGAGTACAGTAGATTAGGGTAGAGTAGAGTAGAGTAGAGTACAGGAGAAGAGAAGAGCAGAGTAGAGCAGAGAAGAGTACAGCAGACTTGTGGTAGTGGCAATGGGGAACAATGGAAGCAGTAAATGCACTAGTTATTCTCCAAGCAGAGGTTGAGTCGCGGAGATATAGTACTTAAGTTAAGTGGGGGGTAGCACCAAAATGTGAACGCATTGAATGCCCGTAGCCAGGATTTTGGTTGGGGGGGTTCTTTTAAGTAATTGTGGGACCATCGAGCGCCGCAGACGCGAGCTACCTAGGGGGGTCCGGGGGCATGCTCCCCCGGAAAAATTGAAATTTTGACCCTCTGAAACGCCATTTCCTGCATTTTGACGGGCAAAAATCGCTTGTGAAGTTTAATGGAATTTCTATTAAAGGACAAGGCTTTTGCGTAAGTCTTTGAGGCCAACTCCCTCGACATATTTTACCATGTCCGACACCAAAGGCGCGAGGCGTCTCAATGGAGGTCCGGGGAAATTTTGAAATCTGGACCCTCTGAAAAGCCATTTCCTGCACTGTCTGGGGCAAATTTTGTTGATAGACTACGATTGGCTGAAATGTCTATCAGGGAAAAATGCAAATCAGTCATGCCTTTGAAAAAGAATCTTGGACATGAAAAAGTGGACCTTCGAGCCTGAAAAAGCGGACCTTTTGAGCGTGTGTGTGTGGGGGGGGGGGGGGTTCTTCCGAACCCCCCCTGGCTACGGGCATGTCATTCAACGCAAGATTGGACAAACTCATGGAAAGGCAACCGGTGATGTATAACTACTCGTACAGGCCTAGAGCCATGGCCAGCCCACAAGTCATAGATCAGAAATAAAAGTGAATTGTTGAAGAACACCCCAACATGGAATTGGCCGAGGCCGAGGAAGAAGAGCCAGAAATCTACTTTCCTGAACTCTATAATTTATTCTTATCAAAGGGACCTACCGCGTATACCGGCTACTTTGGAGAAATTCCAAGAGAATCTCAGACGAAACGCGTGGATGTGAAACCGAGAGTTGACTGTTCCTGCGAAACCCTGACCCTTGGTGACTTTGCTTAAGGGGTGGGTTGGATCTTTAAGAAAGCGAAAGTCCCGCCACCGCAAGAAAAGTAAACACCGCTCTCCGCTCTCTGCGCCCCCACCCAAGATACCAACCCGGAAGTACGACCTAGTTTCCGTGATTTCACCCATGACACGCAGAAGAGCTCACTATACCTTGAGGGGTGCTCAGTGGTATGTCACCATGAAATGCCCTGATCATATTTTGTATATGACCTTAACTTATCATTTAAGTATATATTAAAAACTAATTAAGTACAATAAATAGAGATTAATGATTCAAAAGCAAGACTTTGATTGTAAACAAAAAGAAAGATGGACCTCTTCAAATCATAATGGTGGCGTCTGAGAATTAAGCATAATATTTTGATCCCGACGAGACACAGCGGTTTGGGTTTGGCTATTTCTGGTTTCTGCAGCCATGTCAGGAAGACTGAACCTACAAGCCTTGCACGTAAGGAAACTACTCATCTTCTGGTAGCTCTAGAGTCTAGCTGAAACGGTGTAAGGTCGGGGAATCGTGTAGAAAGTAGGGCGGGCGTTCTTTGTGTTTGTGGGAGAGAGAGGTGTTGTGAGAGGGAAAATTCCAAGAATGACAAAGCAAAGGGGCTTCAAAACACAGTCTGAAAATGTTTCTGTCTGGCGACACACACACCTCACACCCGTCCTCACTGTTACAGGCTCTACTTGTCTCCTTTTTTCCCTGATGGCATACCGGTTTGATTGCAATCGATTATTGTAATGAATTTGTACTCGACGATAAATTATGAATCAGGCGCAAATGTTGAGTGCTTGAGAACTTGCATCAGGAAGGAAGACTCGTAGAACCTACTTAAAGGAGGCCACATGCGTCATGATGTCGATCAGATAATTCTGCAGTCAAGAAACCTGTCCCGATGTTTCCTCCCAACATCTGCTCGGAGATAGTGACTCGTTCGAGTATCTTCGTGTTGTTTTGATTGATGTCACGCTTTGAATACACGCAGAGAACGGCGCGTAGTTGATTGTTGTTCGTGTGAAGTACTAAAGGAATTATATAACTCAAGTTGACGGACCGATTAACTGATAAATATTTGCTAAACGATGGCTTGAGAATATGCTAACAGACTGCAAGGTTTAACTATACTACTACTAGTATACTGACACCCAACACTGCCATAATGTTATGACAGCCTCAAAACATCACGTTTAAGTCTAGGTCCCTGTTGTTATAGTGGCGGTAGGTCGCACGTTGTGATACTTAATTCTCATGACAGACAGGCAATGCGCCTCTTGTCTGATATATATGACATTGTTACACATCGTTTGACACTCTTTGCACCTGGTAAGAGGTTCGTTATAGGTAGGCACGCCCTGTGTAAAGACTCAGGCACTTGTCCCAAACACTTTCAACTTGCACTTGTAGCGGCACTAATCACTGTTTTTCTGGCTGCTTGCACGCCTCTAAACAACCAGGATGTCTAAGTTTTAGCTTCTTAATTTGGATAAGTTCTCTGACAGATACTTTTGTCAAAACTTTTACACTGTTGACGGAATTACGCAATCTTGTAATCATTTGGGCAACTGAAACCAACACATACTTGCTGCTCAGAAAGACGTTATATTTTAGTCCATGGGCTCTTTAAAAAATTAGCACCTCCCTGCCATACAGTCGTTTCCCTTCTTGCATCAATACGACTACAGATACAAATTTAAAACTCTGTCGTTGAAACAACGTTTCCTATGTGTTTCCTACGGCCCCTCCCCCCACACTCACGCCAAAGAAGAGTAAAACGTCCTATGAATGCACACTAGAATACATGACAAACATCTGCATGTCCCTAGTACAACACACTTCACCCTACACCGCTCTGTAACGTACCTGCAGCATGTCCACGTCCTTTAGTTTAGCAAGAAAGAAGGAAAACTTAGACAGAGTTGACACAAAACACCTGTAGAAACGCTCAAGTCATCGCTCCCAAGCCAGCAAGTCATCAATTCACGCTCTCAAGAGCGTCATAAATTACACCACGTGCGCAAACCGCGAGCTCAGAAGGGGCTGATAAGAAATACTAGAAGAACATTAACGTTTACGACCACGGTTTTAGTTCAGTGCGCCAAGTTTTGAAAATAGAAGTAATATTATAGTTGTAATTTTTGGTCAACGAACGTTCATGATTGCATCGACAATTTGTTACGTTCTTCCATGAGTTCTTCTGACGTTTACGGCCGCGTTTTTTGTTCAGTGCACCAAGTTTTGAAAATAGTGGTAAGTTCATTTTTGTTATTTTTCGTAGTCAAAGAACGTTCATGATTGCATCGACAAATTGTTACGTTCTTCAATGAGTTCTTGTAACTTGAACAGAGATGAACTTTCAGGTAACCGTTCAAATCTAGTTGTACTACACGTTTAAGGATCCGTTGGGCCTAGTTTTTAAACGCACAGTCAATTATACGTGTATATATACAACGACAGTCGGTGTTTCTGAGTCCAGACTGCTTTTGTTGGTCATTTGCCAGAATGGCCCCAGTCACATTAGTTCCGACCGTCTCACGATAGGTTGATGACAGCAACTCGGGAGAATTCTTGGGACAGTCGTGATGTCTTAGATCCTTGGCGATGATCAGTTCTGTCACATGCATATGTCACAATACAGAAACTTTCGCGGTGGTTTGATGTTGGCGGTTTTCGCGGTGGTCACTTCACCGCGAACTTAAAACCACGGCCGCGAACATTTTTCAAATGGCAGAAAGAGACTACAGTGCATGGTGCTACCGCGAACTTAAAACCACCGCGAAAAGTTCTTTTTTTCCCCTACCGCGAAATTAAATCCCCGCGACTTAAATGCATTTACAGTTTTCTGTGGAATCAAATCAAAATCGGCCACCGGCACATGATGTGACCACGCTTTCGGCAGCCACTCCACCGGTGAGGTCAGGGTTAGTGCGAGGTTACACAGGCTAAGAATGTAACAACATCCTTAACAGCCCCAATTAAGCATCGTGCTGTGATTTCAAGTACCTTATCTCCGGCAAAGTCAATATGAATATCTCGCGAAGAATCGGACGCAATCAAATCTTCAGCCCATAGAATATTGAGATGAATTTTAAAGCTATTCCGCAAGGAGTCGCTCTTTTAAAAGCCAGGATAATTACTGCATGAAAGTGTCACTTCCAATTTCTGCGCAACGCCTGCACCGAGTTACGTGCGATCGCGAGTTTGCCATTTCTGAAAGAAGTAGTTTGAACATCATACGTAGCTTGTAGTATTTGTTTCTTGGCTCGAAGCGTAATTCCGGGTCTTACGGGCCATTTGTAGCGCGTAACTGACATCTGAGTCCGGCAGAGTAGCGAAGTAAAACCCGCACCGACCCAGTTAGCATTCCAAGCGTGCACTCTCCCAGAAGCCCGGATATGTTGTTTATACGGAGAGATTTCGGAGGAACGCCAGATATTTTCATGTAGCGGTTTTCCCTGCGTGCCTGTCCGAATGTTTATTTGTCGGCTCCGTACTTGTGAGAGTTCGGCGCCCTGGCGCTACTAGCTCGTGGCGTATGGACGAAAGATCGGCGGACAGAAACGTCCAAAAGGCGACGTCTCCTTGTCAGTAGCCTGAAGGCCAGACACACCGAGATAGAGGATAACTAGCTCCCGGACATTTGTTGTCATCGAAGCTTTAATTTAGAACCTCTGGATGGATAATTATGATTGTTGGTATATGGTCGAAGGTCAAGGTCGATTTTTGACCCCCTGGTGTGTGACCTTGGTACTGCAGCAGAAGTTCTGGGTTGTGTATCTTTTGTCCTTGACATGCTATGGTCTTGATGTTTTGTGGCAGATAGCTTTTTATTCAGTGAATAAATGATGTGTGTCGGGCCCCTAGCAGCTTGTTCGCCTTGAAATATATTCCGCATTGCTACCTTCTGTTTACAATTTTAAAACGATGCTACTCACGCAAACTTACATTGAGGACACTAAGCGCTTCTAGATCTGCATGACTGCAGTCAAGTTGATATAGAAGTCCCAGCTCTAATTTTGTTATTTCTCTTTTTTCATATGTACCCAATTAGGCCAATTGATACTATTATATGTCTTGGGGTGGGGGGATATGGCGCCCTGATATGTTGACCTAGATTACTTAATGTTATTAATTTATTTGTATTTTGTTATGTGGCGCTGTTAAAATAAGTTGTTAAACTTGAGTGCAGCGCCACATTGTCCTTGTTCTGTGTTTTTGAATAAAGAAAAAAAATATATATTTACATTGACCTACGAACGTCGGCCGATATCTGGCATCGCGCAGTGATAGAGGAACCACCGTATGGCTGCCGACACGAAACGCGATCCTCTATGGCAGGCTGCGTCCACGCCGTAAAAGGAAATCTTCTCTCCCGCACATGTACAGGCCGTGTGATGCGCGTCACATAAACATCGCGAAGCTTCTCTACAGTCGCTACCGCCCCCCCCCCCCCTCCCCCAACAACAACCAGTCTGTTTATTTAATAGGCAATGGTGAGGTGATTGCTTGATTGTGTAATTATCCTTGCATCCTTGTAAACTTGTGTCACCAAGAAGGTTACGTTTCGGACTTTCCGGTAAGTGTTCGTCTGTGTGCCTTATTTGTGCATGTTAACACGACAAGTCGAGAATGCTAATCTCCAAGAAGAGGTGTCAGCTGGATTAAAAGAAAAGAATTTGGCCAAATAGGGACAAATACGTTGGGTTTTCAGTCAGTCTTTGCAGTCTATCCAGCTAGCACGGTGGCCAGTTCACTCCTAGGTCAATGAACTCCTACTAGACTTTTATTGCTAGCTTGGTCAAATTCCCCTATTCCTATTCGGCCAGGCCGGAGTCTGGTGGAGACGTCTGGATGGATTGTTCTGGTGTTTGGCATGTGGGTAGGTCTTGATGAGACCTGGAAATGATTAGATTTTTGCCCCCCCCCCCCTACTGTGGCATGTTTTACCTGTTTTAATACCTGCCCATCAATCGAGCTTCGTGACATTCGCTACAGGTGCATTTTTGTAGCTGGTGACGTACCGTCATTTTTTTGTTCAAACGTTTACATGTCTCATGTATGTTTACATGAGCTGTACTATGTGGCACTCAAGCACACAGATATGGTCCAGGCTGTGTATATTTCACAGTTTATGGTGTAACGTTTGTTTATATCGACCCGACTCGTTATCGGCCAGTTTCTGACGTACGTAAAACAACACGACCGTGTGTACGTATACACAGGCTCTCGGGGTCAAAGGTCGTGGAGGTAGCAAAACTAAGGTCGTTGTCATGGTGGCTTTATGTAACCATATAGTTATATACATAGTTAATAGATTTGTTTTATCAACCTGTTTTGAATATTTATGCAAATAGAAATAACAGTGAAAAGCTCATTTGTCCGAAACAGCCTCTTTTCGTGGTCAAGGGGTAAAAAATGTATAGAATTAATATATATCTATAGTTATATAACGTTACAGAGAGAGAGAGACGAATCATGTCTCACAGTATGCACAATCATGTCTGGTAACTATTATTTACTTCTGTGATATGTAGTTACCTTATTTGTATTGTTAGTAGTTAACGATTTCGCTACTTACTTGTGTACGTTTATTTATTTCAGTTGACTTTGATTTCATTTTGATCATTTGTTGCAATGTTTTGTTATTGTATGACTATGTCCACCCCCCTCCGCACACAGGAAACATTGAAAAACGCCTTTAGGCGATACATGTTGTCGTGAATAATATTAATTAAACTAAAACTGAAGCTGACAACTAAAAAGAAAAGTGCGTTGCGTCATCGTCCATACGTCATAATCCATACATCAATGATATGAAATCAATGTCCATATGCACTCATATGTCGTGGCCAACTGCCCGCTTGGAGGCTGCGCAATGAGGTTTGATTGACAGGTCCATGTGCGTTTGTTGATTTCTGGAACACTCCAGAGCCAGTCTCCTTCAGCCTACGTAATTCGGTGGTCAAACAGTTCACATTTGGCATGTCCTGACACATACATTAATTACATCATGCTTCAACGTAAAGTGATAGTTTCTAGCCTATCAAAAAATATTATTAATGCCCATCCTTTTTGCGTGACAAGACAGAAAGAGACTCGGAACATTTTGTCAGCTCCCTGTGCGTTTGTTGATTTCTGGAACACTCCATAGCCAGTCACCTTCAGCCTACGTAACACTTATATCAACCAGTACATATTTGGCATCTCAAAATGTCGTGACACTAAATGATACATTGACTTGTAAACCTTAATTACAACATGCTTCAATGCACTATGATATCTGTAGGCTATCCAAACCTATTTAACTGCCCAGTCTTTTTGCATCAGAGGACGGAAAGAGACTTGGGAAATTTTGTCCCCAAAAAATTACAAAACGTTGAGACGGTGAAGAAACTGAAACTCAGTTGTTCAGAAACTGAAACTCAGTTGTTCTTAAAGCTGGGGGTACCCTTCATTCCCATCCACGGCTTTTCTGCTTCAGATGTATTTCCTGGAAGAGACAGTCGCTTGAGACTCCACTTTATTTACCTGGGGTGTGTACCCTAATAAGTTTCGATACCAGGCTACAGAACATTTCAACAGTCCACGCTGCCTTGTCTAGGTTACTGGCTCGCACACACGGACTAGAATGTTCCATTCACTAGACTCATTCACAAACATTTCTGGCCCTCCGCTGCCCTAGTCTCCAAACAGACTGTGTCAGCTGGATGACGAAAGAGAAGAATTTGACCAAATATCGACAAATAAGTTGCCATGGCATGTCAATCAGTCTTTTGCAGTCTATCCAGCTATCCGCCGGCCGGTCAGTTCACTCCTAGGCCAATTAATTCCTACCAGGCTTTTATTCCTAACTTGGCCAAACTCCCCTATTACTATTCGGTCAGGCCGGAGTCTGGTAGAAACTGAGCGCTTAATCTCCAAGCAGATGCTACGGTGCCATAAGATAGTATCAAAGCTGGCCAGGGAGTATAGCCGGCTAAGGGAGTCAAATGGGCACCGGACCTACGGTACAAGTTTGATACTACACATTACGCGCCGTGGTTCTGGTTGGAGACTATGAGCACTGCCCTGTCCGGGTCCTGACTAGAACGTTCCATTCACTAGACTCATTCACAAAAAAATGTTTTCCCTCTGCTGAGAAGACATAGGGCGAGGCCATCTTCAAACAGACCCACGTACTTCTACCCACCCCGCGAACCCACCCGACTCCAACCCCTGACGTAATGTGCGCCATTAGACAAACACTGCGCAGTCGTTACAGGGAGGTGGCATACCGAACACGACAGTGGGCAAACACGTTAGTCCCGAGGAAACAATGTTGTGTTTCCTGTTTCATTCCGAAAAAAATTAGGGTCGGTAGATAGGAAGTATCTTTTTTTCTTGTATTTTTTAGGCAGGCCTAAACTCTAGTGAGACATATTTCAATAGAGGTGATCAAAGTAAACTGAAATGCATGAAGACACTTGTCTTTCAAGGTCAAATTTAATTTTGTGCATGATAGATACATTTATCCTTCATTAGAACAAGCAGTGTTATTACATCAATAGGAAGCAGACTGAATAAAGAATTCTAACTGGAAGCTATATTACTCCACTGCCCACCCCAAAAAGTCTAGGGTCGGCAGGTTTTTCTAGGGTAGGTAGGGAAACAGGAAACACTACATTGTTTTCCGCGGCCTCACCGTGACGCATGTGTGTTGCCCGTGGTTACACGTGATGGTGAGAGGGGGAGATTCCTGGACGCTTTCCAGGGATGTCTTTCTCACAAACGTAGCACGATTTGTGCATATAGTCCATGAGCAATGGCTTTCAAACTGATGACCTGTTATTACTTACTGAGTATTTTTGTTGTCATAATGCTTACGCACAAAAATGCTTAGACGTAAGGCCCCCTTTTACATATGATATGTGTAACCTTCACTTTCACACTGGGTATATCATACAAAACGTAAAAGTGTGATTGAGAAGACAACAAAACGCACAAAGTGTAACAAGATTCGTTTCTTTTCGATACAATTCGTTGAGCTATCTGTCAAATCTTAGGTCGCAGAGAGAGCGCGGCGAGAGCGCCGTCCTAGTGGAAAGGGGGTATAAGGAACAAGCAGTGTAACTGAACATGCTGTATTTAGGCTGATTCATTTGTATCAATTTGTTTGTGTGTATAGTTGTAAAGGACCTTCTTCAAGTCTCTGTACTTTTCTTACACCAATAAAGTTCACGTTAAAGTAGTAGTGTAGTTTTTATACTTAATTTGCAAAAGAATTATTTGTAGGTTTCTAAGGTTATGTATACATCAAGTTTGTAAGACGCCCAATGTTCTGTATTAGCGAACGTCTAGGGCTGAACGGCAAGTTCAAGTTCTCGGTGAACTGCCGATGAAGCGTTGGCTTGCCAGACAGATTCTTGTTTGGTCTATAAACTATAAACTATGCGCCATCAGGCGCAGGAAGGAACTTTGACTATGAACTAACTTTTCGTGAGATTTCTGTCTTCCGATGTCTCTTTTTATACAGAGATTTGAAAAAGTTGGTTCGACGCTGGTGTGTTACGCCGAAGGGCTGTTATACCTACTCTCCAAGAGGTTGGGCTCCTGCTATTTTTTAAAACGTTTTAGGCGTTTTTATCCAAATTACAGCCCTGCTTTCTGACACATCAAGAAAACAGTCCAAAATAGAAGTCCCGATAAAAACGCCTAAAAAGCGTTAAAAAAACAGCCGAGGCCTAACCTCTGCTTGGAGTGTATGTTATACCGGATATATCGAAGGATAAATACAGTTACAGCCTGGTCTGTCGTTGTAGATGATTGTAACCACTATTACGAGCACGTGGCACTCCTACCCTTTGCGTCTCACCAAAGATTTCACTTCTAAGAAACATAAAGCGGACGTGCTTGCTTGTCTCGCCCTGATGGCACCAAACAGGTTCGTGCTCGAGTTTGCCCAGTCGCCCGACAGTACCCAGTGACGCGTGTCTATATTTGGGAACTCTAAATCTGACCCTCTCCCATTACTTACATCACACCAACACCAGATGATACACTATATATAGCTTATCCCCAAGGTTACGCCAGACCAGTGTAGAGCGCTGCTTGTGTGAGGAACTATACCGCTATCGTACGGAGTACTCCCCAGTGGATATTTACGATTGGAGATTGCAGATTCTCCGTCTTTCTCCCCCAGGAATCGAACCCGGGAGCGATACACTACACTAGTAGAGAGTGCTGGTTGTGCAAAGAGCCGTACCACTATCGTACGTAGTACTCCCCAGTGGATATTTACGATTCAAGATTGCAGATTCTCCGTATTCCTCCCTCAGGAATCTAAACCGGGATTCGAGAATACAAACTCTCCGTCTTCCCCTCTCGGGAGTCTAAACCGGGATTCGAGAATACAAACTCTCCGTCTTTCTCCCTCAGGAACCGAACCCGGGCCCGATGCAGTCCGCGCAAAGCTCCCCGCTGTTCTCTGCGGGCCGGCGGCGGCGGCGGATCCTGTCCGACTCCGTGGAGCTGCCGTTCTGCGACTCGTTCCACGCCAGTAACGTCCTGCGGGGGCTGTGGGAGATCCGCACCGAGGGGAAGTTCTGCGACCTCGCGCTGCTGGTGGGCACCAAGGAGTTCTTCTGCCACAGGAACGTTCTGGCGGCGGCCAGCAGCTACTTCCGCGCCATGTTCCTCAGCGATCTGCGGGAGAGCAAACAAGACAAGGTTTGTGTGTTTGTTTTGTTTTATTTGTTCTATGATTATTATTCGACAATGGCAAGTTGCAAACTGCTCATAATAGCATTGTCATTGGAAAATCAAACGTAAAACTTGCAACTTACAAATACAGTCACAAAGCAATTAAGCAATCAAGCTATAATACTATTGCTACGTATCATGTTTCTCATCGATCTGCGAGAGAGTAAACAAGAAAAGGTTTGTTTTTGTATAATCTTTAATCAACAAATGGAACTTATATATGAGACACAGTGGTGATGTTGTTTTGTTTAGTTTTAAAATTCTTATTCAACAACGCCAAGTTCCTCAGCGATCTGCAAGAGACTTAGAGAGAGCAAACAGGACAAGGTTTGTTGTTTTGTTTTGCTTTGTTTATGTGATTATTATTCAACAACGGCAAATTGCAAACTTTTAATAACAGCATTCCCATTGGAAAATGAAACTTAAAACTTAACAGCTAACAACTACAAGCGCGGCCACAAAATAATACTATTGCCACATTTAATGAAAATACAGCATTTCATGTTCCTCATCGATCTGCGAGATAGCAAACAAGACAAGGTTGGTTTATTTTGTTTTATTGTCTGTTGTTTTGCAGTTATTACTCAGCAACGGAATAATACAGGACAAAATGGTGATGGACTCAAACTGTCAAATATTAGCATCACCAATAGAGATAGGTCTCTTGCTGGCTTTCCGGCCGTTTACTTGCCGATCGTTTGTAATACAACCTGCATTTGTATGTTCATGCTGTGTTTTTATGATACCTAATTGTAACAAATCTCACTCAATTCAGGAAGGCTACAGCTTCCTGCTCGTGTAAGTTTGCGTGTGTGAAATAAATAAATAAAATTATATATAATAATAATTAATAAATAAATAGAAAGGGAAAATAAAACTAAGTATGTGAGGAGGAAGTAGGTGTGCCGTGTAGGCCTTTCCCACGCTCAGAACTTTGTGCTTGCTTGGGATTTGAACCCAAAACCTAGATTCTAACCACAGGACAACCTTACTAGGAATTTGAACCCATGGAGAACCTCCGAATTCTAAGTCGATAACTCTAACCACTTGACCACCTTGAATGTGAACCCCAAACCAAAGGGCCACCTTGCTTAGCTTGCGTAGTTTCCAATTTCCAAGTCAACCACTCTAACCACAGAACAACATTGCTAGCGATTTGAACCCAGAACCATTAGTCTCCAAGTCAACAACTCTGACCACAAACCCACCATGTCGCCTGCAGGAGGTGTCCCCGAACTATAAAGTTGTGCATCGTAACTTGCTGCGAATTCGAACCCAGAACCTCTAGTCTAAGATTTAAGCCAGCAGCTCTAACCACAAACCCACCATGTCGCCTGCAGGTTATCCTGAAGGAGGTTTCCCCGAACATCATGCAGCTGCTGATCGACTACGCCTACACCGGGCGGGTCCTCATCACCGAGCAGAACGTGGAGGCCCTCCTCCCCGCAGCAAACCTCTTCCAGTTCCCGGCGGTAAGGATCTGCAACTGTATATACTAGTAGTCGGTATAGCCGCCCTTCGGAATACCAGACATGCGACACTCCCGCAGGCACTTCACAGGCACGCAACGTGGTAGAATAGCTGTTTTTTGCGCTCAGTGGCTGAGTGGCCTGTCACACCTAACTTTTGCACATCTAACTGTAATTGTTCTTTAAAACTATCCAGAGAAAATGCCCCTATTGTGCCCCACTCTACGATAGTTATGGAATCATGGTAATGGTATTAGATACTTATCAGTGGGTACGTCCAGGAGTTTAGTACATCATGTAGCCTTTGTTTACGCAATCTCTCGCTGGCTGGGGTTGATGACCCTTTTTCTAAGAAGCGGAAACTGTAGGACCGGCTACAAGGAACGCGATTTTAGTCAGGCTAGTACGTCATACAAAGTCTGGAAATTTTCGTTCTGAATAAGAGACTCTTTTACACAACCATTGCTTTATTCTTTATTCTCACCAACGTTTTGGTCACCGTCTGTCACCTTCTTCAGGGCAATTCTGACTGGTTCACATTGTACTGCAGTCACAGGTTACGTTTTGAGCATCCTGCCCTCACAATGTGAACCAGTCAGAATTGCCCTGAAGAAGGTGACAGACGGTCACTGAAACGTTGGTGAGAATAAAGCAGTGGTTCTGTAAAAAGAGTGTCTTCATTCAGTAACGTACCAACCTGATGAAACCATTCACGGAAATGTTCCTTCTGTCTTCCACAGGTGCGAGACGCCTGCTGCCAATTCCTAGAGCGCCAGCTCGACCCCACCAACTGTATCGGCATCCACAAGTTCGCCGAGACTCACCACTGCAAGGAGCTTGCCGAGACATCCAAGGCGTTCGTCTTGGACCACTTTCTCGACGTGTGCCAGAGCAGGGAGTTCCTCGCCCTGGATAAGAAGTTTGTAGTAGACTACATCTCGAGCGCTAACCTTCGTGTGATGAAGGAGAGAGTGTACGAGGCGGTGATGTCGTGGGTGAAGTACAGCGTGCAGAGGAGAGCGACAGCGCTGCCGGAACTGTTGGGGCACGTCAAGCTGCCGTTTATCGCGCAGCACTACTTCGTGACCAAAATAGAGACTGAGCCGCTCATTGTCAACTCACCAAGATGTATCAAGGTAGGTGTCTAGTACGTACAGGTAGATTTTTGAGGTGGAAGAGGGGAAAATGTTTCATCTTCCTGTTTTTTTTTATTTTGTTTATTTCCTTCTCATTGTCAACTCACCAAGGTGTATCAAGGTAGGTGTCTAGAACGTACAGGTAAATTCTTGAAGAAGGAGAATGAAATTGTGTCATCTTTATGTAGTGTGTGTTTCTCCATTTTTTAATGCACTCGAAATCATTGATGGTGTCTTGAACCTTTATCAGGTTCTTGAAGAAGAAAGCACTTTCTGTTGTTGTTTTCCACAATTGGTAGGCGTCTTTTTTTTTATTTACTTGAAGTTCTCCACAAAACAAGGCTCCTGGAGCCACTCGTGCGTTTTGGGTTACAGTACTAGATTCTGAAGACAGATGTTTGTTTAGTGCGTCTAGAACGTACAGGTGGATTCTTAAAAGAGGAAGAGAAGAAAACGTTTCATCTTCCGTTTTTGTAATTTTTTTTCCATGGGGTACTCCAAGGCAAAACTGTCCATAGTACTAGAACTGTAGTCGGTGTTTCACGATACAATATACGTCTTGAACTTTGAAGTAGATTCTTGAAGAAGAACAGTCTCTGCGTCTTTCTGTTGTGTGCTTCCTCCAAAATTGTCTGCAGTCAAAACGACCAGTCGAGTTCACTACACTCGTAGTGGGGGTGATCCTCAGGGTAATGACACAGACAAAACTACGAATATGGGTCAATCTATTCACAGAAATAGCATCAGAGTTCTACCACAAAGGAAGCAGAGTTCTGCCACAAAGGAAGCATTCATAATCATATAGGGCTAATCCAGCTGTGGCCGTAAACTATCGGTGTCATGACAAATTTGGTATATCTACGACATTGTGGGATATCTATGACATACGTACTTTTTTGTAAGCGGTAAATAGGAAGGAGAAATTCCTCGGCAAGTCCTCAATACTTTATTAAGATGAATAACTTCGATGAATGTTCCGAATGGATATCATAGATAAACAAACAATACAAGCTACTTCTCGTCAACAGCAGGGGGCGCTGCTGTGAGAATAATGCAGTCCCAAACGTGACTCAGTCTGTATCCCCCCTCAGCGTTGGTTCATGACTGGAGCAGTATCCATCGATTTATCGACCTTTTTTCTTAGAATTTATTTTTTCCTTAAGATAAGTGACTTTTTTAGACACTCATGTTTTGGGGTAACCAGATAAACTTATTAACGTTTGTTGCTTGTCGTTTGCAGGTTTTACTTTAACCTTGTTGTTGTTTTTTCAGGTTTTACAGTACACCAGAAACTACCACATCTTCAACAACGACCCGAACAGCAGACCAAAGTTCTTCATGAAGCCGGGGAGGGGGAGGGAAGGGACCAAGCAGGAGGTGCAGGAGGTGGGGCGATTTTCTTTTTATCAGTTATGCCTTTAACACCCCATATGGCATCGTCGTCCAACTACGCTTACCCAGAAATCACGTCATGGTTTCGAGGTACTGGGTGTTCTCAACGCTGTATAACTAAATGTGAACGTCATTTTGTAGTAAGTCGGTCCACATTGTGCTCCAGAGTGCTTGCTGTGTAGCATTGATGCGTAGAGTACTTAGGACATGATTTTCATGTCGGATACAGGTGATAATCGTAATTGATGTGGTTGACGTTGTCGTGATATATGTCTGCATAAGTTAATGTCTGTATTGGCGCTTTGATAAAAGTATAATAGTTATTCTTTCCATTTGGTTTGGTCAACCTACCTTTACTGAGAGCAACGGCACTATGTAGGAACCGTTTCCGTCCTTCGTTGCCGCAGGTGATGTTGGTAGTTGGAGGCTGTGATGGGTTCTTCCATTACATCTCTAACGTGGACATGTTCGACCCGGAAAACCACATGTGGAGCCCGCTGGCGGAACTGCCGGACGCAGAGAAGCGCGACCTGTCCGTGGTGTCCCTTGGAACGGAGGTCTACGTCACAGGTGAGAGGTCACTCAGGCTATGGGGGTCTACATGGGGGGTTCTCTCTTGGATGAGACGTAAAGCTGGAGGTCCTGTGTTTGTGGAAAGCCACACCTCTGGAACATTAAAGAACTCGCCACACACTTATCGAAAAGAGTAGAGGCCCTTTCCAGTGTGAGGGTATGAAAACTATTAGTTCGGTCTCTAATATACAAAATTGATGTGTTACACCTCAAAAGACTACTCAATATCAACGATTATGTGATGCCTATACCGCTCAGTTCTTCTGCTCTGGTTACCATCACTTCTCACCCTTTCAGCTTGATATGACGTATGACGCTATCTATTGTGCCGATGGCGTCAATTATCCGCGTAAGCTGACATCCAGACACGATAGTCCGGCGTTGCTATCTGAAGTATTTCCGAAAGAGAACTGTCTCAGCTGTCTTTGAATTTAAAAGAATAATAGTATATATAGTTCGCACGGGAAGAACGTGTTCCCTGACACCTAACAGTACACCTGTAAGAAAGAAAAGAAAAGGTCTAACAGTTCAGAAATGTAAATAATTATCACCTTGTTCTGTTCCCAGGTGGTTCAGACGGTAAGAACGTGTTTCCGGACACCTGGCGGTACAGCTCGCAGTTTGACGAGTGGGTAAAAGTGGCGCCCATGCTGACGGCCCGACACCGGCACGGCACGGCGGTCCTGGGTGGGCACATCTACGCTGTCGGCGGGCATGACGAGGCCTCCGCGCTGTCAGATGTTGAAAGGTTTGTTTGTTTGTTTGTTCATTTGTTTGTGGCTTTATCTAAACATGGCAACTTGACGCCCGACACGGTCACCCTAAGTGTTTGGTATCACATATATGCCGCCACTGGGCATGTTCTAAAAGTCTTAGAACAGGGTCTAATTCCACCCTCCGTGTTCATATTTACAGATATGATCCATTCTCTAACGAGTGGCACGCCGCCCCGCCCATGCCCAAGGCGATGGAAGACTTCACCCTGTCCGCGCACGGCAGTAACATGTACGTGATCGGCAGCGCCCCCGAGAGCGAGACGCTGGAACTGCAGATCTTCAACCACAAGACTCAGTCCTGGAACCTGGAGGCGCCGCCCTCCATGCCAGCTCACAAGTACGTCATACTTGATAATAAGATTTTTATTCAGTACCCAAAGCTGACTCAAACTCAAACTTTACATAGATATCCACATTGAACCCCTTCGTGCCTCATTCCATGTAATTTTGTTTCCTTTAATACGTAAGTCTCATATTGTGTACGTGAAACAACAAGGAGGTAGAAACAGAAAGAAACAGCATGCCGACACCCGGGATCGAATCCTGGCCTGCAGATCACAAATCTCACGTGCAAACCAAAACGCCAAAAGCTCAGAGCTGTTGGCGTGGTCAGTTCGGCAGCGCTTGAACCCCACTGTTACATACGTTTGACAAGAATGTTATGTCTTTTGTGTTTTCGCGTATTTGTGTTTGATTTTTCATCTGAGTGGAGTAAGGAAAGGTGAGAAGTGCCTTTCCCACGGGCACGTGCACAAAAAAGTACGTCATACTTAATGATAAACTTTGCGTCATAATTGACCTCTAGTTATTTATGTGTTTATTAAGCTTGAACATAACAAAATGGAGGGGGGACAACACAGGTCAACTCATCTCTGTTAGTTGTCTCCCCGTAACATACAAATACACGAGTAAACAATAAAGATAAAGTTTACAATGTTAATTAGAAGCAGAATATAACTTAATATACAATAAATCAAACATAAATACAAGACAATATAAAATCACAACTTGATAAGCGCGGCTTTGTGGCCTTGAGGAGTAGTACAGTGACATCACATATTACATGTATTACAATGATAACATTTTACACACATCCCTACGAAGAACTCAAATTTTTTCCTCCAATCAAAAGTGCTGTATAACGTTTAACAAGTTTAAAACACATCCTACTTTACACCTATTATGTATATACTTCAAAGTTTTTCTCCGTCGCATCTGTTGCAGGTACACACACATTGAATCAGCTTGTTTTTCTTCAATCAGAAGTCCTGTAAACATTTCGAAGCTTTTAAACTCTATCTTGTATTTAAAATATGTCTACGCCAAAAAGTAGTTACTCAAGCAACTGGATATGGTTTTGAAACGGTCAGACGTTTCGGATAGAATACACTATCCTTCGTCAGTGACACTTAAAATATGTCTGTTTCAGGTACTGCCTGCAGTCGGTGTGCCTGGACGGTTTGATCTACCTGATCGGGGCGGACTCCCGGGAGATGTACGTGTTCGACCCGGCGCGCTCCGAGTGGAACCCCGCCGCCTCCATGATCGAGGAGCACGGGAACGGCACCATCGGCGCCGTCAGCGGCAAGATCTACGTCTCGGGAGGCTACTTCACGGACATCACGGAGTGCTACGATCCCGAGGGCGACGCGTGGACCAACGTGGGGACGGTCCCTCAGCTCAGGTGCTACTCCGGATGCGTCACTATCGTCAAACCCAACTTCATAGAGTGGCCTGAGTTGGAAACTTGAGTTTTGAGTCGTACGACTGGTTTGCGACGGACTGAGGACATTCGTGCTGCAGCCGTGCAAAATCGTGAAACCGAACTTAATCGTTAGAGTTGAAAACTTTGTGAGGATTCTCCGGTCACATAAGTCGTACGACAGGCTTGCGACAGGTTTGGGACATTCTTAGAACAATCGTGAGTGTGTTGTATAAAATCGTGAACCCGAACTTTATCGAGCCAGAGTTGGAGATTTGATTTGTGAGGATTCCCCGGTCCATAAGTCGTGCGACAGGTCTGCGACAGATTGGGGACATTCTTAGAACAGTCGTGAAGGTGTCGGCATCATTGCCGGGTGACTGGGGTTGGAAACCTGGTTTTTCAGAGCCTGGTCGTATTCATAGTAGAACAAATTTGCGACGACTTGAGGACATTCTGGAGACCGGGCCCCAGCTGGGAGATGTGACGTTAGCCAGAAGCGGTTGCTGACATCTTGCCACGCTCAGATCCTAGGACGGAAACATTGTCCGGCAAATGTGACCACTATCCGACATAGCGCGGTCACAAATGTCGTGAGATCGTCATACGATCGCTAACTTCGGGCATTTATTATACCCCCCTCACATTAGGCGCAATTCGATCGGAAGACTAGTTTATGAACTCTAAATGACATTTTCGTGAGTAAGACGTCCGGTGTTCTCACGAGCATCTTGCAATTTTAAGGGATCGCCGGCAATTTTCGGGAGTCTTACGACGGTCGCGGTGCAGCGAAACATGTTCTTAACATAAGCGACAAGTCGCAGGAGATCTCCGAGATCGCAGAGCTCGTTACCGAGTCGCAGATCGTGCGCGCAAATCGTGCGTACC
The DNA here is from genome assembly GCA_019207045.1 of Branchiostoma floridae x Branchiostoma belcheri. Taxonomy (NCBI): domain Eukaryota; kingdom Metazoa; phylum Chordata; class Leptocardii; order Amphioxiformes; family Branchiostomatidae; genus Branchiostoma; species Branchiostoma floridae x Branchiostoma belcheri. The sequence continues at coordinate 864,228 of CM033032.1, forward strand.
TCGCAAGGGTATCGGTCAATAGTCTTGCGTCAATCCAACGATTGAAGACCGATAGGCGAGCACAGACATAGTTATTAATCATCGAGCGCAAATCGGATGGCGAACGCCCGTTAGTCAGACGACGTTCGGGCGACGTTCATCCGACTTCCGATTGTTTACAAATATTGAATTTCTGGGAATGTGAGGGTAATTCTAACATTGTGGCCCCTGTGGCAGTATGTAGGCTGGCTTTGTGACACACTTTCCTTTCTTGTGTCATTTCTATTATGCCCGCGCATTCAATTCATCGGTTAAAAAGATTCCGACAACAAAATAAGCAACATTTATTGATCTCTTGCCTGTTTTGAGGAACGTTTTGTGTTTCCTTGTCCGCGTGCAAGAGGTCATGGGAGGTTCATTATCATAGATTTATTCACCGTCGATCGCACGAGGCTCGCTTGTATGTGAGGGGGACAAATTTTGGGCGAAAAATACGCAAGACCATCTTAAAATCTTAAAATCAGCCGACCTTCCTGCGATCGCGAAGTACTTCCGAAGATCGTATATAATGTGAGGCGGGTATTAGGACAACCATCTACGTCTCCCGCAAAGTTCAGCAAAGTTCAACTGTCTTGGTACTCAAAATGCTGTTTTGGATCCATGTAGCTGGTTGGTTCTGTCACGGCCTGCCTGAAAATCCTATGGCATCAACATCGTACGACAATCGCAGTCTCTACCAGACTCCGTCCTGGCCGAATAGGGGACTTTGGCCAAGTTAGGAAGAAAAGCATAGTAGGAGTTAATGGACCTAGTGAGTGTTAGCCGGCCTGCAAACTGTACTGCTCTGCCATGTAACTCCTCTGGCGTGTTTTCTGTCTTCTTTAGCCAATTTCTACTATTTTTCAGCGACCTGTGGAGCCTGGTAGAGGCTACGACAATCGCACGACCTATGTGACCGCTATCCCACATAACGGGCGGGGAGATCCGATACGTGCTGCCCTCAAAGGTCACCAGGCTATTTACGTTTCTGACTTCCTCACGGGGCATCAATGGAGCTGGCTTTCGTAGGAGTAGATGTATGGATGTGTCTGTTGAAAGCGGTAGAAGAAAGACAATGATGTTTGATACGGGATAGATCGAAAAAAAGGAGTAGAGCGAGAACAGACTTCAGAAGTATCGGTGTTGTTTTTTGCCGTTTGTACATACTAGTCTAGTTTACAGACAATGAAGTTTTGAAGTTTATGGCATATTCATGCCCCCTTGGGACTTAATGCAGTAAGTCGCATACAAGGAGACTGATAGGTATCGGACACGTTGAGTCGGGTCGATTGGCTACCTTGATGGTAGTAATATTATCATATTATGTTTTTCTCCACATGCTCAGTTATTTATATTTCGTTTTATATGGAGCTGCGTTGTAATATTGTACCGTACAGGTATTCAAAGTTTAATGTACTGGAGTGTGAGAAACCTTGTATTTGTACAGAGCGTATGTACAGATTATATGATATGTGATAATACGACATACTGTTTAGGTTTACTATTTCATGTTCTAAAAGCAGGTGTTGGAAAGCAAAATTGTGTACCGTTTTTTAGTTCCTCGTTTCTTTTGCAAACTTGCTTCCTAACGTTAGTAACAAAAACGGGAAACAAGAAAACGTTACGAATTTACTTCCCAACGTCTGCTTAGTGACTATAGTTTCCATGGAAGTCTGTAGAGATATCGCTTAAGTTTACAATTTATCAAGTAAGGATCAGATACAGTAAATAAAAGAACTTTTGACTTTTATTTTTGTCCATTTTATTCTTGATTCACTCCAGTCAAACATGTCATATCTACCACTGAACTCAAACTTCAGCATGACCTCTAATCCGAAATGTGCGTTTCGGAAAGACAAACAAGAATGGCCTTTTTTGGTAGTATGATAAACAAAAGTATATATCAAAGAAGTAATAATTTTAATGCTTAAATAATTGTCGTGGACTAATTCATTCTATAAAAGGACTACATCATATATGTATGTATGTAATAAGACTATATACTTGTATACTTTTTATATATGATAAAAACTCCATAACAACACTAAAGTACATGCTATCTTACAACAATACCCAACCGAAGCACTACATAAGGAGCGCTTTTATGTTATATCAGAAGCGCCCGGCAACAAAAACAACCAGTCTCTAGTTATTTTAGTCACGGTCATCTGCATCTAATACTCACATTGAACAGTTTTCTCCATAGAAACTCTATCTGAGCTACCTTCTCTACTTTGTTGTTGGAGGGTCTGCATAGGGGCGCCCAACAAGGCTTTACACTGCATTCAGAAGGACCCCCTACGTTTGACATCAAGGAAGGCATTTACAGAAACTTTAATTGTCTAGCTATGAACATCGTGTGTACGATGGGTTTTCTTGCGAATTATGGGAAATAAAAATAAGCTGTTTACATCTCACGGAAACGGGGCATGGAGGCCTCTTGTGGGTCACATTTTTGTCAAGTTTGTATCACAAAAAGTCCCTACAATAGAAAGCATTACTTGTCGGCATTATAGACTACGTAAGAAGTAGTATTTTGTGTATATATGACTCTCGTGTTAAATACAGTCTTAAGTATGGGGAAAAATTGCTCTGGGAAGCATGTTGGAGGACAAAATTTTTCACCTTCCCGATATCGGAGGAGGTTGAAATTTTCAGCACATACTGAGCTCAGCACGTACTACATGAAAAGCAATAAAAAAGACCAAATAAGTGTCAAAAACAAAAAATTAAGCCTTCCAAACTATGGAAGTTTTACTAAATTTCAGTATGGGCCTCCCTATATATGGGTGTCATCAGATTTGGTAGAGAAGTATGCTGACCTGATCATAATCATACATCTCAGCCTCTCTGATTTTGTCACGTGATAAGACTCTGGAACAGTAAAAGTCATTTAATTGCACAACTTACTTGCAATTATCCGGCTGGTACAATAATGCGAAGTTATCCAGCTGGACCACACCGGTTTGGGATTTGGGGATTGCATGCAGTTAACAGAAGTGTGCGTTAATCCGCTGTGCAATTAACTGGTTTCTTGGCTCGTTGCTTCTAAGTCTGTTACAAACAAAGCCCCCGTACAATAAAGAGGGTTACTTATCAGTATATTACAGACAACGTAAAAAAAAGACTGAATATTTCGTGCACAGTTGGATGTGAACAGATTTAGTACACAAAATGGCATTATGCTGGCCTGATTTTCATCGACACAGACTTCAGAGAGTAACGAAGGCCTCTCCAGTGGTGCAACACCACACCTTGAGCGCGTGCACAGGAGCTCCCACAGTTGCCCAGGTAGCGGCCGTTGAGGTAGGAGAAGCCGCAGTGCGTAAACCACCAGCCGCCCTGTCCGTACCGCTGAGAACAATGGTAGCTGCTGCTATCATTGTCCCTGTCCACAGTGGAGAACCGCTCCAAGTTGTTGTAGGAGTACCGGCCAGCCATGGAGTCTCCCGCGGTGCCTGAATACCCGGAAATGTGCAGCCGGTACCCGTCCGACTCACCGGACACCCTGAATCGAAAGACACAGTACCATGGAGTCACTTCTTTCACATGGAACTTACCGCCAGTCTATAATAAATGCATCCAGCAATCCACACCAGATATTTGGCTGAAAACAAGCAATAGATAACAAAGTAAAAGAAAAAAAAACATTTACATTTTACGTTGGGAAGAACATCGGGGTACAGGGTGGTGTCGTTTGGGGGCTAGAAGGAACCAGTGGGGCTAAACGTTGACGAAAATTTAGTTTTGAGTTGCTTAGTCAACCCGCGCTGAGCGCTTGGATATCCTAGTCTCCAAGCAGACCCAACGGTGCCTTGGAGATAGTATCAAAGCTGGCAAAGGAGTATAGCCGGCCAAAGGGAGATAGCCGGCTAAGGGAGTCAAACGGCCAGCTTTGATACTATTTCTAAGGCACCGTAGGGTCTGCTTGGAGACTAGGATATCCCAGCATTTGGGTCATATGGGGTTGTATTTATGTTTATGTTTTCTTGCCTCTCCTGGCCGGAAGTAAGAAGAAAATCGTGACACCCTGTCTTGTGGAATACAAGTTTTAGGATTGAGATCTACTTTTCCAAGGCCTTCTTCCTTCTGTGTATTTAGATATCATCTATTCCCATGGGACTTCAGGCCTATAATGTCTGTTCAGGATCCTGAATGTGAGAAGTACGAACCTAAATGTGATGTACTTGGCGAATGCGTACTTCCCTTTCCAGTGCTGAAAATCAATTGTACAAATGTATTTCTATTTCAATGGGACTTTTTAAAATTTTGATTTGTGCCCAGATTTCCTACTAGAGGGATCGGAGGAGTACCAACCTAAAGGTGCTGTATTCTGCGAATTTTTGCTTCTCTTCCCAGTCCTGAAGATCAATTCGCAGCGTATAGTTCTTCTGATTGGTCAGGAGGTGGATGTTCTCGTTCCCCAGCCAGTACTCCCCGTTCTTGTTCCCAAATCCCAGTTTGTACTCCTCCCAGGTCCGGTTAAAGGGAACCGACCCGTCCTGCCGCCGCTGAATCACAGTCCACCCGCCTCCTGTATATGTATATATGTATGGGACGCAAAATTCAAGGGTCTCGAAGGGAAAAACTGTCCTAGATCACAAAGGGTTGTGCACATCTACGTTATACAACATTTTGCACTACAGCGGCTTGGTGGCACTGTGGATGTTGACACTTGGGAACAGCTCATGCGTAAATGAGCATCTAACTTTGGGTGGGGACATCCTCGAGCGCGAAAAGAACCCTGCACACTTATCGAAAAGAGGAAGGATCATTCAACAATAAATAAATCACAACTGGTATAAAATCTTACAGCAATCCCCACGTTACTACACACTAGTACACTACCTGCAGTATCCATGTCACAGTAGGCCTGCACACCGGACGGGAGGGAGCCGAGTGGGTAGACTCCACTGGTCGTCTGTCCGGAAGCTTTATATTCATCACAGTCTGGAAACGGTAAGGAAAGCTTTTATTTGACCATCTAAAGAACAGCATACTGTATCTGTTTATGATGTGTTGATATGCCCTAGTGTGAAGCTGTAATTCACAGCATCTGAGAAATATCTCGCATTTTTCTGATCAAATGCCCCTGAGGGAAGAGATAAGGAAGAAACAAAGGGAACTTCGCTGATTCTACTTGAAACATAATAATCGACATCTAGAGAGAATCTGTCAAGATCAAAATTTAACCCTGCCGATGGCGCCATTAAATTAGCATAATTTATGCATATTCTATTATGAAAATGAAAATTATGCCAAATAAAACCGTAATGTAGCTAGAAAACTTGAAAATTACATCTGTTGAACCAATTTTTATGATTTTCGTCAAAATGCCTTTAATAACCGGTTGCCATGGCAACACGAAAAATGAAAAACTTTCCGAACTTTGTAAAATTGTTGCCGACTAATTTTTTAAGGAAAAGTCGCTAAATTTGGTGACTCGAGCGTAAGCCGTTCTGGTGTTATGCGACTTGAAAGTTGGCGCAGGCCTCAAAAGCCCCTCCCGGTCTGAATAGGGTTAACAGATACAAAACAGTGACGACTAGGGTAGCCCGATCGGTTTAGATACAAGGGTGGTAAGGAGAGAATGTAACAGTGTGCTCTGTGGAATAAAAAATGCTTAAAAGAATCGCCAACAATTGTAACACATTAGAATAATGAAGGGTGTGTAGCGCATTTTGTCTCCCCCTGGATGTGATGGTTTACAACATGTGATTTAAAAGAAGTAAACAATTATGGGTAAAGATCGTTCCAGGGACACGGCAGGTCTTGTTTTTCTGTCATCATTGTCCGTCAAAGTACCCTTCTTCATTATTTTTTATATAGGCGCCATTGTGGAAACGCCATCACTGCACTACATAACTGTATTAAATGTTAAAGGTTTTATTGCGAAATTATACCTATGGCACTAATTGCAAGTGAACAAAATCAAATACTTGAAGTGATTGAAAACAGGTAAATAATCTAAATTCTAACATACAAAGATTAACTGATTGTATGTTTATCGAATGCGATTCTAAGCCTACTAAAGACAGAAGTCAAGACGTGCACGTTCAGTATCAGGAACCTCCAACTCACCTGCAGGAGGAGCCGGGGTGTCAGTGGTCGGCTCCGCACAGCAGCGCTGTGATAAAGGTGGCAGGTATAAAGTTAGGGCAACGATTGTGTTCCTGTCATCTTAACATGAAATGGTGATAGACTTTCCTTACCCTCAATCGGTTAAATGCCGAATTGACATGTTAGATTTGTCCACGTGGTAAGTTGATAGTATCAGATTTATTTATCTATTTAGATGACGTCTATAATACATGATTGGGCCAGATCCTTATGTAACGCTATACATATTACGCAACATGATATATATACACAATATATATATATATATATGGACAGAGAGAAAGGGAGAGAGATAATTATGTTTATGAAAAATCTTAAGTTTGTGATATGGGTGAAATTTGAAAATGATGTCAAATCAGGAATTTCAGCGCCAGCTGCGTTGCGCAAATTTTGTCAGTTGTCGTGGTCAGAAGAGGTCATGGGTTTGGCTAATTTATGTCTTCTTTTTACCAAACCCGTTTGACGAAGATTTCCAATATTACAGAAAGAAGGCAAGCCTTAAATGTCAGGCAAGAGCCCCAAAAGCAGACATACAGACAAACACCCATACGAGTGAGTGTTCACATGTCACCCTGACACTGCTGGAAAAGAATGTTGTAATGTCAAGTAAATAATCTGTTGGCTAGTAGTTGAAAAATCTACTCATGTTCTTAGTTACAGTTGACCCTGACACACACAGACCCTGTGACTATACAGTCATCGGAATCCGATCTGAGAACTAACTCGGCTAGAAGCCAAGTTCAGTTAGTGTCACGCATATCTTACTTCATTTAGAAGACAACCAAAACAGAGTCAGACGACCTGGCGTCCATATGGCTTTCCTGGCGATCAGCCCAGACTATGGCGCAGGACAGACCCAGATAGAAGAAATAGTCTTGCTTGCAAGGGGCTCAAACTGGTAACAATTTTAGGCCCGTCCAAAATTAAAATAAAATCACCACTATATAAACCATAGCATAGACATAACGTGCGATATGAAGACGGGCGTTCTGCTGGAATTTTGTGAGTTGTCGTGGTCAGGCGAGATCATGTGTTGGGCTGATTTACGTCTTCCTTTTATCACACCCGTTTGACCGAAAGAGGGCAAGCATTAAACGTCAGACAGGTGCCCCATAAACAGGCACACAGACAACCACCCACACAAGATTGTAATGTACGTCTGTTCGTTCTGATTCACAGGCCACCCTGACACTGTTGGAAAAGATTGTGGTAATTTGTAAATAATTTATAGGCTGGTATTTAAAAAGTCTACTCATGGTCTTAGTTACAGTTGACCCGACACACGAAGACGCTGTACAGTCATCTGAATCCGATCTGAGAGCTTAATTGGCCAGAACCCAAAACAAGTTTAGTTGGTGTCACGCATATCTTTCTTTGTTTAGAAGACAACCAAAACAGTGTCAGACGACCTGGCTTCCATATGGGTTTCCTGGCGATCATCCCAGACTGTGGCGCAGGACAGACCCAGATAGAAGAAATCGTCTTGCAAGAGGCTCAAACAATTGTAAGAATTTTTACGGGCCAAAATTCAAATAAAATCACCATCATAATATCAACCTTAACATAAACATAATGTGCGATATGAAGACGGGCGATCTGCTTGAACATCATGGAGACAGTTAAAACCATAATCGAACTTATCCTTCTCATTGCCAATATCTACCCACATAGCAAACATTATACAGACGCATTCAATTTTCAATTATGCTGTCCACAAAAAAAAAACCTCCCACACACAAACTATAGGTAGGTCTCTATCCAGTCTCTGATTCAAATAAGTTCTTTAGCGTAAGGGATGAACGGCCTCTTCTCCCTTTTGCTTCTGAGGACCAAAGGAGCAGGAAGATTCATACACAGAAAATGGCATTCTTGGCAAAGGTAATGAGGGTCTGCACGGTATTTAGTCTCATAGCTACATAAAAACGTTCGAGCAAGGATTGTACGATTCACAAATAGTTTAATACTGTTTTGAAAGTGTCAAGATATGGAACGTCATGTCTAGTTTGAGGTGATTTATCCGTGCTTACCTGGGTTTCAGCAGACAAACTGTCCACCCTGGACAGTAGAGTCTCCACCAGCGAAGACAAACGGTCCACTTCATTTTTCAGGCGGCCCGTTTCCTCCTTGTTCTCGGCGAGCTGCCTCTCGAGGGCCTCGGTGTTGGTGGTTGGGACAGTTGTACCGCTGTCCTGGGCTCGGGCAGGGTTTAAACTACCGGACAGCAGGAAGACTGCGAGCAGCAAGATATTCGCCATTTTTGAGGCCAACTCGACTGAACGATCTACAAGCAGCGCTCTCCAGTCACCGACGTTTCGCTACTGGGTGATCGCCAGCCCTGGAGAAAGTCACGTACCAGCATAGGCAATAGGCCAAGGAATTGTCGAATCGCCCGTGCTGAACTTCCCGGGTTGGTGTTCCGAGTGTGACGCAAAATGAACTACATTTACTCGGGACCACCCGAACGGGTGCCGAACGTCGGCGAGTTCGCCACCCGAAGTTCGGCGAAGCCACCCGAAGTACGGCCAAGCCTACCAGCACCTAAAGGTGCACTCTGACTGCACTTGTGTCAAGCTTGCGACAGTGCGGAGTTTGTTCACTGCGTCACTGTTTTATTATTTTCTTCGATCTTTTATAATATAAGTATGGCGTAATACTTTTAAGTAGAAGACGACAAAGTACACGACAACTCGTTGAGTATCTTACGAACCTCGCAGTGACGCAAGCTTGATGCAAGTGCAGTGAGAGTGCGCCTTAAGATAAGCTAGGCAGAGTCGACCAGCAAGCGGGGCGAGGGATTTTATCTGTCTGAGGAGGGTTAACTCAGCTGAAGGGAGGACCGAACGTAAAGTCCAGCGCTGACGAGGCGTTTCATGTGCGCAACGGGTTGCCACTATCTTGTGGCTCGGTCCCTTGCTCAACAACACACCTATTGCCCATGGCAGGAGCGTGTCTGCTGGATTTGGGCACATGGATAGGAGCCAAGTTCATTTGGTGTCACGTATTGTGAGAAATATAGACGATATTCATCCTTTTAAAGCTTATGAGGGGGCTCCATGCATTAGCCTCAAGCGTCGAAGCTCTGCAGGTAGAAGAACGCAACACACTTATCCAGAAGAGTAAGGGTGACTCGGTGTGCTCGGGTGAAAACACGAGCAACAGTCAAGCCGAATTGTACCATTATTTTTGTTGGGGGATTGCGTGTGTGTTTATGGGGGGGGGGGGGGGGGTCATGATTATGAATTGGTGGTATTGATGCGCCAAAAAGTAGTTTCTCAAGCAACTGGATATGTTTTGGAAACGGTCAGACGTTTCAACTGGAATCAACCAGTTTTCGTCAGTGACACTGAAGTGATCTTGAAGATTGGTATTGATAATTGTGGCGCATTCTTCACGCGCTACAGGTGTGTCGCTCTTCAAACAATGGACCTCTTTCTGACGCTCTATCTGAGGGACGTCCCTAACCTGACTGAAGTAAGTCCATTCGTGTTAAGTGCCTTTCCCACGGGCACAACGTCTGAGTGTAACAGGGGACCCGAACGGACGACCTCTGGGCTTTTTATAAAATGTATAAATTGACTTTTCTGACACATGAACAACAAAACGAAAGGCATGCATGTCGAAAGCTATACATGACTCTCTTTTCTTAGAAACAAGATGAGACGGTTCTGCTGATTGTTATGTAAACGTGACCCCTTCGTGGCCACGTGGGACTTTCTACGGCTATCGGGCTATTTTAGGGCCCGGCCGGGCCCCGGATTTTCAGAAGTATGAGTTGAATTATACCCCTGATTAGCGACAAATAGACGAGGTGACCTACACGTGAAATCACCAAGAGTTTCCCCCGGGGCATCCGGTAGTCCACCGGGGCAATTTTGTGGCTTCGGGGCACGGCCGGGGCTACAACCCTTACGGACACCGGCGCAATTGTGACCAAAGCATTAAGTCCAATCGTAAGGACTCCATCCCTTCGAGTGCATGTCGGATGACAGCCGGGATCGAACTCACGACTTCTAGTTCCGAAGGCAGGGTCGCTAACCACTGGACTACACACGCTTCTAACTCTTGTTTGCATATACATAATGACGACGGAGACAAAGAGGAGGCATACACATGCTACAATTGCTTTCCGAGGCTTTATTTGATGGAACGGAAGTTGTCGTGACGTCATAGATCGAAACAACAGTTCGACGACTCCATGCCTGCGTTAAGCTTTATTATATTGAAATCACTTATACTGCATGATATGTGATTCAAATATTTTCACTTCTACATAACATGCATGTCAGAAATAAATCTCCGTTATTCCCCAATTACGTCACTTCGAAGTCAGTTACCCCTACCCCCCCCCCCAACATTTGTAAAGAAAACAAAGAAACCATGCATAATTTCTGCTGCAGAAATCTAGAAAAGCACTCAGGGTGTCCGAAATGTAATGATTTCCTTGACAGACCTAATTATAACGACATAACAACTGTTATAATAGTCCATCCATAGCGTGTTGAGTAATCATGCTGTTCATCTACAAATAAATACAAGGAAATAGGCGAACGAAATTAATAATTGTAAAGAGTGAAACCAACGTCCTTTACCTCTATGTATTAGGTCACTGCTTCGTATCCGCTTATTAATACAAATGTCCAATGTAAAATGTATAAATGACCTTATAAATTGTAGTCTTGACAAGTTATGGACTACTTGTCTTTGTTTATAAGTTAACAACGTATTTGAAAAAAATCTCGATTTTAATCTGATCATTTTTCCTTATATATATATGCACATGCAAGCTAAAGTTTAATTCAAAATGCGTATCTAACGTTGCGTGTGTATATGCGTGCATGCGTGCGTGTTGTACTGTGTGTGTGTGTGTGTGTGTGTATGTGTGTATGTGTGTGTGTGTCTTTCTGCACTCCATAAATATCTGACACACAATGTAGCCCAAATATCATAAGTGCTGATATCTGTGGGGCTATTAGGGTCACACAGCAGCATGTATTGCGGCTAAGCTGCCCTCCCTGACTGCACTGTTTAGCCACTGTCTCCCGGACGGGTCACTCTTTCGGCCGCCCGTTTGCAGATGAAGGACCGTGTTGCTCGTTCATTGCAGGACACGTCGTACCATTGGTCCGTTCCCCAGACGTTCTTCATCACTATGGCAACGCAGTAGCTCATCTTGGCGCCGTCCGGCTGTGGGAACCAGGTTCTGACATCCATTGGTGACCTGAGGAAGGTGTGATGGGAAAACAATGCTGTGTCAACAAGTAAATGGTGTGTTTTGTTTTGTTTCACCATTCTCGACAAAGAGGGTAAAAGAAAGGCATTTAGATAATGTTAACTTTTATAAAAATTGGTATCTTAGTATTGACTTACTTATCAATCCTAAAACAATTCAGGATATCCAGCAGGAGATCGCGCAAGCCTGCACATTTTGAATAAAACTTGTCAATTTGTTAGTACTAATCAGCTTCAGATCCCAATCCTTTATAAGGCCCTTACACTGCAACCGAATTAGCAGGAATCAAGCAGAACCAGCCGGAATAAAGTATTTGCTAAAAGAGTCGTGCCACATTCGGGGCCATTCGGCTAGGAATTCCAAATGGACCTTATATCCCTTCACACGAGAAGGAATGAGCCAAAATGCCGTCAAAATGAAAAGTCTTTTCTATTCCTGGGAATTCGTAATGTATTCTGGAAATTCTCACTGCATTCTTGATATTCTTTTGGCTACATTCTGGCAGGATTCGAAGTGGCTTGCCGTTTTGGTTATCCATCGAATGAGATTAGAATGTTTCGAATAATGATGGAATGCCGTAGAATGAGGTCATACTGCATTTAGAATAGTTAAAATCAATAGTTTATTATCAGGCCCCAAGGCCCATAAGGACAGACAATTAGACGATACATTTGAAAATAACAACAATGCAGTACATAAAACCAAAAGGCAGGAAGGATTTACACTCGTGCACGTGGTCTGTGTACTTGACCGTAGGTCTTCCAGAACATACTTGTAGTAATAGCATCGAAATCAGATAATGACGTTCTCTGACGCCAGGAGGCGAGTCGCAAATGAGTGCGTCAGCTTACGCCTCCTGGCGTCGAAGGTGTCCAGGCGCATCAGTGCGAAGAGGCAGCTGTTGCTACTGGATCTTGGCTGTGACGTAATGATTTTAAGAGCGTCATGGAATGCAACTCTGACTCTCTGCAGCTCGGCGGCGCTTTGATTAGACCACACCTGTGGGGCAACAATGTGACCTGAATAAAAGTCGATAAAATATACTTAGAATCCACTTTGAATGCTGTTCGATGTTTCTCCACCTTAAATGCACCACGAAAGTTTTTAGTATGACAAAAACTTTCGCCAAAAGAACGGGCACAAATATCTGGAATGCAGTGAAAATTTCTAGAATACACTACGAATTTCCAGGAATAGGATAGAATTTTTATTCTGACGGCATTCCGGCTCATTCTTGCTCTCATGTGAAGAGGCTTTCAACCACCGCCAAGACCGCCATTGCCTCACCCCATCTACAGCACCCTCGTGTCACGTAACCTGTGTGTGGCCTTTGATTATTCTTCAGAGCTAAAGAAAGAAGGCGGATGCCTTCTGAAGGCCCTTACCACAGCATCCATTTGTCATGCATGGTAATTGAATTCTCTCTCTCTAGAACGAACGTAGAACGTTCGAAGGGCCGTACTGATAAATGTAGACCTTCTATGATTTAAGACATAGACATGTGTCTTCTCCAAAAACACATGACTGTATATTCCAAAATGGGATGTCAACTGTTGCGGCCAGTTATCCTTCAGGGGTGGACTTTGATTAAAAACACATTGATATATAACATATGACAAATAACAGAACTAAGCATGTTTAATTGTGTCATATGTTTGTGGCTGAAGAGAGGGCACTTACCAGTCCATGTAAGTCACCGGGATGCCATCGGTCCAGACAAAGGTTCGGTTCCGGTAGATGTCGTACAGACCTTGAAGCAACGAGTATTTATTAGTCATGGATGAAGATATTCCATTGGCTGGTTTTACCAAAATGCACACCAATTCCCTTGTTTTCAGATTTCCGTTTCTTGTTTGAACTTGTGTTTACCTGTTAGATACAAACTTTGAGATAAGCTGTATTGAAATTTGATGTCAAATGGTAATATACATGTACATACACACACATGTGCACAGTCTGAATAAAGTCGAACACACACACACACACACACACACACACACACACACACATGCATACACACACATACACACACACACTCACACATACATCTCTCTCTCTCTCTCTTTATACATATATATATATATATATATATATATATATATATATATATATATATATATACATATATATATATATCTCGCACATGAAAATAATATAACATGTCAAACCAATGTAAAGCGTTGGATCAACGATGCGTTTGACGACAACGTTGGTGACCAACAGCAGGTGGAGAAACTCCATCTCTGCCCGGTCAGCGATGCTGGTTAAGTTGGCGCCAAACTCTCGGCACTTGGCGTCTGCCTCCTCCCAGTTCACCCGTACGTGATGGCGAGATGTCAGGTAGCAGTTTCGGCGGAACAATCGCCAACCGCATGGGCAGATGAAGCCTTGGTAATTTGACATGAAATGGGAAAATTATGTCATACTTCAAGCAAGACTTTCTTATTTATCAAAGTGTCACAGAATCAGGTATTTATAATTCATTCATTCATTTTGTTAGTTTCATTCAGAACACAAAGTACACGCACAGGAATAATTTGCGCCCCCCTAAATTATGTGCAGCTTATTAAACTAAAGTACTAGCAATAAAAATTACACAAGTTAATAACATTGTTGTACCAGGTAAGGCAAACCATTCATTTTCTTACAATTGGGTGTTATTTTTACCTGCATCATCAGGAATGCCCTCCACCTGTCGGCTAGGGCTGAACGTACTGACGTTGAACGTCGCCATAAACCCGCGACTGGCGCCAAAATCAACGTTGTTGCTCGTCGCCAGCATGACCAAACGCATCTCATTGGAGCTCGACACATAACGCTTCTGTTCCGCCTCGCCGCGACACAGCCCGTGGATCGTGTTCCACCCTACCGTCAGGAACCTGTCCCTGACCTGCAGCACGCGGCTGGCGCAGGGCAAATCTACGTCCAGCAGCACAAGCGTGACGTAGCTTCCAGGAGGACCTTCGATGATCCACAGACAGATGACTGAAGAAGGGAAGGCATGTGGGTATCCGGGGGAGTAGATCAGCCCACAGCGATACTGGTCGGGTATGCCACAAAGGACATACCCACAGGACGTTTCCCTGGCCATGCAATCGTCGCACGCTGAAAAAAAGAAGAAAGCAAGAAAAGTCGCTAGATGGTCGAACATTGACCGTGATATTCGTCTTCCGAAAACCTAATTCCTGATGAAATAGCAGTCACAGTTTGCGGAGATTGCGGAAACACAAACACACAGACACAATGAAAACATCGCCTTTGTTCACTGAGGTAAAAGAGGAGCAAAGATGATTGAGAAGGGACTAGTAGTAATCCACTGTATCCTGCTGCTGCAGTGGTCGTAGACACTAAGAAGGGGCTAATTATCAATGAAAATAAAATGATAGGTAATTTTCTGCCTTGTTGAACCATTTATGCGTCGTACGTCTGCAATGTTGCTATGGATACCACTGTATCGCAGACTACAGCACATTGCTACAAAGAAAGTGACGGATACCTGTCATGTCCGGAATATGTACACTCAGTTCGTCTCCGGCAACCTCCGCTACTTGTCCTAACTCAGTATGGGTTGCGGTAGTTTCACATCCATCGCCGCGGTAGGATGACGGGTCTGCAAATCGTGAGAAACGAGCGTGCAGATATCATTGAAAACTCGCCAGTGTCCGATAAATGCACACTGTTGTGTTAATTTCCCCGATTTCCTCTTGCACTCACACTGACGTGCGGCACTGTTGCGTTTCTCGACTTAATGAACATGTTATTGAAAATTGCAGCGTTGTCAATTTATGACAAATCAAAAGGAAAATAATTAGAATGCCCCAAAATGAGATTTATAATGAAAGGATTTCCCTTATGATAATGTATTATATGCCGCAAGCGTGCCCTAAGTGTAATGAGAGTTAAGCGATTAAGCTAACGGCACTTATGTGTATACTGTGTAAACAAGCCAATGTAACTGTAAAACTGTCTACAAGAGGGTACACAGGGACATTTGTCAACGATCATCGCACCTTTCTCACAGATGAATTCCTTCTCAATAAGACTGCAAGGCTGAAGACTCCATGGACCTGCAAAGGGTCAAGAACATTAGGTTGATAATATAACTTGCCTATGATGATTTTCATGGCATTTTCACAATTTTATATCATAATCGTTCACACTTTATTTAGCTATCATACGGCACATAGAATTTAAAACGTACCGTGGTCTTCTAGAAAGGCACAGAACGGAGCATTAAGCCTCCAAATGTATTCCGGGAAACCGTCGAAGGAAAGGTCCTGTTCCCTGAAAGCGTCACCCGCAGGACTTCCGTCGCTCCAAGTGAAGTTTACAATTTTCTGGAGATCAAAAGAGCAATATGTAAGATCGTAATAAATAGATTCTTGAACAAGTAGATAATGAGCAAAATAGGTTGATTGAAGATACGTGTGTCTTATTTTTGATGAATGACTACTATGATTTGAGTTTCATAACGGACCGGAGCAAAATAGCTTGCAATTGATTGAAGATACCTGTGTCTCATTCTTTCTGAATGACTTCTATGATTTGAGTTTGATATGGGGCTCTAGTTTGCATAAGGGACCAGAGCAAAATAGCTTGATTGAAGATACCTCTCTCTCTTTCTTGATGAGGACAGCACCTATCTTCATCCCTATCCACCCATCCCCGATGTTGTGTCGGAGAAACTTGTTTTCCTGTGGCGTGTTGACGGCCGCCAGGTGACCCCCCAGGGCTTGGCAGTACCGCTCCGCAGCCCACCAGTCAAGCGGGGAGGCAAACTTCTGGTAGCAACGCTCTTCAAACATCGTCCAGCCTTTACCACAGGATGTGTAGTTTACATGATTCTCTTCTAATAATTGATGTAAATGTTTGGTTAAGACCATTTAATAGCAATATATACATACTAGATTTTATTACCGGCGTATCGGATACTACAACTACTATATATATATATATATATATATATATATATATATATATATATATATATATCAGCAACGCGTTGCTCTGTAGATGTTAAAACTGCAAAACATCAAATGCATCTAAATATCTGGTCCATTTCTAATATTGTTGTCACTTACATAGCATACACTAATTAATACGTAATACGTTACCTCCAAAGCAAATCTACATCCTTATATGTCATGTACTTGACGTGTATAGTCAGCAGATCATACAGCTGCCATACGGCATCAACCCTTACGGTAGATGAATTGTGCATTTCCAATCATATTTTACCTTTCATGGGACACCCCAGTAGTCCTACTCCCCATGTAGTCCTGCCAAGCCATGATTCCGGTGTAAGCCTCACCACCTTGGCAGGCACTGCTATGGCTAGGTAATGCTCATCTTTGCCAGCACTGCTGGTGAAGTTGTACTAAGGCATTAAAACATGTTCACGATTATATTTATGATTAAAACTATACCTATTTTTGCATCTGGATTTTAGATATCGGTACATATCCATAGTATTTCCCTTACTCTGAAAGTGAAAAATAGATAAGAGATAAGAACAAAAGACGAAATGGAATCTCATTGAATGTTGAGTAGGTAGTCAAAAAGCAATGTCTAAAGCTTCCAGAGTCAAGTTAATGTTTATATACCGTCCGTCCGTCCAGTTCCGTATACTCTGCCAAACAGTCGGCCCAAACCCCGTACTTCAAGGAAAATGTGAGAGTCTGCGACCGCCTTAAACCGGAAACAACCACTCCGGTAAGCTGTACGGGCGCTTCTAAGGTAATTTGCAGCCAGTCATCAGGTCCCTCTACCACCCAATCCGTCAGGGTGAGCTCATGGGTACTGTGGATTATCTGGTTTGTACCAAAACCTTCTTCGATTGAAAACTTCTCTTGAAGTAAGGATATTGGTAACAAACAGGCTCCCTTCCTATGGAAATATGATAATAACAAGAAATATATATATTTATATTTATATCTATATACAAGATGTATATTCACCTGAGCGCCCCCCCCTCTCTCTCTCTCTTAGTTAAGCTCTGGTTAGTTAAGCTCTGGTTAGCTAAGCTCTGGTTAGTTAAGCCGTTTTAACACCACAGGGTGTCTGCTACTTTGCCGGTACCCATGGTGACAGCTGTCTGGCCCAGGCCCTTAACCTTACTGTTATTTAAGTTATTTGTTTGGAGAAGAGATAGAAGAAACAGAAAAAAGTCTATGTTTACCTTCCGTAAGGTAAACATAATTATGAAGTATTGTAGCAAATCCAATTTATCCTTTATGGAGACTTTTATGGATGACAATGTTTTGTAATAAAATTATGAGTAAAGCTCAGATTTACAATTTCGTCTACTTGTAAACTGTAGCCCATGGCAAATCTAGTCTAGCTACTGTTTGTTTTTAATGAACAATTATTCAGGTATAAAAAATAAACACTGGTTTACCAATACAGGCATCTTCGTCGGAAGCATCCACACAATCCGGTTTGCCATCACAGATATTGTCTCTTGAAATAAACCGGTTGGACCGGATACACGGAAACCGGTCTGTGTACATAGCTGAACACAAACAAAAATACGTTTTAGTTTTATTTCTTGTAACTCTAGTCGTTATAGTACATTCGGTTACTAATCAATAAGCATTAGTTTGTGTGTAAAACATTTATTTACCACATCTCCTCGGACTCTCGTCTGAGCCTGTCCTGCAGTCTTCTTCGCCATCACAGTATTGAGCCGGACTGATTTCCTTATATGTTTCGAAGGCTAGTAACGTATCCCAACATTTGATTTTCGCTGCGTTATAAAAGAATGCAGGATTTAGTGAGGTCAACTTTCCATGCCTACATTAGCTTGAATGTGTTCATACGTGTGTATTTCTGTGTTCGTTAAGTGTACAGAAGGTCAAGAAAAAAGTCAAAGTTTGAAAGTGTCCTTCATAGGCATTATTCACTTAGAGGACTATATGTGGCTCCTTTCTCTGTTATTTTCTTACGAAATCTATGTCTAAGACATTCCAGTTAAATTTCTGTCAATAAAGCAATAAACAAAATTTAAAAAAATTAATGATGATGTAGTCTAGGGGAATGCCAACTGGTCTGCTTCAAAATATGCTTGTATTTTGGGGCTTAGTAACGACTATGACATGGAAATGGATTGTGGTACTATGAAATTGTTATCATAGTTGTAAGCAACACTTACTACAGTCCTTTTCCTCTGTAAAATCCAAACAATCAGGTAGTCCATCACATTTGTATCGTAGTGCACCGCACTTGTGAGTTTCCTCACACGTGACTTGATAGCACTGTACTTCCTCTGAAGACAACATGTTTGTTGTTATTGTCTTATTGATTCGCGCAACAAAAATAAATAAAACATGATACAGTAGATGATACAGAAATCTACTATAGCTTAAATTAACCCCTACTCCTATAATGATTATCATTGATAAATGATAAATCGATAAATTAGTAAACGATACAATAAGGATAACCAAATAATGGTATAAATTGATGATAAATGATAAAGTATTACATAGGATATAGTAATGATAGTTTATTGATTGCAACCAGTCGCTGAATACATGGCAGCGCTGTAGTGTACTGAATTACATATTCAGGAAATTAAAATATACACATACATACATTAAAATGCAACATAGTAAAGTAATAAAAATCATAGTAATAAGACTAACATTAATACCGTAAGACAATACAGATGAGCTATTACTGCAGAGTAATAACTGAAATAGCTATCACTGCAGAGTAGTAGTTGACAATGGTGATGGAGGATTTCAAGTTGTGATCAGCTCAAATGTTTGTTAAGAAAGGCTGCAAAATATGGAATTGGGCTCACTTTATAACAGTTTGTTTGGGCCAGAGGGATATCAAGTTGATTTGCTCCCTTCAGGCATCTTGTACGAATCTGAGAAAGGGTAGGAGGCGAGGCAACCAATGCCGGAAAGGTGGGGAGTTGAGTAGTGACTTTGCGAATATTAGGATAAGGGTTTCTCTCCTTTCCTAAAGGGACGACATAACTAATTGGGCAAGGGTGCTTTTGTAACATACATACTGGGAGCCAAGAATTATTCTAAGTGCTCGCTTCTGTATACGTTCAGTCTTCATTACTTGTTGCGTTGTGACTGGAGCTCCAGACTGGAGCTGCATATTCAAGGGTCGGGCGAATATAACCTTGGTAAAAATCACAGAGGTCTTGAACGGGGAGTCGGGAATTTTTAGTTTCTTTAGCCAGAAAGGTCGTAAGCCAATAGTTGACATGAAGCATAAATAATGATAACTTTATTGCACAACAATTGTACGAGGTACAAAGTATGGCATCTACATAACTATAGCTCTATAGCTTAACTAACTAATACAGGAGTTGTAGTATGGGATAAGTTTCTTTTATAATCATTTGAGGAATTTCTAATGTCTAAACCTTCTTTGATATATTTTCCTATATCTGCCATGCAGGGATAAATGTGAGTCATTGTTATAATCCTATATCCTATCACCTTATCTATCATTCTCACTCAACCCTCTGTTGTACATAAACCTTATCTACATTATCTATTGCTGTTACAAAAGTATAAGAAGAAACGTTACCACATCCTTGCTCGTCCTCCCAGTTACCGCAAAACTTTCTATCATCACAGAAGAACAAGCTTGAAGTGCACTCCCCTGTGCTGCAGGTATAGTAGTAAAAATATCCTTCCAAGGATGCCCATACATCATAGATCAATGCATGATATGATCTCATCGTCTCCCATACCCCGGTACAGTCATCTGTAATTTAGTATATATTGAAATCATATATGTAAATTATAGTTACATTGTTCTAACATAAAGACTTTTAACAATGAATTGGTATCCACCAGGGTAATGATGATATCTCTATGATATAAATCAAATTAACAGAAACGTATTCCACTTGTGCTGCAGGTATAGTCGTAAAAATCTCAGGGTCCGGGAAGGGAACAGCTTTTCGATAACTGATCTTACGGCTTCCCATATTCCCGTACAGCTATCTGTCATAAACATATTTCAAAATCATAAATGTGTTGCAGACATAGCTGTGAGAATATCCTTCCGGGTACCGTATGGGTAAATTGTAAGAAATGTCAGTGTCTCCCATACCCCGCTACAGTCATCTGTCATTAAGTATATATTGAAATGATACATGTAAATTATAGTTACATTGTTCTAACATGAAGACATTTAAGGTTGATAATCCAAGATGGCGGATAGCTAAACTACAGATGACGTCATTTTATGGCGTCATATTTGACGTCGTTGCGTCGGCTTTTGACAACAGAAGTCTTATAACACTTCAATATTGAAAAGAAACGTTTATTGTTACCTTTTTGTGTGAAATACTTAGGTATTATGGGAATTCCTCGTTTTCGACCAAAAAATCAATGAATGACGTCATAATTACTTCATATTACGTCATAATGATATAAAAAATTCAGGAATTATTGAACTCGATGTGCATATCAGCCCCTGAAAATTTGGCGATCGTACAGTAAGCTGTTTTGAATTTTTTTTTGAAGCCGTCGAATGAGCGTCATATCACGAGCATAGTTTTATCATGCATATAGCAATAAATGTTGAAAACACTACGAATTTGTAAATAGAAAACAATACTTTTACCACAATCTTCTTCATCCTGAGGGGCCTCGAAGAACATTCTACCGACAACGTCACAGTCAGGAATGCCATCACAAACTTGGTCCTGCCCAATGCAGTTATGACGCAAATTACAATAAAACCCACCAGTAGAGTCGCAATACTCTTCTGTGATGTGAAAGATCATTGCAATGATTATAATGCACAAATCGCCGGAAAGAGCAAAAAGTCATACGTCAGGATGTAATGTAATATACTGAACATGTAGTGAAATACACTTGAAGGCATTAAGAACGTAATTAAGAGCTTCATGCAGGGAGCTGTAGCCACTAATAATTCTAATTTGTGATTTTTCCTTAGTTTATAAATCTTAACTTGCCTCATATCTTCGCCAAATGATAGTAGCTTTTTCGATGTATCATGAATATTTCCTATTAGTTATACACATAAGATCTTCATTTGCATGAAGTCTCAGTTGATCAGCTTATCTACCAGAATAACATAAGTTGTTAAAGGAATAAAAGACTTATCTCAGAAAAAAGGCTTTGTAGCATTTCCTCATGAGTAATGTAAATGGGACCCTGATTTGCACTTATTATAACACTCTCTCCTATTTATGTCACTTAGGCCCCGATTTGAATGGAAAGTATTCCATTATGTTAATCATGATCTAAGGTACCAACAACAGTGAGTATCAACCGACCGCTGCTTCAGTGAAGCTTCTCCAAACTTTACCACAGAAATACCCACTACAGTTCCAAACAAGCCACCAGGGGCCCAAACTTACACCACACATTTTTTTAAGGGCCATCTACGGTGGACACTTTTAGAGAAGTACCTCTCAGACTTTGGAGTTTCGCTGCAGTACCGTAAATAGCAGCTATGAGGCCTATAATCAAATTTGATTTTATTTTCCCGAGGCCTACCCACCTACCAAATATCATGAAGATCTACCCACAGCTTCTTGAATTAAGCTACGGACAAACATATATAAATACAAGTTCCACTGTAGCACCGTAGAAGGCCGCTACGATCGCGATGCCCATTTTCTAACTTGACCTATCTACCTACCAAATATTCACAGATCTCTCCTGTATGCGTTTTTTGAGGGGGGGACTTGGATTATGAGATGATTTGATCATATTATTTTTCTTCTATCAATGGAAAGTATACCGCAGTTTTCTTCGTCATCAACGCATGTGTCACCATCTTTGGTATACTTCTTAGTGTTGCATGAGTTAATGCCATTGCAAATATCCTCGGGGAAGTAGCATTTTGTAAGCTGGTCGCACTGACACCTCCATCCGCCAATAGAGTCGCAGTGTGCATCTGGTTTTGAAGGCAATTGACAAGAAAAAAAATGAAAATCAGCGAGAAATTTAGAGGTCTTATATATGGAATTCGAAGCCCGACCAGCAACAGCCTATAGTTACAAAAGTCACTCTTTATCATGTTAGGGACACAGCGTTACATCACAGACAAAAAGACTCACATAGGTTGCAAGTAACCGTGGCAGGTCTTGAAGAGTGTTTTTGCTTACAAATCATAATATACAGAATATCGAAGCTGCTGTGTTATGCTGAAGGGCGGTTATACTATATAGATATATATGCTATATAGATACAGATACAGATGTAGAATATCTTTTTATATATATTCAAACAATGCTGATTGTCGATCTCTCGAAACCTTTGAAAGTATGATATACGTTTTATCAAATTGTGATAATTGATTTGTCTATATCAAGACTTCTTTCACCAAAATACAGAGTGTAGTTAAAACCATTGTCAGCAATACCACAAACCTTATAGTATCTAAATGCTACAAACGATACTAACCACAATGTTTTTCGTCCTCTCCATTTGCGCATTGTGGGATAGTATCACAAACATAGTGCTCGGGCAAACAGGTGTTTTCTCCAGGGCATTTCCACAAGTTCAATGCGTCGCATGGATATTTCAATCCTGCAAAACCAAGACCATGTACACCTCGTTGTTATATCTACTAAATCTATTTGTTCAGTACCAAAGGATTACGATCTATTTTAGATACAACGGGTATAGGTAAGTCCGTGAATAAAGATGAACTACCGTTATACATAATACAAAAAGATGTCATGCAAGCTCTCGAGTTAGTAAGAACCTTGGGCACAGTTGGTTTCATCGGTAATGCCGGGTAGTCGTCCTATATAGTTGACTCCATCACATACAAAATCGTGTGGAATGCATCCTTTTGCATACGCTGTCAACTGGTCAAGGATCTCATATTCATCAATGTTTGTAGTCATTATAATAAGAGGTATTGCAAAATCTCCACAGTAATCTAGTAAAAAAAAAAGAAAAAAAAGATTAAATAAATTTAATACTAAAGCATTGAAATGTAAAACGAAAACCTAATAAGCTTAAGACCAAGTTTTTTTACACGGAACTTTCTTTTTAGCTTGAAACAATGTTTTAACAATAAGCTTATATTGTATGTGTACAACGTATATATACAAGGCCCATGATCAGCAGAAGCGTTACCACAGCCGATCTCATCCGAGAAGTCCCTGCAGTGTACCCAGCCGTCACATCTCTCCTGCTGACTGATGCACTTCGGAAAAGGAGAAACAGAGGATCTACAGCGCCAGTATCCGATAGACTCACACAGCTCACCTATAGTTTGCAGGTAGAAAAACAATCAAGATAAAACTGTGAATAGAGACGTGTTGTCTAATGTGCACTGTCTTTTGATACCATGAGAAGTATCATGCTCTGTTCAAACTATCTGTAAGCAGAAAGTACTGTAATGTGAAGAAGAATCTTACCACTGTGACAGTTTTCTTCGTCCGAGCCGTCCTCACAGTCATCAACGCCGTCGCACAGAAATTCTCCTTTCACACACCCGGGGGCACCACGGCACTTCCAGAAGGCGGTATCACCGAACAAACCGTGAAGGGAGCAGAATTCGTCTTTCAAAAGTAAATGTTATGAAGGCCATCAAATGAGAAATGATAATTTAAACTACAAATGTTATTGATAATGAAATTTGATTCTTACTTGATTGAAGAACATGTACCGGTTGAAAGTACACTTGTAGCTATAGCTTAGTTTTCTACATGGCACATTCTGATAGTCACGATGATCACCACGGACCTAGCCTTACAAAAGAAAGATACAGACTTCTGAGGAAAAAGTTACAGGTAAAGTTCCCACCACATTTGATCTCGTCCGAGCGGTCCAAACAGTCACTTTTGCCATCGCAAACTTCCGTGATCTTCACACAGCCTCTCAAATCACGGCACTGGACATCGTCTCGCCAGAGAGAATGAGAAAGTTCACGGTAGTCGGTGCAACTGTCTGCAAAGTACACAAGTTAAAAGTGACACTCTTTCTCGGGAGTTGTGTATATGTGTGTTTTTTGGTGTGTGTGTGTGTGTGTGTGTGTGTGTGTGTGTTTGTGTGAGTGTGTATGTGTATGTGTGTGTGCATGTTTGTGTGTGCGTGTGTGTGTGTGTTAGAAAGTGTATGTGTGCGCGTGCGTGCGTGTGTGCTTGTGTGTGTGTGTGCTTGTGTGTGTGTTTGTGTGCGTGTGTGCTTGTGTGTGTGTGTGCTTGTGTGTGTGTGTGTATGTGTGTGTGCGTGTGTGTGTGTGTGTGAACTTCCCTACAATATTCATCACATATCCCGAGGAAGCAGGTGAGTTATATTGGGCAGAATCAGACATCTAATTGAGACTGTAAGTGGACATGAAAATTGCAAGGGTTTGTTAAAAAAAGTTCCATTAAAGAAGTAATATTATGAATATTTCAAAGCATAAACCTACCGTAAAATCAAGACATGAACGCTCAGGACAGGAAGTATAGTGGTGAACGGATGTTTTCCGGTTCCCTCAACTGTACTGAAGACCATGATATCGGACAGTGGTGAATCTAATCTATTAAATGACGGTTTCTATGAATATCGTGTAAAACTGAACCATACCGAGACAGTCCCGCTCGTCCTCCTTGTCTTCCCTACAGTTCCATTCCCCGTCGCACACCCGGATGGGGCTGTAGCAGCCTGCGTCTCCGTAACACACCCGTCTGTTCTTTTCTGGGCAGCCGGCAAGCCCTGGAAACCCAAGAGGGGATATATTTTCAGATACGGTCTCCTCTGCGCTGGGCACCTGGAGATAAGATGCTAAGAGCTTTAACCCTATCCGACCTGGGGGGGGGGGGCTAAAAGTGCCCGCGCCAACTTTGACCTCCTATAGCTCCCAAACTGCTTGTGCTAGAACAACCAAACTTGGTAAGTTTTCCTAAAATATTGTTGGCAAAATTTTTTTTTAAAGTTGGGTAAGTTTCTGATTTTTCGTGTTGCCATGGCAACGAGTATCTGAAAGGCAAATTTTACAAAAATCACTAATTTTGGTTTAAACAATAGGATTTTAAGATTTTCTTGATGAGCACAACCTTAGCTTCCCTGTAAATTTGGTGATCGTACAGTAAGCCGTTTTGAAAATACGAAGGGGGGGGGGTCGAATGAGCCGCCCACCCCCACCCCAAGGCCAGGGAAGGCCCAAAAAGCCCAGTCTGGATAGGGTTAATCTGTAAAGTCAAATCATCAATTGTTTCTTATACCAATCATGACATGTTAATCCACAGTAACTAAAGAAGCAAAAGCTTTGTGGTCCCGTACAGCAGTTTCGTTCGTCGTTGTCGTCATCGTCCCCACAGTCCACGATGCCGTCACACACACTGCATTCTGGGATACATTTCCCGCTGTGAGGACAAATGATCCCGTCCTCTGCGCATAGACGCTTTTCTGATAACAAAAATTAATGAGTTAAATCAATAAAAATATATTCGATTCAGTGCATTATTTGAAATGGCAGAAGACGGAAATATGGATCTGTTGTGCTTTCTAAATAATTCTATAATGATAGGAAATCTCACGCGCTCCCAGCACATGGCACATTAGCTTGAAAAACAAAACAGGATGGCCAACGAGCGTATTTTTGCTGAAGTTTTGTCACAGCGTAATATCTACCATAAAATTCTATACAACAGAACATTATTGGAAGTTCGAGCCATGAAAACATCATTGTAATGTAGTAATAGTATCATTGAGATTGATAGATTGCTTATGCCTTTTTAGGTGCACAGCACAGGTTAAGTGAAGCTTAAATGAAGCAGACTTGATTAAATAAAGCAACGTGCATTGAAAAAAAGCATCTGCCTTGGCGTGTTTGTAAGAACTGAAAAAGGTTAGTGATCAACATGTGCCAACTTAAAGGAGATGGGTCATTGTCATCGGACAATATGTACAAGATCTGTGGATGTCCAGGATGCCTGTTTGTCAGCAGTGCGATAAACGATAGCTATCAAAGAATTTGCAGTCCATTGTTTACCACTACTAGTTTCATTGAAAATGTTGTCCCCTTGGTGGTAGTTTACTGACATTCTTGCTTCACAAAGTGTGGATAATGCCATTTAAAACATTATGCCGCATAGCCACAAGCTTGTTGCGATTACACAATCTTTCCATTGTAATAACATCCAAAAATCTTGACCATGCCCAGTACGAGAGATACATTGAAAAAGCTGCTATGACAATTTTCTCATTAATTAAGCCTAATGGCGGCCTATTTTTGCATAATCTTTGTCTAAGCTACCCACATGCCGAAAATGTGTTTTTTCTTTCTTGAGTTATCGTCTTTTGCATTTTTGACAAAAATGCCCTGCAATTTCCTAACTAGTCGCTAGGGGGGGGCCAAAACATATGTCACTTCTTTCACAGAATAAGAGCTATCTAACACCCAAAAATCGTCACCATAGCATGTCCTGCACAACAGATACATTGAGAAGCTGCGTGACTTTACGTTATGATCCGAAACTCTACAAGCATTTATATGATAGACAATACATAGATCCACATTTGATAAGAAGTTGCTTTAGAAATATATTTTACTTCGTCATGTAGCGTACGTTGAACATGGCTAAAGTTCACAATTTTCGCCAAACACAAAAAGTGGCCTACTTTAAGGGACAGTCACGTGACAACCAAACAAGAAGCCAAACTTTGCAACAATGCATTTGATAGATATTCTAATGATCTATATATGGTACAAATTTCAAGCCAAAAAAAGTACCAGCTCGGCACTTATAGCGTTACAAAGTTGGGCCAAAAATCAATTTTTTTGAAGCTTGAAACATTGCACTGTTTTCAGGCTGCCCAAGAACTAAAATGTACGACTTTGGAAATTTCACAACAATTTTTAAAAAGCCAAAATGTTGGTCTATTCAGATCTTGTTTTGTTTTGATGATAGGTTTAAAGGTGTTGCCGAGACAGTGCCGTAAAATATGCTGATTTCTGTGTTTTTGAGATGTGAAAATTGGTGAAAATGGCCAGAAAACTTTGTTTGCCCGTTACCATGGCAACAAGGAGTTTTGATCTAAGACTACAGCTGGTCCACCAACCAGATCAACAATACCAACGTTCACTGACGCTATCAGCACACTTAATGAGCAGTGGAGCTGGTCTCAATCATGATGTTTCTGACTTAGGAGAAGAGATACTGTTACAGTTTTAAACCCGTAACCTTGGAGTGGCCTTCGGGTCACACCTTAAAATGACCTCAGGTTTTGTTACCAGGTGACCATCAGATAAAAAATGACATCTGATTAAATTTTGAAAAGATTTGCCAACATTTTGAAGGAGCCACTAAGTTGAGTACGTGTTTGATCACACAACAGAGTGATCTTACCATTTTGTACTGCGTAGCACATCGAACGTCCCTTCAGGCCCACTTGACACACTTCCCTGCCAACTGGTGCTGACAGAAGATTTGCAAACACGTGGTTGTTGGAGTCTACACCCCAGACGATTCCATCTCCCACAGCCACCTGCCGCAGATTTACTCCTGGTACATGCACCCACTCTTCACCAGGGGAGGTTTCATTCAGAAACGTCCCTGATCTGTGATACACGGAGCCTGAATGGTCCGCCGCCCAAACTCCTGCACCTCCTACTGACACGGACGCGAAGCAGCCACCAACTGATTCCCAGTCGTACCTCGCTGTGTGAAGAAAAGACGTTAAAAAGAAAGGGTTCACTGGATGTTCCTGTCAACAATGTTTTTTGTTTTGCTTTGACGTCACAAAGATTTTTCCTTGCTGGTTCCGAGGCTTAGTAACGAGTAATTTGAACGATACTTACCGCGCTGGCCAGTATTATTTGGAAGTACTTCTGTACTTCTGTGCACTTTTTTTTTACTACATTAACAAAGTAGTTGTTGGATATAAGGACAGGTTTGTGTTTCAGTGTAATTCAGAGGCAACATGTTTTTAATACAAATACACGTCGGCAAATCGGCGGTATATCGTACCATAGTACAGTATATCAACACCTGACGACTGGGGGACAAAACATGCAGAATGTTTGAGTTTAATTTCAGATAGGACTACAAATGCATATGTGGTGACTCTATTGTACTGGTATAATGCATTTATGTATGTTATGTTACCTGATATTTCACAGTAGAAAGGTGCACGCCACACCTTGCCGCTCCACTGAACCGCCCACAGCTGCCCAGTTACAGAACTGACGCTGACTTCTTTCATGTTTGCTGCTCCTACAGTTGACCATCTTACGTTTTCAGGCGTCTCTGAGCTAAAGCCTGCGAAGACAAAGTAGGTAACACAATTACGCGCTGGGTGTCAGGGAGAGGGTTTTCATTTCATAGCTGTGAATTCATATGCAAAAGAGATCTAGTTGAAGAATAGATTTATCCTAAGTATGAATTAATTTGCAAAAATGGGAGGAAGACAATTTTCAATAGTCCAAAAGCTACCAAGGAAAGACAAGTTAAGACTATGTTCATGGAAATGAGTTAATTAGCTCCTGTTCAGTTGCTTGATGAGTAACTGCTTTTTGACGTATCTTATTACCTGGATGTCTAACATTTATCGACGTGTCATGTTACAATAGTTCGGTACCTCTCATAACTATGGTCTGTTGATGCATAGACCGATAAGTTCCAATGACCCAAACAAAATTCTTTCCGGAATGTATCCAAGTTATTTCGTGCTTCCAGACAGTATACACCGGTAGTTTCTCGAAGTTGAAGATACCAACGGTGACAATACCAATATCAACTGTTTCCCAGTCGACCCCCGCTGTTTCGCTGTTCCTGTAAACAGAAAACAATTCTTTACTTTACAGCAACTAATGCCAATTCTCATAATTCCAATGGGTGCCTTATATCCGCCACAGTATGGTGTTATGGAGGCCTTCACAACAATGTCTTCAGGCACTTTAGATATCTGACGTTTATACCTTATTACTGATGATTATTGATGCTGCAGTTAGTAGATCTCCTAAATTGATCACTTTTGGCACGATAAGAGTTAATGTTGAATATTACTACATAGTTGTAAAATTTGGTGTTAAAATGTGACATTTGAACTACCCACCCGTACGTTCCTACTCGGTACATCACAGTATTGTAGTTATAGACCGCCCACACTCCGAAATGTCCTACTGAGATCTGCTGAAACCGCACCGTACCGTTTACTACTTCCCACCCGGTTCCTACAGGACAAAGTCATGTTAAATCTGATAACATGTAAGATAGTTCCAAACCAGGAGCAGTGTTAATTCTTGCCTCTTGTTATTGCTTTGACTGTTCATCTATATTCACGACAAACCTGCTAGCCTATAAAGAGAAAATATGGAGCATATAATAAATGGTAACATGTTAGACAGATCCTAAAGGGCAGCAGCTTTGTGTTGCCCGAACGTTTCATCTAATATATTTGCGAAAAACATGCCAAACATATAACTTAAGATGTCAAGATTTTTTTTGTCTAGCCCTTGAAGAAGAATTAATTACAAATTGGGTTCTAACCAAACTAGTTACCTCAATAAATTGTAATTCTGTGAATAACTGCAGTAGCAAAGCTGAGAATTGCCGTCATTGTATCTGCTGATATTCAAAAAGTTATTAACCCTATCTAGACCGGGCCTAAAAGTGCCTGCGCCAAATTTGACGTCGTATAACTGGCGAACGACGTGTGCTACAACTACGAAAGTTGGTGACTTTTTCTTAGAATATTGTTGACAACAATTCTGCGAAAAAAAAATTAGTTTGTAATTTTTCGTGTTGCCATGGCAACGGGTTTCTGACAGGCATATTTTCCCAAATTTACTAATTTCAGTTTCAATTATGGGATTTCATAGTTTTATTGCTACATCAAACTTATTTATTGATATCATTAACATCCTGTGCAATTTTAAGTTACGTTTCTAATTAGATATTCATAATTTATGCTAATTTGATGACGTCAGGGGTCAAAATCCAAGATGGCAGGCAATGTCATTTTCAACGATAAATACATGTTTTTTTACTCAAACACCATCAAAATATTTTATTTTCTTACAAAACACAATCACTTGATCATTTTTAGTCCATTTCTCATCGGTTTTGGGGTTATATGAGGAAAAAGTCGTGTATTAGAAAATTCAAGCTGGTCGATCCAAGATGGCGGACAAATGACGTCATTTTCTGACGTCATATAGACGTCAGTGTCGTCGTCATTGGCAACAAAAGACTTGGCAGACTTAGAAACCAATAAGATAACCATTATAGTAATCGTTTTGTTCAATTCATTTAAGTATAGCGGAAATTTCATATTTTGACGATTTTAGCCAAAAATATGACATCATGACGTCATAATTACATCATATTACGTCATAACGATACGAAAATTACAGAAAATATAAAAATTTACTAGTACATCATCCCCTATAAATTTGGTGATCGTAATCCAAGCCGTTTTGAAATTACGAAGGGGGGGGGGGGGGGGGGTAGTTGGTAAAAAGAGCCCACCCCCCTAGTCCCAGGAATCCCGAAAAGGCCTGGTCTAGATAGGGTTAAAACACTGATTTTTCTTGATATCCGTGATATCCGTGCGTACCTTGTGGAGCTGTTTTGGTGATACCCGTGCGTACCTTGTGCGGCTGTTTTGGTGATCCCCGTGCTTACCTCGTGGAGCTGTTTTGGTGATACCCGTGCGTACCTTGTGGAGCTGTTTTGGTGATACCCGTGCTTACCTTGTGGAGCTGTTTTGGTGATACCCGTGCGTACCTTGTGGAGCTGTTTTGGTGATCCCCGTGCGTACCTTGTGGAGCTGTTTTGGTGATCCCCGTGCTTACCTTGTGGAGCTGTTTTGGTGATACCCGTGCGTACCTTGTGGAGTTGTTTTGGTGATAATTGTGCGTACCTTGTGGAGCTTTTTTGGTGATATCCGTGCGTACCTTGTGGAGCTGTTTTGGTGATACCCGTGCGTACCTTGTGCGGCTGTTTTGGTGATGGGTACAGATCACCAATAGCCGGCAGGCACCTACAGCATTCATAACATATCAGAAAAAGGCTGTCAAAAGTCACCTACCTGAAGTTTAGTCGTTGGAAAACTCATATTGGCAGAAAAGTATGGCTTCTAAACTGTCCGTCTACGAAATTTGAAGCATTTTCGTACAGTGCAAAGCAGCCAAACGCACCCGGGTGACCTTTTGACCTTTTGAGGACAGCAGCTAAACAATGTAAACAACACATATTCTATACTGCCCAGGAAGCCAAAAACATGGCTAAAAACATACTTTTTTTGCAAAATGAAATAACCAGAACTCTTACCTGTAATTTCCAGCTCCAAAATGCCAACATTTCCCAATAAAGAGGCCTCTAAACTTACTTTTAACAAACCAGGTTCTATGGCATCATTTTGCCGGGTCTGCGCATGTCTCTAATGGTGACCTTTCACCTGTTACGCCACAGGGTTAAGGAATTGACAGGTGACAACACCTTCAAACAATGCACAAAATAGTTCTACACTACTTCTGCAAGTTTGAAAGAATTTCAATAAACTATGACTCAGTAGCACTGATTTTCCTGGGAGGTGTCAATGACTGTAATTCCAGTATCAGCATGGTAGTGATAGGCAGGACCATGTCTCACAATGGCAACATGTCTTAGGGCAGAAAATGATAGCAGAAGACAAAAACTATGCCAAAACAACTGTCAATGTGATGAATTCAGTCCACTACTCTATCACAGACTTAACTTTTACAGTTGAAAGGATGATAAACTGCATATTGGGGCACTTTTGGGTGGTGCATAATACAAAAATGGCAATAAGATATTGTTTTAATAACATCTTTACAACTTTTCTGCCAATGTGCCATTGTAAGACACTGAAATTACAAATGTATGCCATGACACTTGATTTGTGCTGCTTCCAATTAAAAACTACCAAAAAAACAAACAAACAGGAGGTCTTTTCCATGGGAACTACTCAAGCCACAGTGTCACACAGGTGAGAAATGGCTCAGTATCATCCAGTCCATATGGGCAAGTTGTCACTCCCCCATGCTGGTCAGCTTAATAAAAAGTGGAGAGATGGGAGCCCTTGTCTCATTCTGATCTATACAAGACATTGTGAAGACAGCTCTGCCCAGTAGACCCACATCAAGACGACATCATGCCACCGAGAAAGAAGAAGGGGAGGCTGCGTCATGCCGGACAGTTTAGAGCGGGCAACAAACCGTGGAACAGAGGGCTCACCCTCCAGCAGGTAAAAGCCATCTCTTCCTATCATAGGCCAACAGAAGATGAGGAGGGTTTATACATCAATCGAGACAGGGCAGGAAACATTCTACAGAATGACACTGAAACCCTAAATGAGGTAGGAAGGACTATGGTGCTACGTCCTACGAAGCTGGAAGGTAGCAGCAGGATCTCAAGGTTTGTGGGGGAGAAGGAAGACAGCGATGAAGTGGAAGGGTATCGCATCTGGCATGCCAAGACAGCTGTCAGAGCATGTGTGAGTGCACAGAGAGAACATGACAAGCGACTGCCAAATTGCGAGGGCCTAGTCAGACTGTCATACAAGGGAGAGAAGAAGAAAGGCCTGGCTAGTGCACAGACACTTGTGTGTGACACCTGCGAGTATGTATCAGCCCTCACAAAGTTCTATACAGAGAGAGAATCAGATGGAGCAGGTGCCAAGGCTGCAGTGCCAAACGTCGCGGTGCAAATTGCCATGTTTAACAGTCCGATTGGAGTGCGGGTAATCAGAGAGCTGGCAGCCACCCTCGAGCTACCGGTACCATGCCAATCTGGACTACAGAAGATGGCAGCTAAATACAATGACCTAATGGTTAGGCAAAATGAAGAAGACATGGCATGTTGGCGAGAGAAAGTGCATGTGATCCACCTCCAGAAGGGAAACCTACCTGAGAGCGGCATTCCAGTAGAGGTTGACTCCCGCTACCAAAGCCCGCTCTTTTCTGCAAGGGGGAGAAAACCAGGCCAGCCAAGTTCCAACAGTGTCACCACCATAGCTGAAAATGTGACTCCAAAGAAAGTTGTTGTCAGTTCGCATGTGAGAAACAAAATCTGCCAAAAATGCAACCAGGGGCAAGCACTACCGCACAACTGCCCAGCCAATATCCCACAGGAGGCAGTCATCGGGGACGAGAAAGAGGCTTCCAGGGAAGCTGCCAAGAAAATGCTGTCTGGGCCCAGGCCGACACCGATAGGGGAGGCTACGGAGGATGGAGACAGCAGTTCTTCCAGAGGCATCAAAGAAGTCATGATGGAGGAAGCCGGGCAGAAGGTCACAGCCTTCAAAGACGTTGTCCACCTTGGTAAAAATGTAAGAACCAGAGTGACCAAGGCCCCCTGGTCCAAGGACATGTTCCCGGGCAAGGACAAGGCAGAGAGGGACCTTGTGAAGAATCGTTTTGGCAATGACCTACGCAAGAGACTGAATGCGGAGCACCAAGAGGCCCGGAAGAAGTTCCCGGGGAAAAAGCAGATGGCTGCAAAAATGAAAAAAGTGATGGAAGCAATACCGTATTGCTATGCAGGCGATCACGACAGATGTGCTGAAGGTTCGTTGATATGCAGGCATCCATCTATATGGCCGTTCAAAACCATACCTGACAGGGCGAAGGGTAACATCACCCCGGGCACTGGTGACCTTCAACTGCTTAAGACAATTATGGAGGTCCGGCTGGGGAAGTCAGCTTTGAAGAAGACACGTAAGGGGAGGAACACAAACAAGGTGGAAAGTGTCAACAGACAAATCAGCAAGACTTGTGCAAAAAATGTGACTCGTTCACGTACCTTAGCGGGGAGAGTAGCAGCTGCAATCCACTCTTCAAACAATGGTACAGGGATGTCTATAGCCCTCAAACGCGCCGCGGCGAATATTCCCCTTGCCCCGAACTCGGCCGCTGTTCCTGCATTAGAGGGAATGGAAAGAGAGAAACAGTATCACCGGTCGTACAAAATGGAAGTGCAAAACAAGATAAGACTGGCAGCCAAGATTGTGAAAAAATATGCCGCATATGACGAAAGAAAAGAGCAAGGAACTTACAAAAGCAAACCAGTGATGACAGGACAGTCTAAAGGTAAAGGTAGACGTAAGGGTGGGGCTAAGGGTAGAGGCAAAGGTAAAGGAGTGAAGAAGACAGCAGTGGAACATTCATACAGCCGTGGTGCAGAAGAAGAATCTCCAACTGACTACTCATCAGACACAGACTAAGACAGAACTTTTTAGTCTTACCTTACCTAGGCTACTCAAAAATACAAACTGGCAAGTTGTCTCCGTGCCCGTTACACTCCCGCTTCCTTCGGCATGCCTTTCTCTGGTTATTGACAGACTGTTTCTCCAAAGACAGATGATGGAAGTTCAGACAGCGGGGAGTGTGACAGAGATGGCTAACATGTAGAGGTTGTAGATCTAGTCTACCAGAATAAACCATGTAAGCTGCTCTATGAACATAGAACTGTCGACGCGTGAAATGAGGGGAACGTGGAAACCACGAGACATTTATAACACCGTAAGGGCTGTCTTTCTTTCTCCCACCAGTCCACAATATGCAGGATGTAGAGGGATCAGGCTCTATGTTTGACTCAATTTTCCTCCTGTACTCTAGACGCCAAGCTTGTATATCATCCATACAGAATGTAAGGGATAGCAAGGTAGAAAGCAGGGGAAAAACGTGCACACTGTGAATAAAATTACCTTCAACTGACTTATAACTGTCTGCAGATGTCTTCTTGTACTGTATGTGGGGTGTCAGATATCAAAAAGTTGGGGAAAACAAACCTTATTGGTCGACCCCAAAACAGTGGAGGGTACAGATCACCAATAGCCGGCAGGCACCTACAGCATTCATAACATATCAGAAAAAGGCTGTCAAAAGTCACCTACCTGAAGTTTAGTCGTTGGAAAACTCATATTGGCAGAAAAGTATGGCTTCTAAACTGTCCGTCTACGAAATTTGAAGCATTTTCGTACAGTGCAAAGCAGCCAAACGCACCCGGGTGACCTTTTGACCTTTTGAGGACAGCATCTAAACAATGTAAACAACACATATTCTATACTGCCCAGGAAGCCAAAAACATGGCTAAAAACATACTTTTTTTGCAAAATGAAATAACCAGAACTCTTACCTGTAATTTCCAGCTCCAAAATGCCAACATTTCCCAATAAAGAGGCCTCTAAACTTACTTTTAACAAACCAGGTTCTATGGCATCATTTTGCCGGGTCTGCGCATGTCTCTAATGGTGACCTTTCACCTGATCCCCGTGCTTACCTCGTGGAGCTGTTTTGGTGATACCCGTGCGTACCTTGTGGAGCTGTTTTGGTGATACCCGTGCTTACCTTGTGGAGCTGTTTTGGTGATACCCGTGCGTACCTCGTGGAGCTGTTTTGGTGATACCCGTGCGTACCTTGTGGAGCTGTTTTGGTGATCCCCGTGCTTACCTTGTGGAGCTGTTTTGGTGATACCCGTGCGTACCTTGTGGAGCTGTTTTGGTGATACCCGTGCGTACCTTTTAGAGCTGTTTTGGTGATACCCGTGCTTACCTTTTAGAGCTGTTTTGGTGATACCCGTGCTTACCTTGTGGAGCTGTTTTGGCGATACTCGTGCTTACCTTGTGGAGCTGTTTTGCTGATACCCGTGCTTACCTTGTGGAGCTGTTTTGGTGATACCCGTGCGTCGCAGCGGTCTGCCCTCGTCATCCAAAGCCCACACCTGATTGGTGGAGGCACTGACGCTGATTTGTTTGATCCCGTCACTGACCAACAGCCAATCAGATGAAGTGTCTAGAACAGTTGCAGTAGGTGGTCCTATATTGTGCGGGGAACCGACAGGTAACTGAATTAAATCCATTCTGTAGATGAAGGTTAGACATCCAGGTGATAAGATACGCCAAAAAGCAGTTACTCAAGCAATCTGATATGATTTTGGAAACAGACTTGTCAGGTTGCAACTCCCTGAAACGTCCGACCGTCTGCATTTTCTGCTATGCGTTAGACATGCCATTCAGTGTAATATAACCAGCTGCTGCCGCGCTGCGTGCCTGTTAATCTTGTACATGGTGTTTTACGTCGAATCGCGGTTATACAGGCTCTATAGATAGATAAATAGATATATAGATGGTTGATAGACAGATAGATACATAGATACACAGATACACAGATAGATCGATTGATAGGCAGATAGATAGATGGATACACAGATAGATTGATCCGTACACAGATAGATAGATCGATACATATATAGATACATACATACATACGTATAAATATAGATACAGATAGATAGATAGATAGACAGAACAATACTTTGCATAAAGACATACCTAGCCTGTTGTCCACTGCCTCATACCGTGCTGAAAACCCAGCTCTGCGAATCACAAAGTCCGTGACGAAGAAGACGTACAGACTGTGTTCAGCTGAGGTTATAGTGTTAGTCGACGAGTGAGCACAAGTGCCACACCAAGACAATGATTTTTGTTCATCGACAGGGTCAATAACGTCTACATAGTCGTTACGGCAGTCCCCCGGGTCGTCTTTTGTATCGATGAACACAAACGTCAGTTTGACAACCTTGTGTGTATCCACTGTGATGTTCCACTGCTGATACACGTGGTTATGGTAGGGGTAGTGCGGGTAGTTCATGGACGAGAACGTGCCAGAATCTCCCGTCAGTTGGTGCATCCTTTGGTATCCTTGACGATCTTATAACAGAAACGATTTCCGTTACTTTCTATTATCTGCGCCACATATATCGGGGACAAAACAGTACAGTACTTCCCTTCATGAGTTTTCTTTAAACATTGCTTTGTCATAACATTATATTCGAAAAGAGTCTTGTCATGATATTTCCCCCCACACAATGCTGTGTTTCATGTGCGTACGTTGCGAGGAGCGAGTCGGAAAGCCAACCTGGGATTATTACCTTCGCCGAGAAGGTTATATAAGGCCTCATGTTGTGTCCCTATATGTAGGTCAACAGCATAGAACTCGAGAAGCTGTGTATGGATTTTAATGATATTTGGTATTTGAGTAGCAGTTGCGGAAAGGAAGGTCGTGTTCGAAAATGGTCGGCGTAGCCTTTTTCCGTCAGGACGGTATCGGGCCGAACGTGTGCGTCCGCTTTCTCGTAAACAGTATAACTCGAGAACCCTTGAATGAATCCTGATAATATTTGGCAAGTGGGTAGGGGTCAGGAAAACAAAGGTCAAGTTCGATAATTGGCCCCCTAGCGGCTCCCTAAGATACTGCAGCAAAACTTTTAATTTTGAAGTCTCGTGTTCTAGACATGCCGTGGTCATTATTTTTAAGTGGTAAATAGCCCTTGGGGCTGTGCGTTTGGACCCCTAGCGGCACTTTTAGATCTGCAGGTACCAATTTCCTTTCAAACTTTGGACGAGAATAACTCGAGAACGTGTTGACAGATCATCATAATTTTTGGTATGTAGATAGATTGAGTGATGACTTACATAATGTAATAATAATCATGCAAATCAACAGCTAATTTGCATAATTAATGAGGAAAGTTTATAAATCCATGCCAACAGCATATAACTCAAGAAGCTGTATATGGATTTTCATGATATTTGGTATTAAAGTAGCGGTTGTGGAAAGAAAGGTCGAGTTCGAAAATGGAGGACGGTAGCGGGCCGAGTGTGTGCGTCCATTTGTTTGTAGAATGTATAACTCAAGAAGCCTTGAACGGATCCTGATAATATTTGGTAGGTGGGTATGGGTAAGAAAAACGAAGGTCGAGGTCGATAATAGGCCCCCTAGCGGCTTCCTAAGGTACTGCAGCAAAACTTCAATTTTTGACATCTCGTGTTCTGAACATGCTGTGGTCGTAATTTTTGAATGGTACATACCTAAGTGATGACGTACATAAAGTAATACTTATTATGCAAATCAACAGCTAATTTGCATAATTGATAGGAAAGTTCATAAATCCACTGAATTCCATGATAGGGCTTTCAAACTTGTCACATGTAGCAGAAATGTAAGAGAAATGTCCAAAACATATCAATTATGCAAATGATGACCTGATTTACATAATTAATGAGAAACATGAACATGTTGATGGATCATCATGATTTTTGGCATGTAGATAGCCTAAGTGAAGACTTACATAGTGGGATACTTATTATACAAATTAACAGAAAATTTACATAATTAATGAGGAAAGTTTGTGAAAGTTGCACTGGAAAGTATCACAACAGTGTACATGATTTCATTGTCACCTCTGTCAAGAAGTTAATGTTTTTGTGTTTGTGGGGAACACACGTTCATGCAGTCGTTTGCTATTGGGGTAGGTCCTTTAGTGATACTAGTACATGAATGAATGTCTTGAATGAAGGCATGAATATTTGGCGAAGGGATGTGTTCGTGGAACTCTAGTTAAAGCTTGAATAACACTTTATTCACCATTATCGGAACGCAGAAAGAGCTCGCTAAAATTAAGGTGAAAAACAAAATATTGTTGCATACATACCGTCTTCGGACTTGTCTTGTAGATAATAATGGATTTTGAAACCAGTTGCCGGTCGCCAGAACTCTTTGAATCCATCAGTGTGAAAATGAATCGCCAAGACCGGAGCCATCGACACGTACAGGGGAGGTGGAGACCGACCGCAGAAGGTTTGGTAGAAGTCTGGAACATCATTAAAGTTCAGAGATAGTGATAAGTGCAAAGTACTAGTAATAGGCGCATATGAGACGTGTAAGAAGACAGAATAAGAATATTTTGTACTTAGTCAACAAAGTCCTTAACATGCATATTGACAGATAACAACCGGGGTCGTAGGTCGGTGACTAGACGAATTTCCTAAAATATTGTTTTCAACAATTAACAAGAAATAGAGTGAGATTATAATGTTTTGTGTTGCCATAGCAACGGGTTTCTGCAAGGTATATTTTACAAAAATCACTAATTTTGGTTTAAACAATGGGATTTTAAGATTTTCTTGCTAAACTACACTTGTTTTCACATGTCTGTATATCTAACATATCTTACTGTGACACATGTATAATTCGATATTTATTGTTTTTGAAAGTATTGTTTTTATTTATTTGTTTGCACACACACAAATCCACGTGAGCAGAAGGTTCCAGACCTCCTGAATTAAGTGCGATTTGTTACAAATGGTCTCAATAAAAACATGGCATAGACAAATGCAGGTTACAAACGAGTCAGTAAGTGAACCAACCGGGAGGCCAGTGCGAGACCCAGTAACGCCACTGCATGAAAAGTCGAATTTACCCCATTGGTAAATGCGATGTATAGCCGGGTAAAGTTTAGATTTACCAGGGATTTATCGACATTTACCCGCCGGTAAAGGTGCAAATATACCAGGCATTTACCCGCATGGTATAGCGGGTAATGTTTGCCTGATTTACCCACATTTACCAGGTTCGTGTAAATATGCGTTTACCGAGATTTACCGTACGAGGTATTTCTCATATATTTTGCGCATTTACCGACATTTACCATGCGGAGTATTTCTCATATAGCTGTATTTACCCATATTTACCTTGGATTTATACATACCTTTACCAGAATATTCAATGCTATATTCATCCCCCTTTACCCACATTTAGCTGTATTTACCTTGGATTTATACAACCTTTACCAGAATAATATCATATGCCCCCCTTTACCCACATTTAGCCGGTAGTTAACCGATTACTCCCCAGAATTACCCATGATTTTGAATCATAACACGATTTGTGGCTAAACTCAGCATTATTTATTGGATAAACATATCAACAATGACAGTTAGGATTTCTAAAGGGTAAACAGATAAATAACAGATATACAATTGTGGCCTTTTCTTAAAAGCTATATAGCTAATGTTAATAGCATGATTGAACATTGGTCAACTGTCCTGTGTACAAGCTGATCAGTTACAAGCAGCTTTTATCATGGATGATATTTAAGAAAGTATTTTATCATCAGACACTATCTAAACCTATCATCAGTCTCCGTCATTGTGCACTGACAAACAGGCTTTAGAAATTATATACAATATTTTTGCCATACACTATTTGCCCATCACATTTCATCTGCTATTAGCCCAGTCTCTACCAGACTCTGGCTTGGTCAAATACTAATAGGGGACTTGAGTAATAGGAGTGAACCAACTGGCAGGCAGATAACTGAATAGACTACAAAGGACAGAAATCCCATGGAAACTTATTTGTCCCTACTTGGACAAGCTGACATGTCTGCTTGGAAGTTGGAGACTACAATAAGCACTCAGTTAAGAATTTGCAATGTACTTACTGTGTACTGTAACAGTTGTATCATATATTGTGTGCAACATCCAAACTATGCTGTCACTGTTAACAAATGTAAAAAGCAAAATGTGCAACTATGATCAAGATGAATGAAAGAAACAGTAACATGACACTGAAAAGCAGTGCATTAATGACCTATGAAAGACTTATGTAACATTTAATGGGGCCTGTATTGTTTTACACTTTGCCAACATGATCCTATTACTAGTATTAGCATCATGTGATGCTACATGTTTATTCAAGCAACAATTCATCATTTTCGAAACTTCATAGATTGGGGAATTAATAAGTTCATAACAGATTAAAAACAACCCAGTGATCTGGCTAAGAAATCCATTTCCTTTGGAGAAGGGTGAGGGTCAGATGCATGTCAGGGCTCAAAATACCACCTGTATATGCAGGTACAAGCATATTGTATGGGACCTATGTAGGTACAATGTAATTCTGACAATTATGTAAAATGTATCATAATCACACAGTTCATACAATCACACAACAGTGAAACACAATTTGCTTCATACTGGAAGTCTTCAAAGCTATGAAGATTTTAGTGGCCCTTAGGTTAACAGCAATCACATAAAAGAACAAAGTTGTTGTCAATAAAGATATTGAAATACAGATGAGTAAACTTTTAAAGTCCAGCCAAACTGTGAACACCTGAGTTACTAGCACATTCTGTGGAACTGCGTACAGACATCCTCTTGTCATCTATATTCAAGTCCACTGCTGAGAAGCACTCCGTGTAGGGTCCAAACAAGCACAGGCTGCCTTCTTCTGTGTCTGAATGCTGAACTTCTTGGCATAAGTTTGGAGTCCTTTGTGTGGTGAGTCAGTTCCTACATGATAAAACAAAAGTATCACAGAATATAAATCTATGTGTGGAAATCTAGCCTATTTAAATTTGCAACTGAAGGGTAGTCCCCATGTGTACTGAAAATTGATAAATATAGAATACAACAACATGGTGTACTGGGTCAAGCGATCCGACCCGTGGGAGGGCTGGGACTGAGAGTAATGCCGAATACATTGTGTTGTATTTTTCATGTAAATTTCATGTCGTCATACCTGGGCCACGATATTGGTCGATACGGGTGTTCTGGACCGGCTGTATGAAAAGCTGTATCACACAGGCTTCCATCGAACACTTCAAACGTACTCTACCCACACCGAGGGCGGCGTGGTCTAAAATTCGAATACCTGATTCAGACGTTAAAATTGCTGCTGTAACTGTTTTTGTTAGAGGACACCAAATTTTTTAAAACTTCTGGCGCGTTTTGCATCGAAACTTGTGTTTTCTCAGGTAGGTATGTTACAAATAAAATAAAACATGGTGTATTTCACATCATCCTCGGTCCCACCCCTCCTACGGGTCGGATCACTCTCCGGCCTTCGGGTGATCCTGGTACCTTAGGTGATACAGAATACTCCGTGTTGTATTCTATACATGTATATCATATCCAGGTCGGAAAACTCTCAATTTAATTGCTAAACTACTCATAAAAAGGATAAAACTCGCTACATT
Organism: Branchiostoma floridae x Branchiostoma belcheri; assembly: GCA_019207045.1. NCBI lineage: Eukaryota > Metazoa > Chordata > Leptocardii > Amphioxiformes > Branchiostomatidae > Branchiostoma > Branchiostoma floridae x Branchiostoma belcheri. Next base: position 906,338 of record CM033032.1, read on the forward strand.
GTTTCAACCTGCACGGTGCCAACAACTGTATTCTTTAAATAACATCAATTCGAGAAAAATTCGAACAAAAGAACTCCATTCGCTTGAGTTGAGTATGTTCTATTCAATTGATGGAAACCTGTCTAATACAAATAAAAAGCCTGTGTGATACGGAAAATCATCATCCGGTCTGGAACACCCCTATCAAATGTTATCAGGTATGACACAAATAAAAAACATATACACAGCAATCAAGGAACATGTCACACGATTTTGACATAACTGGGGTAGTTGTGCTTCGTCCCATCACAACATCTAACTAAAACCAGACTAAGTAGAATCATGATAACGGCCTGCCTCGGTAAACACTGAAGTGTGCCAATGATGATATTGGTCATGAAGGACTGTAGTTTTGAGGCTTACCTATGGAGTGTGTAGCAGCATTGAAGTACTCAGCAGCTAAACTTCTGGCTGATGCTTGCTTTACTTCTGGCTATCCACCCTCACAACTTGTGCTGCATGTCTGAAGGAGGTATCTACTGCAGCTGTACTGGAGGCATTTAAAAAGGGAAATAATGACACAATCAGATCCAGCCATCCCTGAATTTAATACATACACACCGTGACTTAAATCCATACCTTAAATATAATAGTCATCAAATTAGTGACCAAACAACTGTCAGTTACTGAACAGTGTTCAAATTGTTAAAGGTTAGCCCTTTCAATAATGAATGAATGAAGACCTTTATTGTACATTCATACCCACTGGGTTTAGTACAGGTCACAACAAATGATACAACATGATATAATGATACAATGAATCTACACTACTCAAGGATCGTATTCTACTGCGTATATTCGGCTTCTTCTCGTTTCTTTGTGATATTGAAAATGTAAGAACAGATATGCTTTATAAGTAAAGGCTTGTCTAGATTCATAAGGAATATAAATTTGTCTATATTACTTAGTTGTATGAAGTGGGGGAACATGGATTCTATTAGTCTGTAGAGTTCAGCTCTCTCTTTCTTGTACAAACTACATTCTACTACAAAATGATGTTCGTCTTCTAACTTATCTAGATAATAGTCACAACTAGATCGACAGCCTTGGCTGTGTGGTGCCAGCCATGATTTGAACGAATACATGAATAAATATATTTAAATATGTATAGTACTAGTATAATTCTATAAAATATAAATAATCATTTGGAAGCATTAATTTAATCCTACTGGTTTCAAGTTTAACAGTATGTATGTGACTACAAATTAATTCTCTTATCAACGCACAATTATTCACCCATCAAGTGCTGTTGCTGTTTTGTATCATAAAACCAGATACGAAATGCCTGTTGTCCTATTAAATGGGGGAGGGGGGCAGGTTAGTTGGAGACAAATTTGTTTCTAACGATTACATGTCAACAAAACAAGTGGGAAAAGCAAAAGCGAACCTACATTTTGCTTAAAAAACGAAGCACACTGAAAGGCAAGCACAGTCTATATATTTTCTACTCACCGAAGTACACGTTGGATCCTGCGGGAGGGTGCGCCGCCCAGGGTGGGAGGGGGGCGGCCGCCAAACGTACAACTAAAACATCATTCACGATAATTTTCCGTCCGTTTGAGCTTACACCATATTCCCCCTACACTCACAAGCCTGACTCCCAAATTGCTGACCGACCATAGCAGACTCCTTGTGCCATTTGTAGCGTAGAAAGCGATACGTAAAACCCCGTAGTCATGTCTGATCTCATATCTCGTAACGACTTTTTGTAATTGTCCCGCCCGCATGGTGCGCATGCGTTTCCGACGGTCCAATCAGATCGTAGTATTTCTGTGGCCTTTAGGATGTTGACCCTGAGGTCAGAAGTTGACCTTTTAGGACCCAATACAGCATGATGAGGGACATTTGTGACACAATGTGTAAAGCTTATAAGGCCTTCCTTCCTTGGTTAGATTCAAGTTTGCTTTACAGCATCTGTTTAAAGATTGACCAAAATCTTTTGGATTTTTCACTGTAGATTTTAGAGTTGTTTTAACTAAAAGCTGTGACCTTTGTTATTTATCGCAAACTGTGTAGCATATAAATACATAAGATCTGTGATTGTGAACTGTCTTGAGTTTTAACTGAAGCATTTTTCTTCATAAATATATAACGGGCCCGTTATGTAATTCTAAGTATGGTAAACAATCATGGTAAAATACTTATTAATAGAGACTCATTCATGAATGAACTACACCTACAATTTCACTCAAGGCCTGAAAAGCTAGTCGACTGGTAATGATGACTGTGTTCAACTTTTATGCTCTGTCCCCAATACTATTATCTCAGGGCGGTGAGGTGTTCTATACCCTTTGGGTGCCCCCATCCTGACATAACTCTTATCTCAGGGCAGTGAGGTGTTCTGTACACTGTGGGTACCCTCGCCCTGGGATAACTCTTATCTCAGGGCGGTGTGGTGTTCTGTACACTGTGGGTACCCTCGCCCTGGGATAACTCTTATCTCAGGGCGGTGTGGTGTTCTGTACACTGTGGGTACCCTCGCCCTGGGATAACTCTTATCTCAGGGCGGTGAGTTGTTCTATACCCTTTGGGTGCCCCCATCCTGACATATAATAAACTCTTATCTCAGGGCGGTGTGGTGTTCTGTACACTGTGGGTGCCCCCATCCTGACATAACTCTTATCTCAGGGCGGTGTGGTGTTCTGTACACTGTGGGTACCCTCGCCCTGGGATAACTCTTATCTCAGGGCGGTGTGGTGTTCTGCACACTGTGGGTACCCTCGCCCTGGGATAACTCTTATCTCAGGGCGGTGTGGTGTTCTGTACACTGTGGGTACCCTCGCCCTGGGATAACTCTTATCTCAGGGCGGTGTGGTGTTCTGTACACTGTGGGTACCCTCGCCCTGGGATAACTCTTATCTCAGGGCGGTGTGGTGTTCTGTACACTGTGGGTACCCTCGCCCTGGGATAACTCTTATCTCAGGGCGGTGTGGTGTTCTGTACACTGTGGGTACCCTCGCCCTGGGATAACTCTTATCTCAGGGCAGTGTGGTGTTCTGTACACTGTGGGTACCCTCGCCCTGGGATAACTCTTATCTCAGGGCGGTGTGGTGTTCTGTACACTGTGGGTACCCTCGCCCTGGGATAACTCTTATCTCAGGGCGGTGTGGTGTTCTGTACACTGTGGGTACCCTCGCCCTGGGATAACTCTTATCTCAGGGCGGTGTGGTGTCCTGTATACTATGGGTACCACCGCCCAGGGATAACTCTTATCTCAGGGCGGTGGTGTGTTCTGTACACTGCGGGTACCACTGCCCTGGGATAACTCTATAATATCTCAGGGCGGTGGTGTGTTCTGTATACTGCGAGTACCCTCACCCTGACATAACTCTTATCTCAGGGCGGTGGGGTGTTCTGTACCCTGTGGGTACCACCGCACCCCTATATAAGGCCTTATACCAGGGTCCATCCCTGACAATGTAATACATGCACCCCTATATAAGGCCTTATACCAGGGTCCATCCCTGACAATGTAATACATGCACCCCTATATAAGGCCTTATACCAGGGTCCATCCCTGACAATGTAATACATGCACCCCTATATAAGGCCTTATACCAGGGTCCATCCCTAACAATGTAATACATGCACCCCTATATAAGGCCTTATACCAGGGTCCATCCCTGACAATGTAATACATGCACCCTTATATAAGGCCTTATACCATGGTCCATCCCTGACAATGTAATACATGCACCCCTATATAAGGCCTTATACCAGGGTCCATCCCTGACAATGTAATACATGCACCCCTATATAAGGCCTTATACCAGGGTCCTTCCCTGACAATGTAATACATGCACCCCTATATAAGGCCTTATACCAGGGTCCATCCCTGACAATGTAATACATGCACCCCTATATAAGGCCTTATACCAGGGTCCATCCCTGACAATGTAATACATGCACCCTTATATAAGGCCTTATACCATGGTCCATCCCTGACAATGTAATACATGCACCCCTATATAAGGCCTTATACCAGGGTCCATCCCTGACAATGTAATACATGCACCCTTATATAAGGCCTTATACCATGGTCCATCCCTGACAATGTAATACATGCACCCCTATATAAGGCCTTATACCAGGGTCCATCCCTGACCATGTAATACATGCACCCCTATATAAGGCCTTATACCAGGGTCCATCCCTGACAATGTAATACATGCACCCCTATATTAGGCCTTATACCAGGGTCCATCCCTAACAATGTAACACATGTACCCCTATATAAGGCCATAAAAGAGGGCCCATCCCTGACAATGTAATAAATGTACCCCTGTTTAAGGCCTTATATCAGGGTGCATTACCAGCATTTACCCGTATTTATCCAAATTTACCGGGTAAATATGTGCTAAATTTGGGTAAATATTGTACATCAGATTTACCAGGTATTTACACACCAATGGTAAGTTTGGTAAATCCGATATTTCATGCAGTTTACTGAGCAGTAGAGTAATTGAACAGTCTGACAGCTGTGTGCACAAAGGACTGTCTCAGTCTTTCAGTTCTTGCTTTAGGCACTGAGAACTTGTTCTGATTTCTCAGTTGCCTGCCAGATGCTGTAGCTCGTTGGGGGGGGGGGGGCACAAGGTCGTGTAGCGGGTGTTCTGGCTTTAGCATTTCCTTAAACAGCTTTATTGCTGCGGCTTGTCTCCTTTCTTTCAAGGACGGAAGGTTTGGTACTGAACGCCTGCCACCACAGGAGATGATACGGAGGGCACGCTTTTGAACTCGTTCCATACTGGTAGACAGTTCCTCGTTGCAACCGACCAACAAAACGTGTCCATACTCGAGGACTGGGCGAATGAGTGACAAGTATACCTGTACCAGGTCGGGAACGCTCATCCCTTGCTTTGTCAGTACACGCAGGTAGTATAGTCTACTGGAGGCTTTGGAGACTGTCGACCTCACGTGGTCCTTGAAGGTCAGTTTGCTATCAAAAATGAATCCTAAGCCCTTAGCAGTACTAGTGACTGGGACATGGTCGCCTCCAAGAGACAGAGGTGTTAGAGCCGGAATGTTCCTACTGAAGCAGATCAGCAACCTTTGACTTTTCTTGCCATTTAGCAACATTTCGTTGCTGTTTGCCCAAGAGTCAAGCTGCGATGCTTCTGTCGACATAGGATTGGCGTCCTTACCAGTATTCTCTGTGGGGATTGACCTGGACAGGCCCACATCGTCGGCATACCCAACATCTAAGGTATCTCTGTAGACTGTGGTGCGAGAACTCATAAATAACAGGAACAAGTAGGGCGACAGCACCCCTCCTTGAGGTACACCAGATGTAAGGGTCAGCCAGCAACAAAAAGGTGCCGTTTACAGAGACTCTCTGGGTTCGACCTTGCAGGTAGTTGTGTAGCCAGGCAACCATACGTGTATTCGCGACCACGTCGTTCACACGCCGCAGTAGAACTGGGTGGCTCACCCTGTCGAAGGCCTTGCTCATATCTGCGAGTAGCACATCGACTGCCGTGTTGTCTCTGGAGTCAAGGGCTGTCAGCCAAGTGTGGACCATCCTGATGGCGGCGATGACAGTGGATGAGCCCTTGAGGTACGCATACTGGTTGGTGATGACTGGTGTGATGGCCGGGAGGAGTCTTTTCAGAATGCACCTTTCCAGCAACTTGGCCAGAACAGGGAGGAGAGACACAGGCCTCATATCACTCGGGTTGACTGCTCCCCTTGACTTGGGGATGGGAACAACATTAGCAGCCTTCCAGACGCTTGGTACTAATCCCTGCTCGTAGGAGGCATTGAACAGGTGTGTGATGACCGGGGCAAAGTCCTCAGCATACTGCTTCAGAGTCCATGTAGGAAGGTCGTCTGGACCACTTGCCTTGGTGGGGTTTATGCTCTTGAGAAGAGCCTTCACTTCACCAATCGTGCACAGCTCTACTGCTTTGGCAGGACGTTGAAGGGGGAATAGGTACAAGTCCTGTCCAGGGCACCATGCCGCGGAGAAGTGCTGGTTCAGGGCTTCAGCTACTTCGTGTTCTGGTTTACCATCAATGGTGATGCGATTTGCTCCCTCTTGTGACCTGCCCAATTCTCGGTTAACAAAACTCCATCATTGACGTGGGTTCTCTTGCCTGAGAAGTTGAGCAAAGTTCCTGTAATACCACCACTTTGCCTGTCTGATGGCGACCTGGGCTTTGTTCCGGAGACTCTTCCATCGAGCAGACTTGCCATGCCGTTTGAACTCCTCTGTTCTTCTCAAGATGACTCGCTTGACGCGATCATTGAGCCACTTCTTGTCACGGGCCCTCACCGAAGAGGCTTTTACAGGAAGATGATCCTCTACCAGACCCATAGTCAGGTTGTGGAATGTTCCTACTTTCTGTTCCACAGAGACTGCTTCATACACTGGAGACCAGTCCGCCGTGGCCAGTGCTAGCCCTAGGTTCAACTTTGCCACAGCAGATGCCACCCTCCGAGTAATCTTGGCCGATTTGCTTCTCGGTGGTAGCTGAACGCGGGGCGGAAGAAGAACACAACAGTGATCTCCAGTGCCAATTGGAGCGAGTGTGAGTGGATTGCGGTAGTGTTTGGCCAGGTTGGTTAACGTTATGATCAAGTCCAACGTGGCCGAGCCCCGAGTGGCCTGCGTCACTACTTGCTTCAGGTGGGGATGCACTGTGAACAGGTTCTGGAGCGGCAATTTGTTGAAATCGCCTTAGATCAGGAAACCAGCGTGGGGTTGTTTTCGATACAACCAGTCACAAGAGTTAATGAGATATTGAGTCATGTTGGAAGACCCAGTCTTATCGTTATTACACGGTGGATGATACACAATACCAAGGAAAAGAACCGGAACAGTCCTAGGCAGCCACCTTGGTCTAACTTGCAGCCACATTACTTCCAGTGTGTCATTTTCAAGGTCATGTAGTCTTATTGCTGGTATATCGTCTGCAATGAACAATGCCACTCCCCCACCCCGACTGTGCTGTCTATCCCTTCTGAACAGTCTGTACCCTTCAATCGATGAAACATCATCCGGGATCTGAGGTGTTAACCATGTCTCAGTAATACACGCTAGCTGTACAGAATGACTGGCCAGAGTGGCCTCTAACTCACACTTTTTACTGATCAGCGAGCGAACATTTGACAGAAACACGCTAGGAAAAGCCCTGGTACACTGTTGTGCTGGCCTAGTATGACCAGTAGAAACTAGTGGTATCTTACGAAGTACCCTGGTTCTGTTATTACAACTCAGGTAGCCATTTACATGTGTATCGGATCTGTTTGTTACATACTGTTTGATTCTACAAAGTTTCTGCCTTCTTGCAGTCCCCCCACGGTTTCCTCTCAACCTCTCGTTCGAATAACCTGCATAACACATTGTTGATTACTTCTGTCACTTTCTAACAAATAACTAAGCTACAGCTGCCGCTGACCCGGCGCTATTAAATAACAGTCAAATATATACGTCTGATAACAATATTTCAAGGAAGTATAACCTCTGTAACTAATACCAATATCATAGGGACTGCCGTTGCATGAGAGTATTTAGTAACAATGAGTACAAACATGCATGGGCAGGGAGAGATCAGAGGTTGGAAAAATGGCGCCCTCCCCATATTCATAAAAAAATTGCAAGTGGGAAACTGTACAAGACCACATGACATCCCTATAAATTGAAAATTTCGGCAACCTATCGTTATCAGTATATTCTCTAAGTCATTAGCAATCGTACAATCACACAAATAGACAACAATAGTTTGAGTGGAAACTGGTTTTCAACAGATTAAAACCCTATCCTACTCACACAAATAAAAGCATGGCAGCCATCTTCCTGACCTCTGACCTTATAATTCATGCTAATGTGATGACGTAATTGGTCAAAGTCGAAGATGGCCGACAATATCATGATGAAAAGCATGGTCAACTTATTTTCACTCGGATTTCATCACTACTTGGTATTTTCTTACACAAAATATTTATGTGAACGTTTTTAACCCCTTTTCATGCCATTTTACGGTTATATGTTGAAAAATATATATCTTAAAACATTTAAAGTTGAAGATCCAAGATGGCGGATTGAAAGTCATTTTATGACGTCATTTTGACGTCGTTTTAGTGGCTTTTGACAACAGAAGTCTTAGAAGATAGGAGACTTTAAAATTAATAAGAAATCCTTTCTTGTTAACTCTTGTGCTATATATTTAGATGTCATGGGAATTTCCCGTTTGAGCCCAAAAAATCAATTAATGATGTCATAATTACGTATAATGATATAAAAAAATTCAGGATTTAAAAACTGATGCACATCATTCCCTAGCCTGGTTACCAAACCCCAGCCCGATCTCAAGTATCTATCGTGCAGGGGTCTGGGCGGATGGGATAGGAACTCTTCTCAATTTTGCACCTTATAGTGGGCAAAAAACCCCACCAATAGAACAACACAGGATCAGCAGGAGGTAATTACACCCCTGCCATGATTGGTTAAAGACCCCCAACTGTACTTTTTGAATCCATAACGTAGCTGATTCGCTACTGTGATAGCCTGCTGACCAACTGTGGTGTGTTGTAGCTGGCTACCTGTGGTGAGAGTGGTCATCAATCCTAGGTTCTCCTCCCACTGATCAACGGGCCTTCGAGAACCTTTCTACAGCCATGTTGCCAGACCCTAACACGAAAGATATATCTTGAGGTTGGGGTATGGAATCCAGGCTAATCATTCCCTGAAAATTTGGTGAGAAAGCCCAGCCTGGATAGGGTTAATGGTTCAATTATTTGGTCATCTGTCTTAAATTTGTACAAATTTGGCTGATCATAAAGATGTGCTCTTTTAGAAGGTTCATATATTTTAACGTATGCGAATAAAACTGTACGGTTACTCCGTAAGGGATGCTAATAAATTGCATTGTATTCAGTAGAATTGGCAGGTATACTTAGACAACCAGAGGTTAACATGGGTATTTTTCCAACCTACCCAGATATGGTCTGTCCTGTAGCTGAAGGAAATCATGACGGCACCTTGCCTCATACTCAATGTCGAATTCTGCAAACTCCACCACCACAACCTTTCCTGGGTCTGCCACGATTGTCCAGCTAGAAAAACAAAACGAGATATCCTGAGTTTAGAAAGTGTCGAAATAACAATGTTATAAAAAGGCCAAGATCGTAATTAGAAGTTGCACAGATTTCACACATTTGCTTTCAAACAAATGAATTTTGGGGATGATGATAAAGAGACACACGGACCAAGGATGAGAAGTTGTCAAGGCTATATCAAACAATATAATTTTAACTAATTATCATAATCAAATAACTAATTCATTGCACTATCTAATCCAATACAGTTAAAATAACTTGTATACTGAGACATACAGAGAAGGCTTATATCATGTTGTACCTGCAGTTGAGGTTATTCTGGTACCTCCCGGTCATGACGTCACGCGGAGGCACAATCTCTCCCTCCTCCTCGTACAGATAGCGCCCCCCAGCGGATACGCACGCATGTGCAGGGTCTGTTGTATGCACAGGGCAGAGAAGCACTTAGTTTTTGAAATGGTCAGATTAAGGATTAAGTTTATTTGAATGTCTTTGCTGTACATAAAGAAACTAGCGCCAACTTTGACGTTGCATAACGCCCGAACGGGTTACGCTAGAGCCACCAAATTTGATGACTTTTTCTATAATTTACTTTGCAACAATTCTAGAGAACCTTTCGATTTTCCATTTTATCCTCGTTGCCATGGCAACCGGTTGTTGACAAGCTTTTTTTGGCGAAAATCGATAATCTAACAACGCAGTTTTGCTATATTGATGCCATTTTCTTACATGAGTATAATCTATTATAATTTAGTATATTTTTATAACTACATATGTATAAATTATGCTTATTTTTACGACGTAATCGGCCAAAATCCAAGATGGCTGACCATGTCACCAAATCAAGTAAAACTAGCTTGTTAAAAAAAGTTAAAGTTTGCCCATGCATCTACAGACGCGTAGGGTGGCGCCCATCCCCACTTCGAAGCCCTTGGGCCACACATGTGCAAGCCACTACAGCAGGGGGCTGGTCCGCTGGTAGTGATGTGTGTTTAACTTCCATTCTCTTTCTCATTAGTGCTGAGTGCTAAGCAGAGAAAGCAGCATGTACCATTTTTAGAGTCTTTGGTATGACTCGGCTGGGGATCGAACTCACGACCTACCGCATGCAAGGCGAACACTCTACCCACTCGGACATTGCAACGGTATAACTAGCTTGTAGTCCCTTAATTAACTACCTCGTATTTCTTTATGAAAAAAACATTCAAATGAACGTTTTCAGTCTATTTTAATTGTCTTTTGCGATTATTTGTTGAAAAAAAATTCAAGTTGGCAGACCCAAAATGGCTGACCCCAACTGGTAATTTAATTAGGCATGACGTCATTTTGACGCCATTGACGTTGAATTGACAAAGGAAGTAGAAGCAGACATTAGTACTATGTTATCTAAACTTGCTGTTACATTTTTGTAGCATACATTGCCCTTTTGTGGCAATACTCCTTTTTCACGTTTCTAGCCCGTAAAATCGCATCAATGGCGTCATAATGACGCAATATCTGCTAAAAGTCTCAGAAGTTACCTTCACATCATTCTCTAAAAAATGGTGGTCCTACAATATGTCGTTTAGGAGTAATAGGAGTTTGAGGCGCGGGACTCAAAAGCCCCCCTCCCCAATCAGAGATTGAAGCCCTTTCTGAAAAGTGTTAACATGTCCTACCCTCACAACTTGGAGTCAGAAAGTTCCAGTCTATTCCATCATAATCACCAAGCACACACGTCAGCCTTTCCTGGCCCTGGCCCAACATAACGTAGCCGTCGTTACAGCCAAACGAAACAACCGACCCCACAGTGAAGTTGTCTCCGGTCCTGTAGCCGTTGTCAGGAGTGCCAGGGTCCGGACACGGAGCACTAAAGTTGAACGCTAACGAAGGAAAGATACGGATAATTTGGTACATCTTTCAATCTTTCATCTTACTATTGCAGACATCAAGAACTAAGCTTTTGTTTGAATACTTATCTGTCGTGGAAATGTGCTGCCACATTAAAACTCAATATGAACTCTTTAATGAAGTCTTCTTGTCACAAATATATCTGATCACCTCCCAATATTTTACATTATAACATAACTGTGAAAAACAGTGCGGGGAATTCAACATGAAAATATTGACAGATTTAAACATGTTTTGTCTAACGTATCTTGGGAATGTGTATACGACAACACAAACGCAATCACTGCTTAATGTAATTTCATTCAAATTTTCAATTCACATTTTAAATCAATAAGACGACAAAGCGAAATCATAAGCCGCGGTTTACGACAAACCCATTTACATAGATGCAAATACTACAGAAACAAATTTAATGATTTGATTCGTAATTACAAGAGGAAATACGACCAATTTTCAGCTGCAGCCACTAACATACGTAGAGCCTTGAAAATAATTAATGAAATTCTTAATTCTTAACCGGTAAAACTACATAAAGACCAGATAATGTAAAGTATGGCCTTCAGTATGCTACAAGTAACCGTGTAGTGCACATCAGTGCTGGCCTGGCTGAGTAATTTGTTAATTGTATTCAAATTTGGTTATAACGACTACTACTAACTACTATTATTATCATTATTTTGAATTATTTCTATTATTGTTATTGTTTAGATTCTTTATACTTAATTTCTGGAGGAGGCCTTTGAAAAACCAAACAGGTTGCTGGTCCCGAGCATGTATGTATGATTTTCTAAATGTTACGTATGTTCAATAAACAAACAAACAAACAAACAAACAAAATATAAATAATGAAAATAATGGTAACTTTATCAATATTCAGTTTTGTAGAATCTTCCAACAGCTTTAAGGCTATACAAAAGCTTTGATAAAAGTCAGCATCATTTAGTAATGTGGTCTACATGATGTAAATAAGCACTTCAAAACTATCTATGGAAAGTGTCATTCATATAATTCACCAGTGGTTTTCTTACCCTCAAAGTGGATCTGAAAACCGTCGTCAGTGTTAGGAACTATTGTACTAAGGACGAGGTGGACAATGTTGGAAGCAGCACTGAGTTCCGCCGGAAAGATCCGTCCTGTTAAAAGTTTGCGAACGTAGAATTAGCACGCTTTGTTAAGATGCTTTCAAGATATACACGAACTAATAGGCTAGTTTCTGTTATGCTAAGAAAACTTTATGTAACGGTAACTTATATGTTGGCTGTCCTTTCTCATTCAAAACTCTTTCAAATTGTATAATTTTACTACTGTCTGTCAGATCTGCAACAGACTATAACACAAAACTCACCCATTAATGTTAATTGAATCGGGACAGGGGCAAATACGAACTTCTGGCAACATTTGACCCGTTGCTAACGTCAAAAATCAGAAATGTTTCTAAGCAGTGCTTAAGAAAACCAGATGACTTGTTGAAAAATTTGTGAGTCCACCAACATTCTGTTTTGTCAAAAGGAAGACACCAAATAAAATTGGATTTTGCTTCATAATTGGAATGACATGCAATATTACTGAAAAGACAACAAAAACTAGAAAGGCTGACATTTTCTTGGGAGCAAATACAGAATATTTCAGCCATCTACCTCCCAATGCAACAATAGACTGGTCCAAAATCACCCTTGTGCGAAAAGGGAACACTTCTGCTCATAATGACTCTTAACACAAATCACACTTAAGCCCAAAAATGAATCTTACAGAATACCCCATACAAGAACGGGCACTATCAATGCACCCGTGTATAAAGGTTAAGTAGACCAGTCCAAAAATTCTTCCGCTAAAAATGGAATTTGAATCATCAATCCTCCAAAACTGAATTTGAACCCTCCCACATCCGTGCAAGATTGGACTGTTCCTGTGATATTTCATGTAAAGTGGAGCAGCCAAAAACTTCTGCTAAAAATAGTTTCCTATTTATCATGCGTAAGCATAGGTCCTCCTAATGAGTGATGCGGAAATCGCCATCTGAAGCCTAAAGTGTTAGGCAGCTATGGCGCCCGCCCTGAGCGGGCGCATGCACCCCACCAAAAGAAATGTCCTGGGGTGGGCGGGTGGTTTCGCTTAGGCTCCAGAGGCGCACGGAGAACCTACGACGCACTGCCGGGTATCAGACACATCCGCTGTACTTATAAGGTTAGGTCATGTGACTCATGTTCGTCCGACCAATGTTCATGCATAATAAATAGTAAAACGGACTTTGACATAATCGCCAAGGTCAAAAAAAAATTCTAAAGAATTACCCCCTCTGTGGACTCTTCCAACACTCATATAAAACTCATATAAAATTGCTAAATATACCAGTCTAGAAATAATCCCACTGAAAACATGACCCTTTGTATAAGCAACCCAGTCCTAAATTGAATTTCGAAAAAAAGTCCTATCGTGCATGAATGAACTCTTCCAGATAACACCAGGCTCACTGATTGGCTGCCGAATTCTCCTCAGGATATTGATTCAGGCATATATGAAAAAAAAGGAAAAACTGGGGTATTGGCCCACTCTACCCTTGTGCCAAAAAGAAAGAAGAAGAAACATTACGAATACAACATACCTGTGGTATGACTGAAATATAATCACAAACGTAAAACGATTCGATTTTTTGATCTGTGAAATTCGTTGAGCGATCTGGTCACCATCCTAGTGGAATGTAGGTAACTTGCACGGTAAAATAGAGACAAACCTACCGGTGTAACTTCCCAACAAGACAGGGATGCCGAGCTCTTCTTTATAGACGTATAGCCAGTTAAGATCTAAGTCTAAAGAAAACATCTCCGGTGTCATCTTCACCCCTTCTCCCACGTTGACCTCTATGGTCCACGCACGTTGCATGTTGGCGTACTGTCCGGTATATATAGGCGAGTAAAGGTAGCCAGACGATCTCCCGGTAATATTAGCAGTAATGTAACCTAAACATTATGGAAAAGTTTCAGCATATCAAACTCTGACACTACATTTCCCGCCTATCATTTGGTAAGTCGCTAAACCAAAATATAGCTCTTGCTCAAGACACAGACATGGTCAGTAGTACATGTAAGCCCAGAATGAGCTGCCACATTTAAACCGGATGGATAGAAAGTAGGGTAACCCAATCAGCATTGGATATTTTACAACATTTCAGTGGCTGTAAAGAAAACCCCCGCGGTAGCTTTAAACATTATGCATTATTTTGTACTCTACATGATGTAAATACAATGTAGGCATTTCGAAATAATTTCTTGATTCTCCAAAGTGCCTGAATAATAAGTCCAGAAAATGTATCTTTAATCACTATTCTTATTACCCTGAAAGCCGATCCTGAAACCATAATCAGTGTAAGACTCGTCCGTACGAAGGACTAAGTGCGCCACGTTGGATGTAGCAACGAGTGTCCATGGGATGGCTGTTCCTGTTGAAAAATTTGAGAATGTGGAATTAGAAAATATCAACTCAGACTATTAACAACAGTTTAAATATTTTAGAACCCTACCCCAGGCACGGTGTGTAGAGCTAAACCATGGAATGGGCTCTGTGTACACTGAGTATTGTCTTGGCTCTAAATTCCCAAGGCAGCAGTCAATGTAGTTCATCTTTGGGATACAGTATCACTCCCCTAGTGTATCAGGTAAGGGAATATTTTTTTCAATTCCATTTTTTCTATTACGATGTACACGCCCCTTTCCGATTTAGAATTTGAGCCATTTCAGACCTTATTATAGCTGTATCAAATGTCACAGTTGAGTTGAGCAGTACAAGGCACAAAATGGGAATACACTTAAAATCCTAGAAGTCTTCTTTTTCCTTGAAACTTTTGGCCCAACATGACGATGGGTACGGATCACTGCTACTGGATGTCGGGGAGCCCCTACGACCACTGAGGTTACGGGCCGTGAGTGAGTGAGTGAGTGAACAGGTAGGGTCTAAGCTTTCCCATTTTTGGTAAAAATTTGCTCAGTTCGGCAGTTAAGGTGGCGCGCGGAAAGATTTTAGTTGTTGTGTCATATCAAGAGAAAATAGGGTCAGGTTTCTTTCATAGAGCGAACAATCCTCGGAGTTTGAGCCGGTCAAAACCCTGTTTTCTTTGAATGGTTCTAAAGATGACCCCTGTGACTGTTATATTAAGAATGAAATTGGGGTTAGTCTTGTTTCAGTGTAGTTTAACATGCTTTCCTATGGACAGGTTCAACCATGATACCAGCCCTAAAGGAAAGGGGGGGGGTAATTCCAATTCCTCATTTCTATAGGGTTTAGGGTAGTGGGATGATTCCAATTCTTCTTTTCTATACACCTTTCTCACGCGGCGGCCATGATAGATCGAACAAGAGGTCAATGAGGCAAACAGAGAAAACTTATTTCTAAAATCAACTCCCATTTACTTTTCCCCCAAACCACACAAATTTCCACAATATTAGATCAAATAAAAAATATTTTACCGTTATGCACCAAAAGATGTAGCAATTTAGAGTAGCGTAGACTGATCCCATAGTCCCTTAAGAGATGCAAAATACAAGCATAATAATGCAAATATTTGACGGACATGCAGCCATTCTCTTATTGGTGGCTTTCCTAATTGCCATACTATCATTGGTTGTACTGCTAATGATGATGGTCATTCTTTTGTTTGCCTCATTGAACTCGTTTTAGATCTACCATGGCCGCCGCGTGAGAAAGGTGTATAGGGTGTAGGGTAGGGGATGATTCCAATTCCCCCTTTTCTATTACCCAGTACACCGACTTCAAACCGCATTTGACCCGTTGCTCAGGTCAAACTTCTCGAGGGCATCTGACCAGTAGGCTACAGACATGCTAAAGGAAAATCTGAATCCCGACCCTCTGATCCTGCTGCAACAAGGTTAAACCCTTCTCCAAATTGTTATTTACCAAAGCGTTTGAAATTAGAAGCGATAAAGCCTACCGGTGTACGATCCTAACCAGGTGCGGTTGTGTTGTCCACCCATGTAGACGTCCAGCCAGTCATGACCTTCTTGTAAAGCAAACCCCATCGTTGTCAACCCCACCCATTCCCCAGCGTTGACTTCTATGGTCCATGTGCAGGTCAAGTTGTTGTCGTAATGCCGAGGAAAGTTGGGAGAGGAAAATTCGTCGAAGTTCGAAGAATTACCCTTAATATAAGCACCACAGCCACCTGAAAATTGTAGGGAAATTTTAAGATATTTGTATGATTGTTCTCATACCAACTCTGAAACGAGTCTGAAGGCACTACAGATACCACCCATTGTTTTAGCAAGTCGTCAAATCAAACATACTTCTTACTCAAGAAAGACAAAGGTTGATAAAATCACTTTACCGTGCTCTTGAGCGATAGCTGTCAAGTGGTGTAGCATCCATGTTGTCACAAGAATGAGTTTCAGACACCAGACCATGGCTGGATCTGGTTTAAGCGATTCTTTCGTCTCCCCTCAGCGTCCCGACGTCGCAACACACGGGTGTCCGACAAGCCAGGTGTAAAACTGGCTATTTTTCATGCGTCACTGGACTGAATAATTTAGTGTTTGTGTCACATTCCAAACAGCACGAGACTCTTCGTCCATCGGGTATGCCATATCTTATTTCAACGGATTGATGTCAGTGGAATTTCATTTGTGTCTAAGCATTCGGTACTTGTTTTTCATTTTGCTGGCTCCCATCAGTGGTTGGTAAAAAAAGGAGGGTCTGCATGTCTTTTTCGTAAGGCGTAGGCAGCCTATTTTATCTATCTTATCTAGTACTTCATTCGTAGCGAGGCGACCAAATTTAGCGTAATTGCCTTTCTTGATTTAGCGTAATACGTAGGGGGTTCTTCTGAATTCAGCGTAAATCGTTGTCGGGACCCCCCATGCAGACCCTCATAAAGGGTATACGATGATTCTTGTTATCCATGAGACTTACCAACAACATGGGCCTAAATACAAATCTATATGTTGGATTCGATACACATAGTAGTAGAAGTAGTAGCAGTAGTAGTAGAAGTACTAGGTCTATATTTTGGAACAACTTGCAGCTTTTTATGCTACTGCATAATCAATTCCAAACATAAATTATATGTCAATCGAACAGTTTTACATCACTTGGCGAAGAATGAAGTCTCTATTTCCAAAAGGAACATTAAGATGTACATTTCGGAGTAAATTCCGTATTATCCAACAGATGACACACCAAAACAGAACCCAACATACATGCACGTAGTTCAATATCATGTTATAATAGCAACATCTCCATATTTACTCGTACATGCATTCTGTCAGTCTGTAAACGCAATTAAGTTCGCGGGGATTTAATTTCGCGGTAGCGGGAAAAGGACTTTTCGCGGTTGTTTTAATTTCACGGTAACACCATGCACTGTAGTCTCTTACTGCCATGGAAAATGTTCAGTGGTTTTAAATTCGCGGTGAAGCGGCCACCGCGAAAACCACGAACATTAAACCACCGCGAAAGTTTCTGCATTTACAGTGATGACTGATTCTGATTCGCACTGATGAAGGTGACAGGCGGTCACCGAAACAACAGCTGGGCAAAGATACTTGATTCTGCACAAGATACTTCTTATCCGGAAGAATTGCCAGAACATATAGACCTTCATTCAGATCTAAATGCTGGGTTCTTTAGGTTACATTCATATATATAACACGGGGTGCTTTTTGATAGTAATTAAAAGATTTTAATTTTGAAAATACAAATACGTACAAAACACCCATAATTGCACATATATATGAGGATGGTACGGTCCAAGATGGCTGCCTCCGTGAATTTTCAGCCTTGACATTTTAATCCACCTCGATCGTCAGCTGAGATGGTCCTCGGAGGGCTTGTGTTGTAGGTAGGGTTTACATGGGCGTTTCTATGCTTTGTTTTGAATATTAGTCACTAACAGATACTAGTAGACCAAGGGAATTTTAACATTAATTATGTTGTTGCAATCTAATTTTTAGACTATGTCGCAATACATGTGCTAGTGTCCTTTCAAAAGTTTTGATGCTTCCCTGGAGTGAATAATTTAGTGTTTGTCTCACATTCCAGCACGAGGCTCCTCGTCTATGCCATATCATATTTGTACGGGTTGATGTCAACAGAAATTTATTTGTGTCTAAGAACTGAACACGTGTTTTCTTTTTACTTGGCTTATTGAGTTATTCTGATCAGTGTTTGTCCCGATCAGTACAGTTGTGCGATATAAAAGGTAATGTTGTGAACACAGTTATTGGTCCACGTGTCCACCTAATTAAGTCAATTAACCTTCAAACACCGGACATACGAAGATAGGCGGGAACAAGGTTCATCATGTTTAAAACTCGACCCAACCAAACAAACACCGTAACCGTAAGATATGATGATGACCGTAACCAAACTCATATAGTCTCAGAACTAATGCGTTCTTCTACTAGTACTTAAATCACAGTTTTTTTTCTTTTTATAAACTTGTAAATAACAGTATTAATATCAACACCCACAGTTTACTAAAACCGGGGAACACACACACGCACGTACAGACAGCTACAAATTTTCTTTTTCTCCAAGTACAATTCCGGAGTTGAATGGCACGGTAGTAAGTGCTCCCACCGTTGAGTGCTTCCGTTTCTGACCGCCCTAAACCTGGACCTCAACTACCCCCCCCCCCCCCTACGTTGCCCCTTGCGGGGCTATTTGAGGGTAAAACAAGATAACACAAGTTTCCGTAGAAACACAGAAGACTTTCTATGGCTCTTTGAAGTACTCGCGTCATTCTGCCCGAACTAGTGCCTCCAATAGTCGGCAAAAGGCGCAATCTATGAATATTTCCTATTTTTACACAAAAAAGACGAAGATGAAGCGCTCATGCATCCAGTGCCCAGTTTCTGAATCATCTCCTTCAATTTCCTCCGCCCCATCTTCAGATTATCCCATTCCCCTTTAATGGCATCCGTCTCATCCTGGGTGTGGGAGTGAAATATAGCTTGTCATATAAGTAACGCTCAAGTAACGACATATTGACTGTGCACTTTGTAGAAAGTTTCCATCTTGCTTGAAACAATGGTCAACACAATGTCTGTAAGTTTGGCAGCAAAAAAATTTCAAAATATTGTAATATATACCGAAATATATCATTTAGTGACGTAATTCTCTGTTTATAACCTA
Organism: Branchiostoma floridae x Branchiostoma belcheri; assembly: GCA_019207045.1. Taxonomy (NCBI): domain Eukaryota; kingdom Metazoa; phylum Chordata; class Leptocardii; order Amphioxiformes; family Branchiostomatidae; genus Branchiostoma; species Branchiostoma floridae x Branchiostoma belcheri. Next base: position 925,466 of record CM033032.1, read on the forward strand.
GGCTATGGTGGTTATGTTTTGGTTGTATGTGGCTGGGTGTTTTCTGATTGTGTTCATTAACACGATAACTCGATAATAACTTGGTGGATTGACTTGATACTTGGTATTTAGGTAGGTCTACATTTGGGCCACCTTGCAGCCTCTCATGCTACTGCATAAACAATGCGAAACATTTATGATACGTAACTTGGAAAGATTTACATCACTTGGCGAGGGTATCACTTTTCTACTTCCAAAAGGAACTTTAAGGTGTACATTTCTGAATAAATTACGTATTATCCTCCAGATGGCACACCATAATATTTGTCGTGTTTTCAACCAAATATATCTGCACGTTCTGTACATGCTATGGTCATGATATTTCAGTGCTATATAGGTGAAGTAAAATAATTAAGAAATTTTGCCCCCTCCGTTTTTTAATTGTTGTCTTTATCTCTCAGATCGTGAACAATTGTAAATGTAGTGAGTACTGTCCTTTACTCCAGTTGTTCTGCAATTGGCATGGGCGACACAGTAGGGTCGATCCAGTTTCTGTAGCCTTTCCTGTCGACTGAGAAGTTGGTTGATTGAGATCTCTGTTGACGTTTTTACCATGTTTTGCATTTCGTCTTCATGCCTACGCCTATTCTCTGCATGTGCATCCCATTTCTTCTCTTCCGCCTCGTCTCATTTCTTCTCGTTCTCTTCTCTCTCTCTCTCTCTCTCTATCTATCTATCTATCCATCTATCTATCTATCCATCTATCTATCTATCTATCTATCTATCTTTCTATCTTTCTATCTATCTATCTATCTATCTATCTATCTACCGCTTGCTTCTCGGTGCATTTAAAAATTGCTGTTTTGTCCAAACTGTATTTTTATTTCAATGTCTGCGTATTATCAGACAAACGGTCACTGAAGTAATAGCTAGGGAAATACTTAGTTGTGTAACTTGTTTACGGGGAAATTTCCTATCAAGAGATTTTAACAATATTTAGCAATATGCATATGGCAATATGGGTTCGATACACACTACATTTTGTGTGATCAGTGGCGTAGGCTAATACCTAATTCAGTCAGAAATGTACACAGTCTGCCTAGGGAGAAGAACAGACCGTCTTGTATCAACAAACACTTAACATTCATATGTAATACTGGTTGCTTTATTTGATAAGGATAAAGAAGACTTTTATGGTACCAACACACCACATACGCTCATATGTACGGGAATGATACCGTCCAAGATGGCTGCCTTCGTGATTGTTCTTTTAGCGCTGAGACTTTGAATCCATCTTAATACTTATCGGACATGGTCCTTGGAGGCCCGAAACAACATCAGCTTACTGAGTATGTTCTGGATAGGTACTCATTTAGTAAAGGATATTATATCATTACTTAATCGCGATGAAGTCGAGCCTAGTTTGAGCGGGAGATCGACCAAAGTAAAGTAAATAAATTCTAATCTTTCAGCTTATGCAGCAATACATGCACTAGTGTTCTTCTCCAACTTACCTGTAAAACTCGCACGTCACTGGACTGAATAATTTAGTGTTTGTGTCACATTCCAACCACCACGAGACTCCTCGTCTATCAGGTATACCGTATCTTGATTCTGCTGACGAGTGTCAATGGAATTTCATTTGTGTATAAGAAATCAACACCTGTTTTTCATTTGGCTTATTTCGGTCAGTGTTTCTACCCATCAGTAACGACAGAAATGTAATTTTGCGAACACAATTTTGGTCAACCCTGGCGAGGCCATATGTCCAGTACTAAATTAAAGCACCCCGTTGCCACCTTACCGAACGATGAGTGCACACGCGATGCGACCCCCGGAAAATAACGTAGGTTAAAACTGTTCAGGGAAACTTATAAAAATGTACCGTAAAACACATAACATTTTGATGTCTTTGTCGGAGGCAAGACACGTTACACATGACTCCACGGTGCAAACTGACGTGCACGTGGATAATCTCGTTCATTGGACAGAAGCCAACTACATGCAACTGAACCTCTCCAAGTGCATAGTACTGCTCATATGCTTCATGCGAAACCCTCCTTCCCCACCTGTAGTGACTGTTAAGTCAACAACACTTGAAGTCGTTGAATTCGCGAAGATCCTAGGGGTGATCTTTCAAGCTAACCTTAAGTGGGACATCCACGTCAACATGATGGTCAGCAAAGGCAGCCGCAGGCTGTACCTGTTACGGGTATTAAAGAGACATTGTCTAGACTCTAGTGACTTGACATTAATGTTCTGTGGATTTATAAGACCAATCTTAGAATACGCGTGTCCGGTATGGCACCCAGGAATCACTTGTGCCTAGTCTAGGGCCATAGAGAACGTACAAAAAAGAGCTTGCCGCATAATTCTTGGTTCCACCTTTGCTAGCTACGACATGGCTCTACACCAGTTGTCTCTTCCGTCTCTGTGCAACAGACGGCACGAACTCTGTTCAAAGTTTGGTACCTCTTTGTTGAGCTCGTCGTTTTTCTCAAAATGGCTACCGCCAACTCGTGTGAGCCTACATGGCAGAAACCCCAGGTCCAAACACCAGATAACACAACTCCACTGTAGAACCTCTAGGTATAGGAAGACTACACTACCATACCTTGTCGACTTGCTAAACAGTTCAAAGTGCTAGAGGTATAGATAAGCTTTGAAAGTATACACAGATATTTCAAAAGTGATTATTGTTATGTTTTATAATGTGTGGAATTGTGCACTTCTATTGCTGTCCATTTTAATTGTAACATATGTAAAGCATACTGCAATTCAGCCGAAGAAATAAAGGCTGCCATTGTATGTTATTGTTTGTCGCTTCATGCGAAAATAAAACCATTCAAATAACAATCGTAAAGAAATGCAATTGAGCAAAGGCGCCTCCCTGCAGCAATGCCCATATTGCAACCTTGTATTGGCAGGGCCGTAGATATGCTACTTGGATAAAGACTCTACACCAATGACAATAATAATGTAACATCTGACTTTCACGTGCTCTTATGCTAGCCTAAGTTTACTTTCTTGTCAACAATGAAGAAACACAGAAGTGAGATGAAAGTACTTCAAGATGTTTAATGTTTAAGAGCATGTCTTTAGCAATATCTTGAGTAGATATCGCGCCCATCTATACGGCGAACCTTCTGTATAACCGTAACTCCGTCCGTCGATGAAATGTTTTTTGTCACTGACGAAAGGTAACGGATGCTACCTGAAACATCTGACCATTTGCCGAAGCTATCTATATACAACTCTCCTCTTGTGTAAGCCCGTATGTCAGCAAAATATAGTCTCCACAAAAGTAAATGTAAACGCAACAAGTGTGATCACATCAGAGGGCACCGACCTTTTAATTTATAGCATCTTGTGACTTCCGTAGCCGGTACCTGTATGATAACTAAACCTAGACCAAATACAATAGAACAGGGTGTAACAGAACACTGAGTGCAGGAAGTGCTCTATGTTTTCTCTTTCTCCACATAATGCACAGTTTGGTGACTCTGTGTCATTTATCCAGTGTATCTCTGTGTGCGTCTCTGTGTGTGTCCGTGTTTCTGAGGTAAGCTTAACTCAATAACCTCCTGATGGATTGCAATATTTGGTATGTGGGAAGGTGTTTGGAACATTAAGGTCAAGGTCGGTTTTGGCCCTCCTATTATGTAACCTTGGTACTGCAGCAGAAATTTCATTTTTTGGGGGTATCTTCGACCTGGACCTTGATTTTCAGGTGGCAGATAGATTTTGATGTAAGGAAGACGTTGGCCCGCCTATCAGCTTACTCTGGAACTGCAGGGGCGTTTTTTAAATATTCCATAGAATAACGGAACATAGAAACGATGGATTTCCATGATACTTAGTATGCTGGTATCTTTGGCAGAAGATGTACGTAATAAAGTGCAAATTATGTAAATTAGGACTTTATTTGCATATTTAATTAGGAAAAGCTATATTTACAGTCAAGGGATGGGGAACAACAGACGTTAAACCGGATAGTGAATGAGCGTGTGAGTGAGTGTTTCACATTATAGGACACAAATACATATGACCTATGCAGTTTTCGGCAGGTGAAAGATTAGCAGATACCTATTATGCAAATAAGTCAATAATTTGCATAATTAGTGCAAAACTGCCATAATTCGTCCAAGTGGTAAATGATTGGATTGTCAACATTGTAACCTGTGAAAGTTTGTTAAAGGTCTACATAACCAAGCAGATTATGCAGATGTGAAAGTCATTTGCATAATCTTATATGGAGACATGTGGTGTCACAATTCTTTTAATTTCGTTTTTATTTTTACCTAAGATCACACCAAGACGTTTTTTAAAGTCGCTTACATGCTATGGGTTGACCAGATAAAACCTACTAGGCCTTATCATAACTACAATTGAATTCAGATTTTACACCTCTAAATGTTCGTTTCGGCAGGACAAACGGGAATGTTTTTTTGGTAGAGTAATTAACCATATTATATATTGAATATGTAATAACTTCATTGCTTAATAATTCCAGGGGACGAATCCATTCAACAAAAGACTTCATCCAGCGGAACTCGTGATATACTCTAAAACCTCATTCAGACCAAAACCAGTAACTCCATTTTTCATGGAGTTAATTATGATGGCTTATCATAAATCTCAACCTCACTGAAGCGGTCACGTGCTCCGATCCTGGTATAAGTTTGTTACAAACAAAGCCCCCGTACAATAAAGAGGGTTACCTGTCAGTATTACTACTACTATTGTCAGTCAGTCTATGCAGACGATGACACTACGCAAAGGAACTAAAACGACCATGGAGACAACGTAAAAAGATTGAGTATTTTGTGCACAATTGGATGTGATCAGATTTAGTACACAAGATGGAATTATGCTGGCCTGATTTTCATAGACACAAACTTCAGGGAGTAGCTCCCGCCTCTCCAGTGGTGCCACAGCACACCTTGCACTGCTGGACAGGAGCTCCCACAGTTGCCCAGGTAACGCCCGTTGAGGTAGGAGTGGCCGCATTTGTTAAACCACCAGCCGCCCTGTCCGTACCGCTGAGAACAACTGCCGCTGCTGGCATCATTGTCCCTGTCCACGGTGGAGAACCTGTACCCGTTGTTTGAGGGCCGGCTAGTCATGGAGTCTCCCGCGGTGCCCGAATACCCGGAAACGTGCAGCCGGTACCCGTCCGACTCTCCGGACACCCTGGATGGAGACATGAATTGACTCGCAAAATGTTTGTTACGAACAACGAATTTATAAATTTAGTACGTAAAAAGTGCTGAAGAAAAACACAGTACCACGGAGTCGCTTCTCACGCATGGAACTTACTGTTGAACTACGATAAATGCATTGAACAATCCACATTCGGTATTTGACTGAAAACAAGCAATGAAATAAAATTTTGATTTGCATGTTACTTCAGGAATAACATTGGGATAAAGAGTGGTGCCATTATGGGGCTAGAAGGAACAGGTAGGAGATGAACTTTCCCAACTTGATGACGAGCCTGTTCTTAGTTATTTGGTCGACCCTTCACTGAGCACATGGATATCTTAGCATTTGGGTCATTCTAGGTTATGTTCGTTTCTTCTTGTCCAATCTAGCCGGAAGAAATCAGAAAATCACGACACCCACATGTTAGAGATATACTTCTCCTTTTAATGTAGTAAGATGCTGACTGTGTTCTGTCCAGAACTGTCACTAGAAGGAGGAATACCTAGTAGGTTGAAAAAGACCTTGGGAATGCCAACCTAAAAGTTTTGTATTCTGCGAATGTCTGATTCCCTTCCCAGTCCTGCAGTTCAACTCGCAGCAAGTACTCTTTCTGATTGGTCAGGAGGTGGATGTTCTCGTTCCCCAGCCAGTACTCTCCGCTCTTGTTCCCAAAGCCCAGTTTGTACTCCTCCCAGGTCCGGTTGAAGGGAACCGACCCGTCCTGCCGCCGCTGGACCACGGTCCATCCGCCTCCTGTGAATAACACTCTTAGTTAGTTTGTAGACTGAGTTTGAAATATAACATCACAGAAGGTCTTTGCTCTGCCACTGGGACCTAGCCTGGGTACCATCCGGATAGTAGTTCGCTCCGACGTTTCAGCAGTCTCTGCTATTCCAGAAGGGACCTTAGGAACAAACTACTACCCGGATGGTACCCAGGCTAGCTTGGACTCAGTGTTCCAGCTTGTCTTGTGCGATAATGATTATGAAAATGTATTGGATTAATTATATTAGTTGATCATCTTCTCCTCCTATTTAAACTTCGCTCTGGTAAATGATACTCCTTTACAAGTGTGATATCAATATGTGTAACCTCAAGTTAAAGGTGTACATTGCCATGCATAGATTAAGATGTAATTAAGATGGCCATTAGTTTAATTAATTATGAATTGAAATTCTGCCAAAGGAACGGACTTTCACATGTACAATGTATTCTATTTTGGTAGATAAAACAAGTAATTGACAACAACTGAAATATTTCATGTAGGCATGAGGTCTCCTAACTCTTGTTTTTATCTTTTTTTACGGTGAGGCCGATTGATTCCTATTTGCAGCTGAACCCAAGGCAATCTCGACATAACCACCCAAACTCATATAAACTCATTAAGACCAATAAGGATTGTCTCAAATACTCATACTTCCCAAGAACCACTACCGACTGGAATAGTCTACCATACTCAACAACCCTACAAACCGATTCCGTAAAGTTCAAGGAGGAGGTGTTACAGCACCTAAGGAACGGCCAATAAGACAGCAGTAATGCGCCCTGGGTGGATTGCCCCAACATTAACACAAGGGGTGTTACCCAGTAACCATACAAGAACAAGAATACATCAGACAATTTCACTTCTATAGAAACTACTTTACAAGGCTAAAAAACTTACTTCTGGGCAAACAACTTACAGAGACCCTCTCGTGACTATACACTAGTACAGTACCTGCAGTATCCATGTCACAGTAGGCCTGCACACCGGACGGGAGGGAGCCGAGTGGGTAGACTCCACTGGTCGTCTGTCCGGAGGCTTTATATGCAGCACAGTCCGACTTGAGCTCTGAGAATGGTAAGTATCAGTAAAAATGAAGCCAATGTAAAGATTGGGATTTCTAGTTACACTTTACAATTTACACTAGTTACAATTTAATTAATTTAATTAACAATAAGCAATCCCAAGCATACATTTGTTACACAAGAATAATATTCACATATTACTGGCAAATATAATGGCAACACACACGCGCGCGCGCACACACACACACATACATACATACATAGGAGTGACGCTAGATGAAATCTCTTACCTTGTGCATCTCCAGATACCTCCGCTACAGTGGTTGATGCCAGTCCGACTTGTGTGACTCTCGGGTTTGCTGTAGTTTCCGCACCTTGAGGGGAAGGCACCATCTCACTGCAGCACTGGTGTATCAGGCAGAAACGGTAATGGTTGATTAAGGCAACATCTCTATGGAGAATTTTGGGCTCTCACAGCAACACTGGTGTCTCATGGCCAAACGTTAAACAACTCCAGAAGCAGGTGTTTCTAAGAGACCATTCTTCTGAATGCGAATCCCAGATTTGTACAATTTCATCCCAAACCAAAAATTGAGAATACAACCCAACCCACCATGCAGACCCATGTGTGGTGCATGATGGGGATAGTGTAGTGCAGACTTTTAAGAATGTGTTACATTGGGATAATTCCTTCAGGTCTAATTATTTTTTTTCGCCCAAAACAGCGTGGGGAAATAAATGAACAAATTTTCACACACACAACAATGCTTTCAAGACCAGCACTTGATTTCTAGACATCACTCCATTTTCTTAATGTTTATAGGTCCCTGTTTTCAGACTTGAGGCATACGGTTCAAATGGAAACATCAGAGTCAATCATAGACCAACAGAAAATGGAACATTAAGTTGCAAATTTTTAAGGCTGCTGACATAAAACACACACGAGAACATCAGGTACTCAAATGAGGAACTGAAGAATCAGAACAAATACATAATCCAAATCAACTCTTGTTGTTGTTGTTGTCTAACCGCTTCAATACGTCGATAGTTGGTCACATGTCAGGTCAAATGTTGAGAGGTCATTGATAACAAGATTTGGAAAGGCATAGGGTCAATTGCCATGTTTCAGTCGGAACTACATATTTTTACGTAATAGATCAAGACGACTTACATTTACTAAACCGATTGCTTAGAAGTTTCCACTACTTTAGCCCTTCAGAATCTAAAACAAACCTTTCTGTTATCAGCAGGAAACAAGTTACCGTAACTGGTAGCTCGGACAGGAAAGGCTTCATCCTCCACAGACTGAGTTACCATTCTCTGTTCTTCTCATCCGCGATGTATGTTATGGGACGTGTACTACATTGATTCCATAAATAAAGGCTTTCCAATCAAATACAATTAAAACACACAAAACAGAGACCTCCCAACAACATGCAAGCAACAGAGATTTGGTTACTTCTGTCTTGGACCATACGGGTAGTTCTGATGGACGTATTTCAAGTCTTCAGAGATTCAATTAAGGTCTGCACGTGGTTGAACTAAAAAAAAGTTAAAACGGCCCAATTTCGACGATGTGACAAATATACATCTTCCTCGCTCTTTCATAAGTGTCAAAAAGTGCAATGCCTTGTCTACTCTGAGAAGTGAAAAAAACGGTTCCTTACCTGGATTTGGAGACGCGCTTCTAGTTCTTGTATCTGCCGTGTCAGGTTCTGTGTCAGCTGTGCGCCCCTGACTCTCTCCTCCGACAGTTCAGCAGACAAACTGTCAACCCTGGACAGCAGAGTTTCAACCAGAGACGACAGGCGGTCAACTTCATTTTTCAGGCGGCCCGTTTCCCCCCTGGTCTCGGCGAGCTGCCTCTCGAGTGCCTCGGTGTTGGCAGTCGAGATGATTATACTGGTGTCCTGCGCTCGGGAAGGAAAACTATTGGACAGAAGGAAGGCAGCGAACAGCAAGAGATTCGCCATCTGAAACTGATGGGCTGAGTAAACTAATAACAGATAACGCGCTCCTAGTACAGGGCTGAACGACCGCCAGCTAAGGAGGAACTAATGTCAAAGCGTGTCAGGCTGAATCTGGCTGCCGGAAAATGGCAAGGAGCCAAGTTCATTTGGTGTCACGCAGTTTTAGGCCTAAGAAAAACATGGGGTGTTTCCGATTAGGGGTATGAAAGAGAAAGAACACGTTGAAAATGATTCTACACTAGGGGTGGGTACCGGTACGGTGTACGTACGGGTACAAAACCATTTTTTCTTATTGCACAGGTCCAGAAAAACCGGACCTTAACTTTAAATTCACCTTAACTTTCTAATGTCATAAGTATGAAATCCCCATCATATATAAAAGAAAGTATTGTCAGGCAAAAATGAATACCGTTTTATAGCTCTCCGTTTCTGTTACAAATTGCCTTCATAATCTTTATGCCATGATGACATTTCCAAACCGGGGCCCGGGCGGGCTGTTTGCACGAACGAAAAAAATGCTTACGACTTCGTTGACCTTTTTTACCTTGTACCCTTGGGGCGACCTTGCTCACTTCACTCAGATTTATCGAAAAGATTTGGGTGAATATATCTGCCCGGATATGCAGTTTGTACTCTTCACTTCTACTAATCACCGACGGTGAGTAGTAGAAGTGAAGGCCGGCTGACTCTCCTAGCGTACTATTGATTCCATTTGTCCACCGATCCGCGGAACCTGGTAGAGGCTACTCTTCACTACAAACCTGATGTGTTACGGGTATGCAATAAAAAAAGTCGGTTCTAGCCTCGCTTCAAATCCGACCTCAAAACTCGCACCACGAAAGTGACCGTACCGCGCACACACGGTAGACTTTCAACACCAGTGTTTGGTAACTAAGACCATTTGCCGATGTTGGTTGGAACCATGGGTATGAAAAATACCAACACAGGGCTCGAAATATCACCTGCATATGCAGGTTAGTGCAGGTTAAATTTGAGCTGTGCAGGTATTTCTAGTGTCTACCTGCACCTAACATGCACTGGTCCATAAACTGGGGTTTATACATAATGTCCTATGATGTAGGTGTATATGGATTGTTATTACATGTAGCTGCATTGACTGTAACCACCTATAATGTATTAGACAAAACAAAAATAGCAATTATGGTTCCTGAACAATTTTGGTATGATTCATAATTCCTAAATTCAGAGTGGTGCAGGTAAAATTTGTCTGGTGCAGGTAATTTTCAAAGTATTTCGAGCCCTGCAACAGCTGGCATTGTTTTACACAGGGGTTGCTGACAGAGGCTCATTCAAGTAGCGTGGTGAACATCAGGGAACTTTAATGAACAAAATGGCAACACTGTCAAACAAACTAACAAAACAGGAAAATGCTACATTTTACAAAATGCTAAACATTAATGTTAAAAGAACATTAAAGTTGCTTTCATTTGTCTGTGAGTAAACTGAAGCAATGACAAGGTATGACAAACCTTAACCAACAGTACTTTGAAAAATGCTACAAGTACAAAATGCTACAGGTTAATGTTGCAACAAACATTGGCTGTCTCTAAGTTAAGTCATGAGAAGACAAAAATAGTAAACAAAAATTGTAAACAAAAAATGAAAGATCTTACAAATCAACTAAATGTGTAAGTTAAATGAAAAAAAAAACTAAATTTCAACAGACAAAAATTAAAGAACTAGTCTATGCATGAAGTATAGATCTAATTTTTTCCACATCTTTCCCATTTTTGTCTATATCATCATTTTTAATTTTCAAAAAGTTTTAAACATGTTTTCATTTTCTTCTTAATTTTATAACTAATGAAAAGTAAAGTCTCCATAACTAGTATTAACTACCACAAGCCTTGGAGGCTGCAGTACATTTGAGAACCGCATGAGGCAATGATGTCAAATGAAATCAAAAGAGATGTACCAATGATAATGTAGCGTCAGTAATCCTGAGGTTTATACACTTCAGATATTTGGGTGTTCAAAACAATATTGAAAAGGCCTCTGTAACATTTTTCGTTGGCAGCTTTGTGGCACCTGGTGGATTTACCAGAGTTGATATCGATGTTATCAATTAAGGATCAAGATACTTGCTTTCTTTATTCTTTATTTCAGGTGCAAAACCCATAGGTACACAAAAGATACATACATATACATTAAAACATCTATATGTACAATAAGCCATAACAGTTGCGGAAAAAAGTGTTTCTGTAATACATGTCTGAAGATAGCAAGAGCTTGACAATAGTATTATTGGAGGACATTAATCTTTGTAAGAAAGAATAACAAACCCTCCTTCGCCTTGATTCAAAACTGTCAGTCGAATGGTACACAATACTTGACGTGAGTAAAACAGTAGTATAGCTGAAGCTATAGGCATGATTATTTCTGTCCATTCTATTCTAGGCTAACTGCAATTAATGGCATCTTTACCACAAAGCGCCGAAAAGGCCCCCGGGCGATCTCTACCAAACTCGCCGGGCGGGTTGTGCTCATCACCCCGTGTAATCTCGCACATAGAGACCGCTGGTGCATGTTACTAGGGGTTACAGGTGGGCAGATTTCTTACCTGGCAGCGTTAGAAATCATAAAGACGCGTTGCCTAGCGACACTACAGGTGCAGGCAGGACAGGTGGGTACCTTTTGAAGGTGTGTTTTTAGACAGTTCTAAAGGAGGTATCATTTTATTGTGTCTTACGATAGGATTCGAAGTATGTTGTGTTGTGTTGCATCCAGACCATATATGATATATAGGGAAGCATGCAATATATGTTTATATAGGAGTGGGGACTTTATCGTATTCTTGAAACGCTTAGTTTTGACGTGAAATGCGATTATGTACTAAGTTCCGTTTCCGCTGTTGGTATGCGGGCCGAAAGTGTGTGATTCTAAGGCAAGAGTTAGCAATATTGTACCGTAAACAGAGCTCACGCTTTCTCGTTGGTCTGTCACGGTCTGTTTATTGTCAGTTTTGTTTTCTTCGTTCCGGGTAGCCTATAAGCTGACTTAGGCCTTCGTCACATTTCCTACCTGGGGCCAGCCGAGCTAGCTTCTACCAGGCTCCAGGGTCACTGGAAAATTAGTAGAAATTGGTCATCAAATAGACAGAAAACACGCCGGGGGAGTTACATGGCCGAGGAGTACAGTTTGCGGCCTAAACCCATGGAGCTTGGTAGAGGCTACAGCCGAGCTGTTTGTGTAAACGAAAAACTAAAATTTATGCCAATAGATATGCACAAGGCATGCTGTTGTATTATTTTCGGTCCATTTTGTGTTTTTGCTGTCTTTTATATCGTACATTCCAATCTCCGAAACTGCCTGACCAGCTCCTTTGTGGAAATGTGACGTTAGCCTTAAGAATCAACACACCGATTCTGCGTGACCTCCGCCAGTTCTTCCTAAGGGGGTAAGGATCGTAAAATTGGCAAAAAGGGGAAATTATTAGTCAGGAAAGAATCCACGTAAAGGCTAGCATTCTGCCGGCCGATGACACCTTATGGTAGTCAGACTCCCTGGTAAACTATTCTCCCTGTAGGCTGCAGCGTAGTTAGTCTGTTAGAGACAAGGTTTGTAAAGCATGTACGAACTGGGTAATACCAGACTGTAATGTTTTATCCAGACACACCGGGAAAGACCCCTACTCTTTTCGAGAAGTGTGGTGGGTTCTTTAATGCGCTCGAGGTGTGGCTCGAACCAACCTTCGACTATACGTCCCATCCGATCGATATCTTTTAGACAAATGAATGGATCCATGTCACCTGAATCGATTGGAAGTAATACCAGTTTCTTATCCTGTTGTAGACTGTTTTTATACAAAGTTATGGTATCATATATATACAATGATTCGAACTCTTCTTCCCCCCAGCCCTGACCATGCGCACCCAGCGATGTTCCGTCGCCACCAATCACAGGCTGTGGTCGTGATGACGTTATCGGTGCTCGGTGGGCTGTGGGTGTACTACAGGCTGGCCGGAAGTGGACACCATGTAAGATTTCTTGGAGATGGTGACGCTACTGAAGACACAGCGGGAAACCGGACTCAAAGGTAGGACGATGTTTTGAAGGTAAACTTGTGAAGGTGCATTGTTTCATCAGGTTGAATTAACAAGGTCAGTATTGCCCTTAGGAATATATCATTAGGATTACCAAATGATAACTGTTAATCGATAACGAATTAAAAAGAGTCTAACTTTATTAATGGAGTAAGAGGCATTAACTGCACATGTACACGCTAAATAAAGATGCTGGTTCCTATTTGCACCCCAGCCCAGACGTATATGGTTCATGCACATCATCGAACGTGCAAACCGTTCGGCCAAAAGGCTTAAGCCGTTAGGCATCTTCGGTTTAGCAGTCCTTGAGCACCACTGTTACAGAAGCACGTTTCATGTAAGCACGTTTTGTTTCCTTCTCCATTCATCCGTGGACGGTACCATTTCCGATTCGGGTGTGTTCCAGGGTTCACGGCACAACATCCCCTGCGCTACAGCTGGACCCCTTCGTCAGGGAGATATTGGACGATCCCGTCTTTCACAACGGCAGTGGCTTGGGCGCAAATAGCGCCGCCAAACGCCCTCCAGAGGAACTGCTTCGCATGCTGGACAAGATCGACTCTCGGCCATGGGCTTTCAACGGACCAGCTGTATGGCAACTAAGGTATGTTATGTAATGATAAAGTTAATCAGGCTACTGGCTAAATTCTCTGAAGAGTCAGACATTTCAAATACTAGTATTATCCGCCAACTTTCATCAGTGACGACTCGAGAATCAAAATGCATCTCAGATCTCGCATTTTGTTCTTTTCAATGATTTTGCATTGGAGTATCAGTTATAGCCTTTATGGCATCAGTTAGGTTTCCGTGGCTCCTATACTCCTCGCTAATCGAATCCACCGAAAGGGTGGAGTACAGACAATGTAAAATTTCCGCTCTTGCTTGTCTTGCTTCCTCTGCCACTAGGACAGAGCTGGAAGACGCCACCCACACCCGGGAGTGGCTGGTACTCACCCAGCGGAACACGCCGGCGAACACTAGCGTCAGATTCGCACACTCCAAGTACAAAACGTTCTACGTCCCAGAGAGCTTGTTCAAGTACCAACCAAAGGTAAGCCGGATCCCAGGACGAAATCCATCTGTTTTGTTTTCTTATTTTTATTTTAGCAGTAGACTTGTCCCTACCGCCCAACCAATAAGCTGGAACCAGTCATATTTGCGTATTTTGTTTGAGTTGCTAAATGTTTCTTTGGTATTTAGAATTAACATTGGTTTGACCGAGGTTTGTGATACGTACCACATAAATTGTCTTAAGCTGCTAACGCTAGTTCACCTTTACTCGCGGGGTAACCTATATCCGTTGTGGTAAAAAAATCTCGACAGAAACTCAAACACCAAATCATGACTGCAACCAAACGTTGCACACAAAACATGGCATCTTATTAAACACCTTTGCATTGTAACTTGAAAAGGCGAATGACATGCTTTTCTTTCTTTCTGCCCTTCGTGTTCCTTCTTCTTTATAAATTAATAAATCTATCTATTTACCTATAGGAAATGCCGTTTGCCAATACCCGGTACACCCAGTGCAGCATAGTAGGCAACAGCGGGATTCTCGTCAACAGTGGCTGTGGGCACAGAATCAACCAGGCTGATTTCGTCATCAGGTACATGTAGGAAAGAATACAAACGGAGACGACGTGGAAAATCAACAAGATTTTCTTTATTTTGCTATACAATGTCTTTCTCAAACTGTTGTAGAAATTGTCATACATAGTATCATAAACAATCGTCGAGCAGCAAGTTATTTCTATCATTATATAGTTATTCTTGAATGCACGAATAGAAGTATAAATGGTAACTATTCATATACCTTTTTTTAATCGCAGATCTTGGAATATAACTGTTATCACAATTTTGATAATGCTTTCGTTTGAAAACATTTCAATATCCAACAATGGACATTGTTTTGACTGCCAGCAGCAAAAATGTCAAAAATCACATCCGTAGCCATAGGCTAGTTGGGCAGCCCTGGCTGTGTGTTCGGTGCAGCCAAACCAATAAATAAATAAATCACATCCGGAGAGACGGATAAGTGCCTTTACAACCTATGTCTAAATATAACTATTTTGCATAGAAGATCCTCAACTTTGTTAATGAAGTTTATGAAGTTTGACCACTTTGAACAGCGACCAACGCCAGCGCCTTTAAGGCTGAAGATTGGATGTCAATTTGCATAGAAAAAAAAACATCTAGGTAGAAATTACGTAATACATGTGTACAAATGGATCAAGAAACTCATGTAGAGAATCTATTACGTCAATCTCAACTTTACAATCTTGCACTTGTCGAAGATTTTGGATTATTTTTTTGTTTTCTTGTTTAGGTTCAACTTCCCCCCGGTTCTGACGCGGTTCATGAAAGACTCCGGGATACGGACACACCTGTTTACCTGTAACGCTGGCATCATCGACACAAAGTCAGTAAATATGTCCAGAATGGTTCACTCAATATCTGTTCATTACATCCGTAAATAGTTTCATCAGGTTGGCAGATCAAGTCAACAAAGTCTTCTTCGTTACACAACCTTCCTTTAATTCTTCTGTAAACGTTTCGACGACCACCTGTCGTCTTCATCAGTACAAAATGAAACAAATACTATCGGCGCGATATGAACTATACAGAATCAGTGCAACCCGAACTTAACATATTGTATTGTGGCGTAATTACTTGACATGACAGTCGTCGAAACGTTTAAAGAAGGTTGTGGAACGAAGAAGACTTTGTTGAACTGTTCATTACATGTACATCGCTTGAATGATATACAGCCTCATGTACTGAATATGAGGGGGATAATATAGCCACTGCATTCCCTCATTAGGGATCGTCTGAAATTTGAGATTGTCAGTAAACATATCAACAACACTCACTCAATACATGTACATCGCTTGAATTACATACAGCCCTATGTACTGATTACAAGGGGAAGGCAATATATACACAACATTCTCTTATTTATACATCATCTGGCATTTGACATAGTCAGTAAACATCAACTATTATAAAACTCAACATCTTTTCATTCATGTGTACAATTGTACAACGTTTGAAATCTATGTTCTGACAACATTCGGAGGGGGGATATATACACAGCATTTCCTTATTTATGAATCGTCAATTTTGAAATTGCATGTATATGTACAAAGTCATTGTCAAAGCAACCTTTGACATTGAGCCCGTTCCTTCCAACACAAAACGCTATAGATTAGAAATGGGTCAGTTTTACCTTTAAAAACATTTTATACTAAGAAGTACTAAAACGCATATTGACATGTACAGTGTTATGGTTTTGCGTTGAAGCGGAGTCGCCAAAATGCGATTTTTTTAAAACATTTACAGTACTCTTCTGTCAAACGTCGGTCGGTACCATATTTTCCTTCGCACGTATGTACAGTTTGTTCGGATTCTAGTACAGTATGGTGCCATCACATGTAAACTTGCTTACTTTTGCTAGCATACGAATGTTTTGGTTGTATTGTATACGCAGGAAACCGCCTTATGGTGTAGCACACCAGGTCTGTCTGTACAAGCTACATATCCGGGCAGATTTAATGTCTTTTGTAAATCTTTGTCTCAAGCGTCGGTCGGTATTTTCCTTCGCACATAGAACAAGCAGTTCTGTTCGGAGTCCGACACAAGAATCCCGTCATGCACCACGGCGACCCCCCACGGCACGCGCAGCCCGTGCACCTCGGACAGCAACACCCGCGCATGCGCTCTTCTTCCTGACTCCAAAAGGAGCACTCGCTTCAGACGGCTGTCCACAACCACCACGTTCCCTACCTGGTCGGTGCAGCTCCTACCCGGCATCGCCCCTACTTCTGTATACGTCATACGGATCAGCTGTCCGTCGCGAGAGTACACAGACAAGTTGGAACTACCCTCCATAGAGATGACTATCTGTCCCTCCTTGTCCACGCTAATTCCCGCGGGTGCACCTACGATAGAGAACTTGTTATAGAACGCGCCACTCGATGAGTATACACCCACTTCCCTTCCCTCTCTGTCCGCGATGATCACAGCATTGTCGTTTGGATCTACTGCAACGTACGTCGGTTTAGCCACCATGTCTCGCCCAAACTGTCCACAGTATTTCCCGTTTGTCGAGAATTGCCGTATCACGTTGTGCTGTACGTCCGTCACGTACACGGAATCGTTGCTATTGGCAACGTCGTGAGGTTGCCATGACGACTGGCTCAGCATGAGCAGATCCCAGAACGACCAACCGATGGAGAAGCTTCGACTGGAGGAGAACAGCCCGCCAGTCAGGCCACCGCTTTCGAGAGCTTGCACACGCCTGTTCCCACTGTCCACTACAAAACAGCACGAGCCCGAGGTACACACGCCCTGTGGCGTTTCAAATTCTCCGTCCCTACCTCCGGCCTTACCAATGCGGTGGACAGAGAAGTCTACCTCTTTTGGCACGTTGTTGTTGCCCTGCTCTTTCTCTGTACCCTGTTTTCGCCTGTCGTCTCCGTCATCTTTTGTGTCTGTTGACAGCTTCAACCTTCCCAATTGAATGTTTTCATACACTGTTTCCGATGGCACAAATCTAAGACCAAGAGAAATATCATCTGACAATGGCACAGCAGCTAAGGCCTTCCTAGTGTCTACTAGAAGAGCTGATTCTAGTGATGCTGTAACGGCCATCATGGCTTGTATGTCTTTCCTTTCCATGGCCTCCCCAGCTAGGTGAATACCATTGACTAACTGATCCATTATCTGTATAAGTCTCTGCTTACAGCCAGCGAATCCCTGCGACTTGTCCGCATGTTTCTGTTCCACTTCGCGTCGAAGCTCCCTTTCTTTGGCATCGATGTTGGCGATTGTGGCCTCCCTCGTTTCTATGATTTTTGCGACGATTTCGCCCCTCTGAGCGTCAAGATCAGATTCTACTTTCTCAACCGTCTCTATAGCTTCCACACACTGTACGGCGTGCTTCTGACAGGCTCGCACGACGCTTTCAACCTCTGCTGTTTTCTGCTGCAAAACGTCCGACACAAGAGTCATCGGGTGGCCCCTATGGGTCGACGCTACGCATTCGCCACACACAAGCACATCACAACGATCACACAAGAAAATAACCTCCTTTTCTGGGTGTATCCTACAAACATCTCCCTCTTTTCTGTCAGCACTCGCGGTAGAAGCCGGTTTTGAGGCCTGCACGACGTTAGAAATCCAGAAATTGTGCGGAAGACCTTTGACCCCTTGGGAGGGGAGGGTTGTTTCGTGTCTGCATGTTGGACACTCTAAGGTCTGTTTGTTGGCGGAGAAGTCTTGAAGACAGCCGTGACAGAAGGTGTGGAGACACTGCAGGCTTCTCGGCTTGCGCTGGTCGGAGTCAAACGCCTCCAGGCATATCGGGCAGGTTAGGAGGTCCACTTCTTCGGGTTCGCCGATGTGAAACTTTTCACGGCCGGCCATCATGTTTTGGCAGTATATAGACTATACCATATGCGGAATATAGGTAGGAGTTACAATGTTCAGAACAACAGATATGCAATACTTTTTGAGAGTAATTGTCCCTAAAGATATATTTTCAAATAACGGTAGCTACTATTATACTATAATTATACTATAATAATGTATTATCAAGTCTTTATCTTAAACTAAAATTGCAATTGCGGACCCTATAAATATTTTGGTTTCGTCTATTCAATGTTTACCTTTGACCCGTACCAAGGCATTTCCGGGTTTCAGGCAAGATCACGCACAACAGTTTTGGCGATGTTTTGGGGGGGATTTTGCTCTGAAATCAACCATTTCTTAGCGTTTCTTGAAACCGTAAGGTATTAGTTGTGTAGAAAAGTATTGAGCTTGGATTTCAACCTACGCGTAGCTCTAAAACTTTCAAAATCGTTGAAGATGCAAGAGTCAAGACCACTTCGCTGGCTGGGCGTAGCCGCATAGTCTTTCACTGTCACACCAGGACGAAGGATTACTAACAGAGAAAGCTACAACGATCTACAACAGTCGGACGTCTGCTTTTACTCCTGCAACATCTACTACTACTACTACTACTACTACTACTACCACTTACTACAACTACCACTTTTACTCAACTCGGCTCTACTGCTGAAAGTGCGGGCGTCAGTTTCCAAGGAAAAACGTGTGACTGAAGTTCACAAATTTCAGCGACTTTCCAGGATTAACAATGGGGGACGATTCTTGCGGTGGTGGAGGGGGTTTCAGCGACAGCGGTGGAGGGGGAGGTTTCAGTAGTGGTGGAGGGGGTTTTGGCGACAGCGGTGGAGAGTTCAGCGGTGGAGGGGGTTTCAGCGATGGTGGAGGGGCGTTCAGTGGTGGAGGGGGTTTCAGCGATGGAGGAGGTTTCAGTTCCGACCAGGGCGGGGGGTTCGGCCACGACAGCCACCACGCCAGCGGCGGGTTTCACCACGGAATGCACCACGGCGGTCCTCACGGGATCGGAGGTCCCGGGTTCAACTCCCACCACCCGCCGCACCACGTGCCAGCAGTCGGCGGCGGCACGAGTTTCTACACCGGGCCCGCGTTCGGAGGAGCAAGCCCCGGTGCGGCTGCAGCGTGTCCCGTCTTGTTCGCTGCGTTCTTCCTGATAGCCGGTATCAGCATGACAGCGTCCGGGGTGGCATCGAGCCCCATCTTCGGCTTCAGCCCTCTGCTGGTGATCGGGCCCATCTTCCTGTGCCTCGGCTTCATGCTCTGCACCGTCGGCTGCGTCTGCTACCGGCGCCGTCAACAGGTGGGATGAAATCGTACTTCTTATTTCATATTTCATCATAAGCACGTTCACGGTTCAAAGTACGCATGTGCAGCGACGGGAATATGTGGGTAATATGTCAAAGGTAAACTGTTCTTGTCTCGACCATTGTGTCGTACAACAATGTCCAGGCATTCTTGAAATAGTTGAACTGTAATTTCCAACACCAAAATTGGACTCAGCCAATTTTCGACTGCACAGCATCAGTCTTTGTCAAGGAATGAACAACCCACTGCTGTCGTGACGTCACGTTATGCAGATAGAACACGTGACTCAGTAAGCAGTGGATTATTGGTTGCAGGAAGTCTATGGCGCCCACCGTCTCTGTTCAGGGATGGTTGTAAAGCTCTAATGTAGATGGCAACACAGATGAACTTTCAAGTTAATGTCCAGACATGTTTTGTTTAGGTCTCATGGGCTTCACATTTGACATATTACCCATAATTCCTGTCAATACACATGCATACTCGGAACCATGAAGTTGCTTCTTATGAATATGTCATATTTCATCATTTTATGAATTGACCCACAAATAGCTTCAGTTTCCAACAAAATTGCTGGGGCATAAGAGAACTAAAACCACAGTCAAAATGATATGTCTAATGTCATGTTTCAACAAAAAAGATTCAAATTCAATGTATTAGTTCCCAATGAATGAGTGAGTGAGTGAATGAGTGAGTAGGTGGGTGAAAGTTTGAATGAGTGAGTGAGTAAGTGAGTGAGTGAGTGAATGCTACTCAGTGAGTGAGTGATAGGGAGTGCACATGTGAGTGAGTGAGTGAGTGAGTGAGTGAGTGAGTGAGTGAGTGAGTGAGTGAGTGAGTGAATGAGTGAATGATATGAGTCATAACCAGTACATGTGTACCCACCGACAGGAGGCAGAGACCGCCCGTCAGCACGGCCAGCCGATGGTGCATGTGGTGACGTCATCCGGCGCGCCCCAGCCCGGCCCTGGGGGACAGACCGTCATGATGCACCCCACCACCGTCATCGGCCCCACCGCGGGGGCAGGGGCCGTACCCAACCCCACCGGCCCCCGCAACCCTACCCCGCCTACCCCCCAACGTCGTGAGTAATTGTTGTTGTTTTTTTAATGGGGGTCAAGAACAGGTTTTGGCTGGGAGTGGGACAGAAAGATGTAGATGCAATACTCAATGTAGTACAAAGTACCCTACAAAGTAAGGGATTTTGTTGCCGAAGGAGGTATCGTAACTCTTCTGTTGATGGGTTTGAGTTTTTAGTTATTATATTTTTTCCTTTCCGATTACCGACTTTGGCCAGTTTAAACCACTAAGCTA
The DNA here is from genome assembly GCA_019207045.1 of Branchiostoma floridae x Branchiostoma belcheri. Classification (NCBI taxonomy): domain Eukaryota; kingdom Metazoa; phylum Chordata; class Leptocardii; order Amphioxiformes; family Branchiostomatidae; genus Branchiostoma; species Branchiostoma floridae x Branchiostoma belcheri. The sequence goes on from CM033032.1 coordinate 946,509, forward strand.
TTTGCATTGCCTTAAATCTTTGGAGTGAGTTTTGTTTTTCAAAAATAGACCTGAGAAGTGTTTCACCATTAATATTTTGTTGCCTCTGTTCTATCACAGTATGCCTTCAGGGTACCCACCAGCGGGACAGCCCCCCTACCCCCCAGCAGCAGCTCCCCCACCCACGGGATACCCCACTCCTGGGCAGCCGCCGTACCCCCCTGCGGGTGCCCCACCACCCCCCACGGGCGGACAGCCACCCCCCACGGGATACCCTCCCTACGGAGCTGCACCAGGGCCAGGGGCAGCCGATTTCGCCCCTCCCCCATCATACAACGAAGTCACCAAAGAAGAGAAGAACTGAGACACAGAGGAACTAAGTTGTGTTGTTTTCAATGTGATAAGCCAGCTCACATGTAAATCGTACGTGTGCAACAGGATGCCTTGTGGATAATATGTCAAAGTTGAAGACCCCTAACTTGTGAACAGTTCTTGTCTACACCATGTTTGATATTTCCAGATATGATTTGTTTTGTCTCAGGGGTCCTCAACTTTGATATTCTACCCACACTGCATCTGTGTGTGCATGCACAGTTTAGAATGTGAGCCATCTTATTCTGTGTTTATGTGGAATTTTTCTCTGTGTGTGTTGGTTTATGAGTAATTTAGTTACGTATAGAACATACGATGTACATCATGTGGATGTGGATGTGTAGGAAAAGTTCTCTACAGGATCATGTAATGGGACACAAGATTTAACAAACCTGTCTATATTCAATTGTACATTTTTGTAAAAAAAAACTTTTCTACTTTTTCTGTACTTCAAGTTGTAACGGAAATAACCAAGGAGCATTTGCTACGCACAACTGTGAGACTGAAAACAGGAACAGTGAATTTTAAAACCGATTTTTACGAAGTGTACAAAGATTGAGTCAACTGTTACATGCATTACATAGCGCTTCAAGAGGCAATTTCATACTTTTAAAAACTTAAAGTTTTTGATGCGATGCATGTGCTCAAATGTTTCTATATTTTATCGCTCATTTTTAACTATTCTATAGATAAACATATATTTTTCTTACACCACCTATAGATGTATTGTTGTACATGTATTTTTATTACCTGCATGTACATGTAGTTTTATTTATTGTGTGATTTATCTTTGCCTTCCCAGCATTTTTATCAGCAAATAAACACAAATGACATTTCATGTATAGCATGATATGAGTGCTATGTTTATTTTAGCATTGTGCCCTACTTACTTAATCCTAGTTCATCTCTATCCGCGAATTAACGTATATCCGTTGTTTTTACATTCAGTGCATTTAGTGATATCAAGTAGACGGACGGTGGTTTCACCACCACGCATTGACTTGATATCCCTAAATACGCTGTTCTAAAAATAACGGATGTTGGACACAATAACATTAGTCTCCAAGCAGACGTGTCTGCTGGATGAAAAAAGAGAAGAATTTGGCCAAATAAGGACAAATGAGTTGTCATGCCGGGATTTCAATTAGTCTATCCAGCTATCAGTCTTTCCACCGACCGGACAATTCACTCCTAGGTCCAAGTAACTCCTACTAGGCTTTTACACTTATTTTGGCTGAAGTCCCCTGTTACTTTTCGGCCAGGCGGGATTCTGGTAGAGACTACAATAATGTGTTGGCCACTCCTGGGCGTACATAGAACAGGCAATGTTGTGCCGAATCAGACACTACCACACCGTCGCACAGCAGGGCCACCCCGCAAGGCTCGCTCAGTCCGTCTTCTCTGGACAGCAGAGTCCCGACAAACCGTCTCTGGGGGTCGAACATCACGACTCTGGAGTTCCTGCGATCAGCGACGATAATGTTCGCCTCCTCGTCAACACACAAGTCTCCTAAATCCGCTGTCTTTAGATCTGAGACGTCGTTTTCTTGTACCTCACTTTCTCCTACCACCTGTCCTTCTGACGTGTACACAGCTGGTTTGGTGACTCCTTCGAGTGAGACAAGAATGTCGTGGTGGGTCTTAAGGCTTACAGCGACACCTTTGGGAACACCTGGCACGTTGAAACTTCTTATCATCCCACCGTTAGGTTTGTACAGGGCGATCTGGCGGTTCTCCCTGTCTGTAACAGCCACAGTACCGTTCCGGTTATCCACGGCGATGTTGCTGGGACTGCGAACCATTTGTGAAGAGAAGACGCCAAGGTAAGCACCGCTGGGAGAAAACTTTCTCACCACTTTCTCTTTAAGATCCGTGACGTAGATGACGTGATCTCCGTCCTCTGAGGAGGAGCGGCCGACGGCGACGTCGTGGGGGGTCCAAGACGTTGGGAAGTCCCAGTAGGAGTTGGAGACGGAGAAAGTTCGGCAGGAGGAAAAAAGACCTGACGTGACCCCGCGGCGCTCGTACACCTGGAAAGAAAAGTGAAAGTTGTACACCTGTAAAAAGGTGAAAGTGATCTCTGAGGAAGTGAAAGTGGCGTTTGAGCCGGAGAAACTTCGACAGGACGAGAATAGACCTGACGCGACACCGCAGCATCCCTACACCTGGAAAGAAAAGTGAATTTTTTCGCACACCTGTCCAAAAAGTGAAGGTGATGCCGAACTAGTGATGATTTATCTATTTTAACTATCTATCTATAGTTACATTAAACCTTAGGCGTTCCTGTACCTTTGTTGTGTTTTATTTACTTTTCTTGGATTTAGTTGTTATCAAAGGTCAATAAACAGTTGAGCTACATTTCCACTTGCTGTGAGAGAGAAAACAGTATGACGCTATGTATTGTATTAACATGTTCATCGTGCCGGGGAAATTCCTTAGCTCTTTTCAAATAGCACAATGAACAGTGAAGCACGGCTGAAGGTCCCGTCCTGAGGACTGCAACCCTTTCCAGTAGTGTCCATGTCGGGTGAGCGACACAGCTGTGATTCTAACTCACAGCCTGTTGCTATATGTACAGTACAGGCAGGGCGGCACACTCCAACCACTGGACTACATGCGGCTAGGGTTACTCGCTATATTATATTTTGTTTTATTTTATTTTGTTTTATTTACCTGCACACGCTTGTTCCCGCTGTCTACTACAAAGCATGACGTGGAGGTGCAAGCTAGCCCTCTCGGCGTGTCCAGCTCCCGGACTTTCGTACCTTAGGGAAAAGATAACAAAAACTAGTTCATTGGGTTGTTGTAGTCATAATTCATACAAGATACAATAAAAGTATCTTAAAGGGCTAACTGCAAAGCGACGTACTTACGTAGAGAATATCGTTAGCTAGAAATGTAACATATGGCGGCAATGTTTACTTTCACATGGACTACCCTAACGAACTCTATTTATTTCTATTGAAACACATTTATATATCTGTTCTGTATGCATTATATACTAACATCACAGGGTGCCCGCTACGTTTCCAGTTGCTATGGTGACAGCTGTCTGTTCACCTGGAGGTCATTGACCTTATTTTTTGGAGAAGACGAAGTAAAGGAGCAAAGACAATGTTTTCCTTAGATGAGGGTAAACATAAAATGTTTCACGGGTGCGAGTTCGACATATTGCATGGCTGATAGCCATCGCAATTTTTCGAGAGAAAAAAACAACATCACATAAATCATGTTGGGTTATCTAACCGGTCAGACAAGTTATTGTTGGAGGAGGGGGGGGTATCACAGCTTTACCTTGTTGTCCGACACGATGTACAGTATAGTGGACGTTTTGGCTGGGTCGGACATCATGCCCGTATTCCCCAAGTTCGGCTGTCTCATTCTGTACCTGCCCCCGCTCCATTGTGGCCAACTTGCGCCTCACACGATGCCCTGAATACATGAAAGTCAGAGATTATGTTTGCTTTCTAGATCTCTACTGCTTTTAACTGAAAGCTTCAAATGGGTCAGTCCGAGGGCATGTTGCTCAAATAGTCCCTGTATTTTTTTTCCCAAATTCTTCATTCAAGAACACAATGATACAACCATTGAATAAAAGTGTGCAACATAATAGCAATTGCAAAAATACATGTATAACAAGCCATATTAACAATCCTGTATGACTTTATGGTATCATTAATATCCTGTATGGGCATTTACATCCCTGTACGTTTAGTAATAGTACAATGTAGCATGATAGTCTGCGACTGTGTAACACTACCTCTCGCTGTCCTTGACTATATGTGTCTGACACCCCTCCATACATTTCGGACCTGACCACTCGAAGGGCTGCTATTTAGTCAGGCTATAGCTTAGGTACCATGAATGTTGGTATGACCTACAGTCAAACCTGTATTAGGGGCCACCTCTACAGAGGAGCCATCTGTCCATAGTGGCCACTTTTTGTCGGTCCCTTGGGTCTTTTATCTACAAGTTGCCACCTTCATACAGAGGCCACCTGTCTATAGTGGCCACATTTGTCCGGGCCCTTGAGTGGCCACTATAGACAGGTTTGACTGTACCTTGTTACGCCCCTCCAGTAGGGTATAATGGCTGACGGTGGTCAGGTTACAGTTTTACCGTCTGCTTTGTTTGGTGTCGTTTTCATTGACGTCATAATTAAACTTTGACCCGACAGCTCGACAGAGCGCGTCGCGTGGTTCCAACATGTAAGGAGGGTATCGGGTTACTAGCTTCTATTTCAAGGTCAACGTATTCAGCACTGGGTTTTCCCGCATAGTCAGCATTATGTGGTAGTATTTATTCACACAAGGAAGGTAAATCAACTTTTATAAGCCTGTACACAACGTGTAAAAAAACAAACAAGTAAATACTATTGCAAATGAATTAACGTTGCACATGTATTCTTTTCCTCTCTGTGCTTTGTGTTTCCAGTCTTCTAATCCATGTTTGGGTAGCTAAGTTGTTTCTTTTACTTTGCACAAAGAAACAATAAAAATAAAGTAAAGAGAAGTAATCACAAGTGCAGGAGGAGAGGAGAAGCCTGCATGGCTCATACAAAGCCCTCCTCACTTAACTCTAAGTTACCTCAGTTGATTTTTGTTACTGGTTTTTCTGTTGCTTATGTTTCATTTTATTGTATATGATATTATTACGATGTATGGTATTATATCATTACGGTCTCCAGGAAGAATAGTGGTACAATATATTACCAATGGGGATCCAAATAAAACAAACAAAAAATACCAGTCAATTCTTAGTCAATTACACTGACCACAAGACCGCTACCCTTGATGTTGCACGTTTTGGTAATGTAGATTGATCTTTGTAAGAAATACTCTATAAGACTATCTGTTAAGTAAATTTCACTACTTCAGGTACTTGAATAGTGAAGATAAATTTGTATTCCTTACAGCCTTCGATATACCAACTCTAACCAATCATCATACAGCTAACCAACGTTACATTTATATAACGGAGAAGCGGGGGGGGGGGGTCGAATGTAACAGTTACTAGAGTAGATTAGACGTTTATACGTACATATAAACGCATATGACTGTGACATTGTTACATGTATATGCTTGTTACCATGTGACCTGTACTTACCCCAATGGGGCAAAAATATGAAACAAAGGTCTTCATTCACGATTCATTCATCAACCTTGATGTTGCAGGTTTGGGTACTTCGGAGACCTGGTCAGCTCGCGAAGATGGGTGCGCACCTTCCAGAGTTACGTCTTGGTGTATAAGTACGCGCAGAGCAGCGTCTTGACTTTCCCTTTCATGATTCCCGGAGAACATCAGAGGAAGCTTCTCGACTTCCAGAAGATTCTCCGGGACCAGAACATACCAAATAAGGTTTGTTTGTTTGTTTGTTTGTTTTTTTTTGTTTGTTTGTTTAGAATCGCCATCAGTAACATATACCATGTTCTTACTCGTTTCGTCTTTCTTTATGGTACTATTTAGCTTTAGCGGTTATGCGAAACAAAATAAAGCAGCCACACACAAAGATAAGAAAAATACATTTACAATTCTATAATGGGTCTAGTTTTTTTTTTTACTTTAATCGAGGCTTGATAATATTACAAGTACCTGATGAAGAATTGGTTTCTCCCAGGTATTTCTGAACCACCCCGAGCACAGGAGAAAGACGACGGAGTTCTGGGCAAGGAAAGGTCTAGTGGAACGGAGTTTATCGTCAGGTAGACGATTGATTGATTGATTGATTGATTGATTGATTTATGATAAAGATACTTTAAACTATCAGCGCGGCTCTGTCCTTCTGTGACCGCGTTCGAGTGCACGGATTCTTGCCGTTTGAACATGACCGACTAGAAGAAGATAATTTGCTATAACTGCTAGCTTCCTTGCTTGCTTTGATTGATTGGATGATTGATTGATTGATTGATTGATTTATTGATTGATTGATTGATTGATTGATAATAAAGACACTGTATCACCCCCAGGGTTCTATGTGATCAGCGCGGCGCTGTCCTTCTGTGACCGTGTGCGAGTTTTCGGGTTCTGGCCGTTCGAGCGGGACCGCCAGGGCCGGGCGCTTCGGTACCACTACGGTGTGCGCCCGCGGGACCAGGGTCCGGACAACCCCTGGCACCGGATGGACAGGGAGTTCTACAAACTCGTGCAGCTGTACGCCAAAGGAATTATCGAGCTGGTGACAAAACCGTGCTCTTAGCTTCTGTATTATAATCACTTACATGTATAGGGGTGAGTACCTGTACAGAAAATTCGTGTACAGCTACGGTACTACCGTGCTCTTAGCTTCTGTATGATCACTTACAGGGGGGAGTACCCGTACAGAAAATTCAGGTGCAGGTCCACAGGAAAGACAGGAAGTTTTAGAAACTGGTGGACCGTGCTCTTAGCTTCTGTCTGATCACACTTATCCATATTTAAGTTTAGAGGTCCGTCCTGGTGCGAGTGCACCAAACATCACGTCCAGATTTAGAGTTAGTACTTACTGTATAAACTAGTGTGTTGCCCATAGTGATACATCTAAAAGGGAGGGGTTGGTGTTGGTATAGTTGTTTGTTGGTAAGAAATTTTCTTTATGTACGGATATGGTGTTTGAAATATGTTAATATACTAAGACTAGGTCAGATTTCAAAACCGGGGCCCGGCCGGGCAGTATGTGGGAACGAAAAGTAGGATATAGCACATAAAACGTAAAAAAAATAATTAGTCGTGAGCACAAATTTGTGCATTTGTTGCAAAAATTGTATTTTTCGTTTCGGCGAACAGCCCGACCAGGGTTGGAATGTGGCCTAAGCATTAGCAATTGACAACGTACCAGTACATTGTATCTACTCTTCCTTATCAAGAAAGTTAACAGTACAAAAACTTGACACACGGGAAACATATACAATTGTAATTATCATCAAAGTTGAGCCTTCATACACGAATACACGAATCTGATCATGAATAGTTTACAAGTATGTGTCGTTAACGTCTGTTTCTTCGCGATGACGCGCTGAGTTGACGACCTCCTCGTATGACGGCAGTGGGGGCAGTCTGGTGGGGGGATGGTGGAATGGCGCCGGCTCCGAAGGCGAGGGGTGGCGCGGTCCCCGAGTTAACATCATGTCCGTACGCGCGTGTGTCCGTGTGCTTGCAGTGTCGTCTTGCTGTGGGATTATATTATAAGGCAATTATTAGTGAATAGAGTAAGAGGCGAGTAGAAACAATTCTCTTGTCCCCGGGATTCGAACCCGCACCAAACCCGGGCTGCCAACTCACAAACCCAGTGCGCTGACCACTATGCAAAAAGGTCGGACCATTAAGCAAGGCCAATTTGGCGACTTGAACCCCACTGTTGCAACAAAACGTCGATTAAGGCTAGACATCCAGGTAACGTGACAAATTTACTCAACAAACTGGAGAAATTTTGAAAACGGTCATTCTCTGTACATGTCTTTCGTCGGCGAACATAGTTGGTAAATGATAACTAAGATAACAATAAAATCCATTCTACTAAGAGATTCGTAAATTTTAATTCTATATCATGCAATAGAAGAATATTTTGTATGCAATGTATGAATCGATTGTAGTGAACAGGTAGCATAAAACGTATTATTACTAATTTCCAAATAGCAGCACCATATATTGAAGGGAGAAGCTGAAGTCTACTTCCGTGAATAGTTTCATCAGGTTGGTTCGTCACTGAATAAAGAAACTCTTTTTTCCCAACCACAGCTAGCTTTATTTTCACCGACGTTTCGGTGACCGTCTGTCACCTATCTCTGTATGTAATATGTAAATACCTTGCGTTTGTGACTGCATATGTAAGAAGTGACACATATTGCTGCGGTGCAATGTGGACCAGTCAGTAATGCCCTGATGAAGGTGAGAGACGGTCACTGAAACGGTGGAAAATTCAAATACTTAGTAGTTGTGAAAGAGAGGCTCTCTATTCCCTGATTGCCTTGTTGTAAGTATAACCATCTTGTCTTCATTACCGTGAGTGTGTTTCCCGTGTTCTCTACATCTGGCCGTGCGGTTTCTGCCTGTCCGTTCTCACCCTCCTCTGGGGAACCCCGACCATAGCGAGACATCCGTACGATAAAGAAGAACGCTATTCCAGCGGACAGGATGCCCAACAGAAAGAAGCTGAATAGGAAACTGTTTCCGACTGGAAAGGTTCCGTGAGATATGGCTCCGAAATCGGTGAATATACCGCCCACGATGACGCCAAATGCGGCAGCTACGGCGGAAAACATGCAACAAAACCCTTGTAGGTGACGGCGCTTCAATCGGTAGCCGGTATTAGGACTCGTGGGTTGATTGTATACGGTATTAGGACCCGTGGGTTGGTTGCATCCGGTATTAGTACCCGTGGGTTGGTTGTATCCGGTATTAGTACCCGCGGGTTGGTTGTATCCGGTATTAGGACCCGTGGGTTGGTTGTATCCGGTATTAGGACTCGTGGGTTGGTTGTATCCGGAATTAGGACCCGTGGGTTGGTTGCATCCGGTATTAGTACCCGTGGGTTGGTTGTATCCGGTATTAGTACCCGCGGGTTGGTTGTATCCGGTATTAGGACCCGTGGGTTGGTTGTATCCGGTATTAGGACTCGTGGGTTGGTTGTATCCGGGATTAGGACCCGTGGGTTGGTTGTATCCGGTATTAGGACCCGTGGGTTGGTTGTATCCGGTATTAGGACCCGTGGGTTGGTTATATCCGGAATTAGGACCCGTGGGTTGGTTGTATCCAGTATTAGGACCCGTGGGTTGGTTGTATCCGGAATTAGGACCCGTGGGTTGGTTATATCCGGAATTAGGACCCGTGGGTTGGTTGTATCCGGAATTAGGACCCGTGGGTTGGTTGTATCCGGTATTAGGACCCATGAATTGGTTGTATCCGGTATTAGGACCCGTGGGTTGGTTGAATCCGGAATTAGGATCCGTGGGTTGGTTGTATCCGGAATTAGGACCAGTGGGTTGGTTATATCCGGTATTAGGACCCGTGGGTTGGCTGATTCCGGTATTAGGATTCATGGGTTGGTTGTATCCAGTATTGTTAGATCTCGTAGGCTGGTGGAATCCGCTGTTGCCCACTCTGATATTGCCACGACCCTCATCGAACCCCCTGCCCCCGCTGCCACCCAGAATCACATCTCCGCGCATCGGAGTTCCGCTGACTGAATCGTGAAGGCATACCCGCGCAGTCCTCTGAAATAATGAATCTGTCGATGTTGTACCTCGAACGCAGTAGAAGATCAAGATGGAGACCACTTCGCCATAGCTTAAGCGTGTAGTATGTAGGTTAATGAAAGTAATATACATTCAGTTAATGTAGAACATAGATTCCCTCATTATGAACGCATGAAAAACCCTAAAAAGTTTTCATTTTTGCATGCGTTTTGACAAACCGACTATTACTGAACCGATACAGTCCTGCAGTTTCACCATTACCAAGGAGCGAGAAGAAGCCGAACTTCTATGTTAGACTGGATCTATGATACGTTTACATATGTCTTTGTTGTGACCTGTACTTTAATCCACTAACCGTAGGCGGAAGTAAACGTCAGATGTCCTTAGACAGCCCGATTTGGGAATGTAGGCTCCGTTATCAGAGACAGTCTACCTGCGTAATCTGGTGAAATTTATGCAGATTCCTCGTGTCGTTGAACTTGTGACTTGGGCAAAATCTATGGTCCCAAATTAAGGAAAATAGATATACATTCGGAACACCGCAGCCTTGTGACCTATGAACTGTGACAAAAATAGCAACAACAAGAACAGAAGCAGTCGGACGGGTTTTCGCACGCTGTAGCGCTTCACGGGTCAAGGACAGTCGAACTCGTGATCGGCTTGATTTTAAAAACTTTAGAAACTCCTTGTGATGGCGAATCATAAATTGTATAACGCCTTATCTGTAGCTGATACTACAATGTGGCTTTGCTACGTCGCGTGTTTGCAGTCAAGCACATTGGGGCACCCCTAAATTTATGATTGTCGATTGTATAAGATAAAGACATACAGGTTATACTAACTTATATGTATAAACCTCACATTGGAATCGGGTCGCGGCGTCAAATAACACTAACGTACACTGTAGCAACGCCAGTCTTGAGATTTGCTGTGGGTGATGAGAAAGTCTGTTATGTTTATTTCCGCTTTGCTGAAAAAGACGCGCTGCATCCTTGAGTTCAAGCATTCCAGCAAAGTTATTACAGTACATTTCTGACATCTAGCGATTTGGACATAAAGTGCACACGAAGTACCCTATACCCTATCTAGACAATGATGGAAATTCCGGACTGGCAAAAATAATTACATGTTCAACATGATTTTAAGTTTTCTTTGAAAAGCGTCAAGTATACCTTTGCTTTGGACAGACCCGAAAAAATCGTTTATTTTTCAAAGCATCCATAGACAGACTCTCTCTTTTGGGGGGAGGCTAGTAATACACTTTTGCTGGCTGTTATGCTATAATGGAGGCTATATTTTTCCAGCGTCCTATGGATCCTGGTAGAGACTACAGTCTATGATCATCTGCATGTGTCCGTTACTAGTTCCACAATCCCGTCCCTATACAACTCCACCAGCTTGAAGAACTCGCGGTCTATCCTGTGGTTCCAGTTGTCAAGGGTTAGGCTCTGAGTAAGTTCCTACTATTTTAGCCTGGATGCCAGACTGTTTCCAGGGCCTATACAGACCAAGTCCTCGGCTCTAGGGCCAACATGGCCCCAAGGAAGATCTACACCAGACCCCCTGAGTTAGATATTATTGAGATCGGGCTAAAACTGGTATCCGGGCCACGACTATTTCAGTGTTGATTCTGTTAAGTTTGATTTTATCAATGAGATATTAATGTCAATGAGACTTGACTTAATTTGGATGCACTATAGATTCGACAGCTATTCTAGCGATGGACTTCCGGCTACAAGACGGTTCATCTGCATGTATCCGTTACTAGTTCAACAATTCCGTCTCTATACAACTCCACCAGCTTGAAGAACTCTCGGTCGATCCTGTGCTTCCAGTTGTCAAGGGTTATGTTCTGAGTAAGTCCCGACTATTTTAGCCTGGATGCCAGACTGTTTCCAGGGCCTAAACAGACCATGTCCTCGGCTATAGGGCAAACATGGCCCCGAGGAAGATCTACACCAGGCCCCCTGAGTTAGATATTATTGAGATCGGGCTACAACTGGTATTCAGGCTATTTCAGTTATGGCTATGTAAAGTTTGATTTTATCTCAATGAGACTTGACTTAATTTGGATGCACTATAGAACCGACAGCTATTCTAGCGATGGATTTCAGGCCACAAGCTTAAGTCGGCTCATCCGCATGTGTCCGTTACTAGTTCAACAATTCCGTCTCTGTACAACTCCACCAGCTTGAAGAATTCCCGGTCGATCCTGTGGTTCCAGTTGTTGAGCCCGCCGTCCTGGTGCAGGTAGTTCAGCGTGTAGTGGTACTGCAGCGCCCTCTGGCGGCGGTCCGTCAGGAACGGCCAGAAGCCGAAGATACGGACGTGTCTACAGAAGGCCAGCGCCGCCGACACCAGATAGAAACCTACAGGTAGTCAGAAAATGGAGATAACATTGGCAAGCAAGTACATAATGTTTACTTTCATATAGTCAACCCTAACAAACTATGATGTGTTAGGAAATGGTGACCAGCTCTTCCAGCTCTGACCTGCCACTTGCTACATAGTGTAAGGGATAGAACCCGAAGATCCGGACGTGCTGACAGAATGCCAGCGCTGTCGACACCAGATAAAAACATATAGACCGGAAGAAAAGCAAAGTTAGCATTTGCAAGCAAATGCGTATTTTTTTTACCTTCGTTTTGTCTACTGTTCTGTTTATTCTTACTGAAACATTCAAATACTAGTGTATGGTGACCAACCCTTCCTGTCCTGCCACTTTCTACTTTAGTGTAATCAGACACCACAGGGCGTCTGCTACTTAAACAGTAACCATGGTAACAGTCGTCCGGTCTATGGGTAACCTATATCCGTTGTTTTTAAAAACAGGACATTTTGTGATACCAATTCGACGGACAGTGGATTTAAATTGCAACATTTTCAAAATTTTGAAGTTTCAAATTGCAAAAACCACTATCCATTGACTTACATGATATCCCTGAATACCCTGTTTTTAAAACAACGGATATAGGTTACCCCGCGGATAAAGGTGAAGTAGAATTACCAGACGTTGGGGTTGGTTCGTTCAGCCCTGCCTCCGCCCAGAAGCGGGACGTCAGCCTCCTGTGATGGGGGTGGTTCATTAACACCTGGTTCCTTATCCCTGTTTTTAAACCAACGGATATAGGTTACCCCGCGGAAAAAGTTGAACAGGAATTACCAGACGTTGGGGTTGGTTCGTTAAGCCCTTCCTCCGCCCAGAAGCGGGACGTGAGCCTCCTGTGATGGGGATGGTTCATTAACACCTTGTTCGTGATCCCGCGGCTCTTCAGAGTTTCCTGGAACGTCAGGAAGAAGTCTCCGTTGCCCCTGACGTTGAAGGGGAAGGTGAAGATGTGCGTGTTCTGGAGGTTGCAGTTCCGGATGAAGTTACGGAAGGCTTGTACCCACTCCAGGTTGTGGGGCAGGTGGTGGAATCTGGGGTAGAAAGATGAATCTTTAGCCTGGGTACCATCCGGAAATTAGTTCTCACCGGTGTTAATTTGTATACAGTCGCTTCTCGCTCTGACATTTATCATACACTATATACAAACGCTTCTCTGCTGTTCCGTCTGGTAGCAGAAGCGAACACAGAACCAGATGGTACCCAGGCAAATGATTCTTGTCATCAAAGAAAGAAATCGTCCATATAGAACGGTTCATTCAGTATCACCCGACATAGTCTCCAAGCAGACTCTACGGTGCCTTAGAGATAGTATCAAAGCTATAGCAAAGCTATAGTATAGCGGCACCGGTGCCCGTTTGGCCCCCTTGGCTGGCTATGCTCCTTTGTCAGCTTTGATACCACCTCTAAGGCACCGTAGGATTGCTTGGAAACTACACCCGAGGTACCATCGCGGACCGAGAGTGATGCGTATTACACTGTGTTGTATGTTATCTATACAAGAAAGCACACGTTTTAATGCAAAATACACCAGAAGATGAGAAAGTCGCATATAATACGCTTCGTGTGTTTCGTTGTCTTTTTCGTCAAACGTTTTTATATTGCATGATGTTCCAAGTATGAAGTCAAGTATGATTGCATAAATCTAATTTCGGTCTCAGCCAGATCGCATCACTATTAGTATTACCGTCTTGTTGAATGGGGGCCCGAGTAGCGAACACTTACTTGCTGACGATGGTGTGCACGTTGGTGGTGACGAGATGTGTCTTTGTTCCGATGTCCTCTCTCCAGTGGGCTATCACGGGAGGTAGGTTAAATCTGTCCGGTTGAAAAGGAGAAAACGGTGTGAGACAAGCGAAGAGTTTCGTCAAGATTAGATCGCCTGTAGGATGTAAAGTTCATGGACGGATTAAGAGTGGCAAGGTAGTCTTGTGGTCATGGTTCTTGACAAATGTTCTGGGTTCGAATCCCTGGCAGACCCCTAGCTCCGATCCTTGGCAGCCTTAGCTTCTAACAGCGATGGCAGAGACTGGGAGGAATCTGTTTACGGGGTTACGGGGATCGTAGAATTCGGCCAAAAAATCGGGAACTTTAATAGCTGGGCGAGTCGACTCGTCTGGTTGCAAAACTGTACTACTCTAGCAAATTATTCTCCCTATAACAGCCAGTGTAGTCAGTCTGCTAGAGATTTGGTATCTGTCCTCACCTGATGACGAAGTCAGCCTTGTCAATCTCCCGTCCACAGCCGCTCCCCGTCAGCACGCCGCTGTTCCCCACCAAGCTGCAGGTGTCGAACGTTCTGTTCGCTAGAGGGGACGTCTGGAGACAGGAGAAACAGGCAAGACATTACACCAAGAAATAGGAAATTAGTTACAGCCTAGAAAAAACGGCCTAACAGCCTAGGGATGTCCCTGTAGCTCAACTGGTAGCAGACTCACGGTTGATCTCTTGGTACAATCCTGGGACGTGTGGGAAGGATAACTCGGTTGGGGCTGCACCCGCATTTCGGAAGGGACCTTAAATGGGAGTACCTTATACGAGAAGGTGCCTCAATCATGTTAAAATTAAATAATATCAACCTCTCTATGTAAATATATACTAATACAGCTAAGAAATCGGAGGTCCCCCACACCAAGGAGGACTCCGCTGTTCCCCACAAGGCTGCAGGTGTCGAACGTTCTGTTCGCTAGGGGGGACGTCTGACAGGAGAAACCGGCAAGACATTACACCAAGAAGCAGAAAATACTTGCACGTCTTGAGTCACAACTGATAGCATGCGCAGGCTCACGGTTGATCTCTTGGTTCAATCCTGGGAAGGTTAATTCGTTTGGGGCTGCACCCGTCTTTCAGAAGGGACCTTAAATGGGAGTCCCTCGTACGAGGAGGCGCTTCAATCATGTTAAAGGGAAATACTAGCAACCTCTCTATGTAATTATTATATATACTGACACAGCTACGAAATCGGAGGTCCCACCCACAGCCGCTCCCCGTGAGGACTCCGCTGTTCCCGACCAAGCTGCAGGTGTCGAACGTTCTGTTCGCTAGAGGGGACGTCTGACAGGAGAAACCGGCAAGACATTACATCAAGAAATAGGAAATTAGTTACAGCCTAGAAAAAACAGCCTAACAGCCTAGGGATGTCCCTGTAGATCAACTGGTAGCAGACTCACGGTTGATCTCTTGGTTCAATCCTGGGACGTGTGGGAAGGATAACTCGGTTGGGGCTGCACCCGCATTTCGGCAGGGCCCTTAAATGGGAGTCCCTCGTACGAGTAGGCGCTTCAATCATGTTAAAGGGAAATACTAGCAACCTCTCTATGTAATCATTATATATACTGACACAGCTACGAAATCGGAGGTCCCACCCGCACCCGCTCCCCGTCAGAACTCCACTGTCCCGACAAAGCTGCAGGTGTCGAACGTTCTGTTCGCTAGGGGGGACGTCTGACAGGAGAAACCGGCAAGACATTACACCAAGAAATAGGAAATACGTGTCTTTAGTAACAGCCTAGAAAAAACAGCCTAACAGCCTAGGGATGTCCCTGTAGATCAACTGGTAGCAGACTCACGGTTGATCTCTTGGTTCAATCCCGGGAAGGTTAATTCGTTTGGGGCTGCACCCGTCTTTCAGAAGGGACCTTAAATGGGAGTCCCTTGTACGAGGAGGCGCTTCAATCATGTTAAAGGGAAATACTAGCAACCTCTCTATGTAAATATATACTGACACAGCTACGAAATCGGAGGTCCCACCCGCAGCCGCTCCCAGTCAAAACTCCACTGTCCCGACAAATCTGCAGGTGTCGAACGTTCTGTTCGCTAGAGGAGACGTCTGGAGACACGGGAAACCGGCAAGACATTACACCAAGAAAAAGGAAGTAAGTGCACGTCTTGAGTTAGAACCAAGGATGTCCCTGTAGCTCAACTGGTAGCAGACTCGCGGATGATCTCCAGGGTGATACATGTAAGTGATATAATGTCAACAGACGCGTCAAGCTTGCGTCACTGCGGGGTTCGTTCAATGCGTCACTATTTTGTTATTTTCTCCGGTTTTGTATTGCGTAATACGTAAAAGTATGACTTAGAAGACTACAACATACACAAAAAGTAAGAAAATTCGTTCTCTATCTCTGAAATTCGAGTATCTTTCGAATCCCGCAGTGACGCAAGCTTGGCGCAAGTGCAGTGAGAGTGCACCTTAAGTGCTATAACGTCGATGGACGCGGTGGTTTCAAACTGCGGTATTTTCAAAATCATTGCAAGTTAAAACCACCGTCCGTCGACTTGATATCTCTAAATAACCAGTTTTTAAAGAAACAACGGATATAGGTTACCCCGCGGATAAAGGTGAACCAGCGTTACTGACTTATAAAAAGAAAAACCACGTGACCTTACCTCCTGTTCTGCATGGAAGATTCTGTCTGTGATCGTGAATTTCCCGTTCTGAGCAGAGAAGTTGATATCGGTGCCCAGAGGCGCGTTTTGCCGCGTCAGAATGAACTGTTCGCTGGTGCGGGTGGCGTTTTCTAATCGGACCCTGTTGGGACACGTTTTAGCGCTAATGAGACACCGAATATGTTGTTTTTTTGGCTGGTGAACAATGGTCTAAAATTAGATTCATAAAAGATTGCATGCATTGACATCGGTTCCAAGAAAGATGTTAGAATACAGAAATCGTACAAATAGATAATCAGAAAAGGTACAGCCAGAGTCTGGAACCTGGAATGGCTATATGATATACACATGCACTACTAGCAACACTTCACACCACTTACAACAACATACAACATGTCTAACAGGTTCTTAGAATCAGTTTGCAATCTATTTGAGTATAGTAATTGTTATAGATCCTTACTATGATCGTTGACGTTAATGTTTACCTACCTGAGACTTTCAATGGCGCTGTCGTTGAACGCCCATTGCGCCCCCTGGATGTTATCTAATAACTGCAGGACGGTCGGTGGGGGGTGCACTACTCTGGCGTTACTGTATAACTTACTAATGTTGCTGTCCTTCAGCAGGCTACCGTAAAACGGCTTAGTGCTTCTGTTGGTAATGTTGTTCAACACCACGCGACTTTTGGTGAATCTAAGGGGCGAAATGAGAGTTGCAACTATAAAATGTGTACTGTCTTGACAAATATCTACTTGATACACTTATTAGTAGCCTCCCACATAGCAGGCCCTCTGGGCCTTATTACGTCTTTCTTGGCTCACAATACATTTTTTGTTGGCCCTTTTTTGTACTGGGTCGCTTGTACTGCCCGAGCCAAATTTGTGCATAGAGAAATGAAAGGTTATGGAGGAAGAAATGCAGAATTAGTTTACAAAACGTGCAACTACAAACGCACATATCCTAAACACACAAGTTCTTGAAAAATATCTTTTCGAAAACAAATTTGATAACCAAAATAAACAGAACGTAGTAACGTTACCTCCCATCCACAGACAGCACAAGCCGCGAGCGGGGCACGGAGAGCGACGGTGGGGTCACATTCCGCCGGAGGAACGGATCATTTGACAGCAAACTTATCCTCCAGATTTGCCCCAAAGTCACGAAGACACAAACAAGCATGAAGCCAGATACCACAGACACGACAGGACGTCCCATCTTAAACTTTTAGCCTACAAAAATCGTCAGGAGAGACTGGTGAAAAATCTGCAATTGGGCACCGAAGCAGTGCAGCAAACTAGACTAGTCAAGACTTCGGCTGAGCCATTCATTGTTACTACCGTAGGGCGCTCCTATAATACCTATGATGTGGCAAACAGAGCATTTTGTCTTCTATTTAAAAGAACTATTTACGGGTACATAATGTTACTTTTGACGTCATGGCTAAGTCCTGCCCTTTGTGAATGTTACAAAGAGAGTCTCTGGTTCGATTTTGAAGCCATGACTCGGATAGTTACACGTGTACGTATGTGAAGGACGTTTGCTCGAAAGCTTAGGGCACAACCCGCCGTACGTGCAAATACGTGCTGTCTACGTGCCAAAACGTGGGCAATCTATTGGATCCGTAAGTGGTAAGTACCGCCTCAGTACGAACTCGTAGGGAATAGTCGCCCGTACTGGCACGTACGGTGGGCGAATCCGCAGCCCGATGGCACACAAAGTTTTGCCTGCACTTAGTTCTGCGGTGTGTCTGCGTGCTCCAAAATCCGTCGAATTGAAGCGACGCGCCTGCCCTGTACAGCCCGAACGTTTTCAGAAATACGTGGCGGACGTGGCCTCCCAAAAAACCGCACGTACGGCGGGTTGTACCCTTAGCTTAAAGCGCTTAGACGGGTTCACACGTGCTTATGTATTCAAATCCGTATGAGGTCCGTGTGGAATTCTTATCCTCTACCAAGCTCGCACGTTCGCTAGAAAAATAGTAGAAATCACGTGACTCTGATATAGACACATGCCAGAGGAGTTCGCTGACCGAGGAGTATGGTTTGCGACCAGCGGTAACTTCGCTGACATGTTATCTGACTATTTTTGTCCAATTTCTATTATTTTTCCAGTGACGTTGGGTAGCGAATAACTTAATAACAACGAGCAAACGAGTAATTAATGGACCTGATGAAACTATACACACATGTATCATTTTACTCACATTTACTTATCCTCCCGTGTGGGACATGTCGCTGTGAGAAGTTTCCTCCGATGAGGTGTGCTCTGTGCTAAATGCCCAGCCGCACACCAGGTGATGCCGAATGCCTTCAGTCAAACTGTCTCCAGGTACGTAGTTCAAAGTTTAGGGCATCCTTGTTTCCTTGTCATCTCTTGAGCCAAACGCAGAGCAATTTGGGGGTCCGGTCATCCGGCTTCCGCACACCATGGCCCGGCCATTTTAGTCTCCTGGTGGATGTATACCTATAGAATACAACACGGTATGTAACAACAGTAATTCCAACCTCCGATTCCGGTATTCGAATTATCGACAATTATCAGCACACTCGGCTTGTCCGAAGTGTTCGCATTATTCTATGGAGCCCCGTGTGATAACAGTATAAACTCGAGTGATAACCCAAGTTATACCCTCGGCCCGGAACACCCTGTCGAATGCTATCGAGGCCTAGGTATGACATAGCATATGTTTACGGAAGTACAAGTACAAAAGGATTAAGCGAATCCTGGCCCTTACAATTTGTCACCACCCCGAACAATGTTGTCAAACCACTTCGCCTGCGGCCACGACTGCATGCATGACCCAAAAAATACTTCCCAAACAAAACAAAGACCCTTATCGTACCCACCTTTTCAGGTTCTGCTTCCGATGTTGAATGAATAAAGTAAAATTATTCTTTGTTGCTTGCGTACAAGTCCAACCAACCAACCCTAGCTGTACACAAGAATTCCACTATGTTAAATCCATGTAACCGGTCGTGACCCTCTTAAACAAAATCCTCGGAAAGCAGACTTAAGCACGCATCGTGTCTAACTGCTTATTAAGGGTTAAAATGTCGACCTGGTCTTTCTACAACTTCTCTCTGTACACGAGAATTCAACTGTAATCCCCATTGCCACATAGGCACATACTATCGGTACAGATATAGTTATAATAGAAAGACTTACCATTCAAGCCACGTTGATGGTATTAACCAAATGGATGGCATTCACTAGGAACCTCCAAAACTGTTGCCAGCCGGCGAATGAAAAATGGTTGGTGACCCAGTGGCCTTCATTATGAAAACTAAATGGTCAGGAAGGTTAACAAATAACCCAGAGTATGGGTTACCATTACAAATGATGCATTTTTTTTCATTTTTGTTCTTTCACAATTTCTTCTTCGTTTTTGTTTTATTTGACTTTGGTATCCTACGACTTTACTATCCGTTTTCCTATATTTTGTTTAAAATTTACGGCACATACCTGTTAATTTTGCAGCAGCTTTGTACAATTTACAGCATAGATTGGATTAAACTTTTTTTGAAACGGAGCAAACTTGATGCGCTCTGGATGTGATCCATTTGATTAAATTATCACGGCCTATATAACGAGTTGAACATAGCCTGGAGTAAGAGTATACGTAGTCGCCAGACCAGGGTAGCACTAATTCGTAATTTGTGTCGTGTCCTACTTTCAGGGGACTTTTCAAACCATAGACATTTTTCCTGTTGGATATTTGTTTTACCGCTTTCTCTTATGTACCAGTTTTTCCTGTGTCGCTTGTCAGAAAGTGAAGATAAGAGCTGCTGCAGTTTAGCAAAAAGTCGCTAGATGTCAGTCTTGAGCAGGCATCTGAATGTAGGTATTGAAATGTGAGACTCGTTTCACTCCAAGTAACGCAAACCGGCTGCTACATTCTGTCCAGTAATGTTACCTACCTACCTACCTAGTCCCTTGACCTCCAGGTCGTTGGGGGGACAATGTTACACAACTCCTGAAATATTACATAACTTCAGTTTTACAAGACTCACAGTCACAAGACGCTCAGCAGACCTTCTCAGACGACTTCTTGACTTCATCATTAACTGTTCCTTCGATATTGAGAAAGATGAGCGCAGATATAGTGAAGAAAATTGCAGTGAACCTTGTGAAGGACGTCAAAACTGGGCAGGTAACGTGTAAGAAGCACCTGTAAGGCCGTTCCATTTTAGGGGCGTAGTGGGGGGGGGGGGTATAGAGAAAGTATGCTTAGAATTGCTACATGTTACAGATAGATGAAATAGTTTCGTGCATGAGGATGTAGTAATTTGTTCAAGGGCTCAGATATTCCTCTATTCTTGAACTTAGTAACATACTAGAATGCATATGTAATGCTAGTTCACCTTTATCCGAGGAGTATTACCTAACCTATATCCGTTCTTATATCATTAACTGCAATATTCTCAAACATTGGGATAACCTACACCCGTTGTTGCATCAAACTGCAAGATCTTCAAAATATTGCAGTTTGAAACCGTCCGTCGACTTGATATCCCCAATATTTTTTTAAAACAATGCATACTAGTATATGGTAGTCTTGCCCGGCGCCCTCGGATAAAGGAGAACTAGCATTACACTTAGCCATTAGGCATCGACTTATAGTTATATCATATATTAAAGCTAAGTTATCATCATCAAAATTATAAAGAAATAACACAGATTTTTGAGTGAGTCACTGACTGATGAGGGTCTGCATGCTCTTTTATGTAAGGCGTAGGCAGCCTTTTTTTTTCCCCGTAATTCATAGGGAAAACCATCCTATCTACGAAATTCGTAGCGAGGTGACCAAATTCCTTGATTTAGTGTAATACTTAGGGGGTTCTTCTGAATTCAGCGTAAATCGTTGTCGGGACCCCCCATGCAGACACTCTTTGATGTAGGAAGAGTGAAACAGTCCAATTGGAGTGACCCACTTTAAATCTTTATACCCAACTGAAGAACTCTACTCAACTGTAGTCTTATCCAAAAGTAAGCGATTATTCGGTGTTGTATTAATGATACTGAAACGATGGCTTTTCTTATTTCCAGACAGTGCCCCTGGGTTCGCTATGGGAGAGCCGTGCGTGTGTTCTCCTGTTCCTGCGGAGGTTTGGCTGCCAGGTTTGTCTGTTTGTTTGTTTGTCTGTTTGTGGATTCGTCTTCTTGGATGGGTGTAAAGCCGGAGGTCCTCAGCCAGTATTTGATCAGAGCCACACCTAGGGCACGGTAAACTATCTTGGTAAATATTGTGGCCACTAAATAGTGTGTTGAGTCTTTAGTTTACCATGCCCAAGGTGTGGCTCAGATCAAACACTGGATGAGGACCTCCAGCTTTACACCCATCCAGGAAGACAAACCTAATGAAGCTTGGTACTCATTTTCACC
Source organism: Branchiostoma floridae x Branchiostoma belcheri (assembly GCA_019207045.1). NCBI lineage: Eukaryota > Metazoa > Chordata > Leptocardii > Amphioxiformes > Branchiostomatidae > Branchiostoma > Branchiostoma floridae x Branchiostoma belcheri. The sequence continues at coordinate 968,190 of CM033032.1, forward strand.
TGAGTCAAGTGAGGTGTTAAGTGCCTCTCTCAAGCCAGTCAAGGGTACAGCCTTGAGGCTTGTTACTAGTAGGGATTCCAACACAGAACCTTTAAATTCAAGGTGAACAAACCACAAGTAGCCTCCTTCGCAGACTTCAATTAAGCGAGACTAGCTTTTTATTATATCTTATGGGTGGTTAGTTGGCTAAGGTTCTCACACGCCAGGAAAGGGAGTTTGCCTGAAAAAGTAGTTGGCCGTGAAAGGGAGTTTTGCCCCGCCTCGGTTATTAGCCAACCTTGAAACAAGCGAACCAGCTCCACCCCCTCCCCATAAGATTAAAACCAATCCCTGCTGGAAGTCTGGTAAGGAGGCTGGACTGCCACCGAGCTCAGCAAGCTAAAACATTGTTACTGCTGGATGCAGCCAAAAGCACAGCCTTCCATGAGATTCAGGTAGCCTGGGAACCATCCTCTGTAGTGATGCTGCTGGCTCAATCCTTTCATGAGCACTAAGGAGGATGGTACTCAGGCTAGGATTCGAACCCAGAACCTTTAAATCAAGGTGAACATTTTCTAACCACAAGACGTTGTCCCCTGACCGCAGGCGGCATCCTTGGTCAATCAGAATTTCATGCTTGTCAGAGGATCTGCTTCCCAGTGTAAAGGCGTCTTGTGGGTCCAATTTCTTGTTATTTTAAGAAAAGCACATCCAAATGACGCCTAGACACATGCCGGGCTAAAACTTAAAACGTAAAAACCTGCCTTCTCCCCACCGTACCGGTGCAATGGCTGAGTGGGTTGAGTGTTCGCCTTGCATTCGATAGGTCGTGAGTTCGATCCCCGGCCGAGTCATACCAAAGACTCTAAAAATGGTACATGCTGCTTTCTCTGCTTAGCACTCAGCACTAATGAGGAAGAGTATGGAAGTTAAACACACATCACTACCAGCGGACCAGCCCCCTGCAGTAGTGACTTGCACAAATGTGTGGCCCAAGGGCTTCGAAGTGGAGATGGGCGCCACCCTACGCATCTGTGGATGCATGGGCAAACTTTAACTTTTTTAACTCTCCCCACGGCAGGTGTGCCGCTGGACGGCCTCAGAGCTCAGCAAGCTGAAGCCCCAGCTGGACGCAGCCAACATCAGTCTGGTGGGGGTGGGGCCAGAGGAGGTGGGGGTGGAGGATTTCGTGCAGGGAAAGTTCTTCGCTGGAGGTGTGTTTCCTTGTTTGTTTGTTGTTTGAACCTTTGTTTATTGTCCGAAGAAGCTCAGAATGGCCTGCAGGCTGCTTCTTATTGGGGTCATGACTCATGAGGGAAGAGGTAAGGGTCAGACAAATTAAAAAGGATACAGCGTTAAGTCCACATAAGTTTCTATGATAACTTTAAAATTTAACGTGCCTGTCCAATTTTTGCAGTCCTCTTGGCTATGTTGATCACTCTAACTGTAAGGTTTGATCCACCCAGAGCAAGATGTACCCCTGCTCTTTTCAATATGTGTTGGGTTCATTGTCACATGTTTCAAGTGGAATATTTCATCACATTCTTGTGAAGTGTATGGCAATGACATGTATCTGATGTAGATTAGTTAAATCTGTTTTACAGTCATTGTTAAAAGCATTTATATATGGTTCTTTTTCCTTCCTCGACAGATTTGTATGTAGATGAGACAAAGCAGTGTTACAAGGACCTTGGGTACAGAAGGTGAGGAACATTTATGGTGATTAAAACATTATAGAATTGTTTGTTAGCCTGATCACCATACCATCAGGAGCTCGCCCTCTCTTTGATGCTGCGAGTGTAGCCCACCTGCCCAGTACAGTTGCCCAGGCCAGTAATTGCTTACAGAGCTCTGGTGGCGAAAACTCAAAAGGCCAGCTGAAAAGACAAACAGAAACAGAGCGATGCTCGGCAGATTTGGTCCAGTGAACCAGGACCCCTCAGCCAACTAGAGGAGAATGGTGACCAGGCTACATAGTGTTTGTAAAACCACACTGACTGACTTTTGATAAACTGCAGAGTTATCATTTTTTACTCAAGAGGTGATTTAACTGCCATTTGAGGCGACAGTCAACAGTGAGATGACAAGTTAACATGGCACTATTGTTGAAACTTGACTTAACTTTGTTGTATGCATGATTTCAGATACAACGCACTAAATGTCATTCCTGCCGCAGCGTCAAAAAAGTCCAGAGATGTCATCAATAAGGTACATGTACATTCGTTTTACTATCCACCAGTTTGTTACTAATAGGCCATATTTATTAGATGATATGGATGACGTCCACACATCCAATCAATTTTCATCCATTTCCAAAAAAAAAGTTTACCTTACTGAATGGATGAGTTTCTGAGATAAATAAATTCATTTTCATCATTATTTAAACCTTTAACTTGCAGAGAGTTGCCAAGGTTCACCATTGGCTAAGGCTTGGATGAGAAGGATCCTCATATGCAAGAGTCCAGCCAAAACTCAACCTGCACTGAAAATACAACTGTACACATCTTACACATTTAAAATAATGGCAAATGTACTTTTTCATAAGTTCCCAGCAATGTGTTCTACGTTGGACCCACAAACTCCTTTTTCACAATTTAAACTACAACGTGCACCGGCTGAAACCACTGTTTGTATCATTTCCAGTTTCTGGAGTTTCTGTTGTGCCCTTATATTAAATAGATTCAATTTATGCATAACACAGAACACTGAATATGATTTCAAGCACACATAATCAATTTCCTGCTCAAAGTATTTCTGAGAAATGGAAACTTAAAATGTTTGCCCAAAAAAAAGAAAAAAAAATTCACCTGGCCAGTACTTTTCACACAAACACTGACCATTGCACTTTTTTACACTTTTCTTCTGGGTCTAGGCCAAAGCAGAAGGAATTCCTGGTAACTTTAAAGGAGACCTGCTCCAGGCTGGAGGAACCCTTATAGTTGGCGCAGGTGAGCTTTGTAGGATTACTTTGATAGAAGTTCTCAAAATACCTGCCTGTATGAGTGCCCGCAATTTGCGGACATTTTTCTTGATGAGATGGTAAAAATATTACAAGACACCTTGATCTTGCAATTTTGCAGGTTGCAAAAATGTTTTGTATGACTGAAGCTGTCAACCGTCTCATGAGACACAAACAGCAGAACTTATTTATATGTATAACAGGGCTCGAAATTCATTTTTGGGATTAGGTGCACTGGTGCACCCAGCTTAAAAAAACATTTTTGGGTGCACCACTTAGATTTAAGTAGGATGTCTGAAAATCCTAATAATAAAACTTACAAGCTGTCAAATTCTTAAACAAGTACCATGACAGACATTTTTATTACCTTTCTAACACTTAGATGTCAATAATATGATGTATACTAGTATATTTTTATATCTTTACATACATAAGCCAATGAAAATATTTGGGTGCACAGCTCCAATTTTGGGTGCACCTGGGTGCACATGCACCCAGTATTTCGAGCCCTACGTTATACCGTTATATATAAATGTAAGAAACAGCAATGAATTTGAGTACCTGTATTGTCTTCCCCAGGAGGAGAGAAGGTCCTGCTGAACTTTGTCCAGGACTCCCCAGGTGACCATGTGGAGCTACAGGAGGTGCTGAGGCTACTGGGGCTGGAGGGGGCGGTACAGGCCAGCGCTCAGCCGAAGGTCTGTATCATCTAGCCTGATTAAATCTAGCTTATAGCAGCCTGTACAACATGTAGCCAGCCTACTAGAGGGGAGGGGAGGGGCCAGTCACAGCCCTGGACAGCAGAGTTTGTTTCTCACAAACTATGTATCATCAGTGTCTGAATGAAGCTGTTGTCTGTTATGTTTGCTGACATTTATCCATACTCAAATACGTGTGTGTGTATCTGTGTGTGTCTGTGTGTGTGTGCGTGTGTGTGTGTGTGTCGTGATGTACATGTTTGCATGTGTGTACAAGTGTCTGAACTATTTTCTGTGTTGTTGCTTAGAAAAGGTTCAGAAACAGAATGGTCAAACTGAGTGACGATAAGTTGATACTAATAATGAATCCTTTCTTGTCAAATCCACTGTACGCATGATTGTAAGGGAAACTAGTAGATACTTGACCAAAAGTTGACTTCTTTTGCAGTTGTGTTGAAATTTGACACGTTTGGATGTTAACTTTTGTATTTTTGTCCCTTCCCTATTCAGTGTGATGATACCATGTGCACTATGTGAAGAAGAGGAACTCTCTGACACTTGGGGAACTGGAGATTTGGGAACATCCTACACTTCAAAATCAACATTCTTATAATTCCAATAATAATTAATATATAATGTTATACATACAGTGACAGACATCAGTCAATGTGTTGTCTACATGGACATGATTTGTAATTGTAATTGATATCAGGGATTGCTCATCGTCAATATTTGTTGATATCATTATGTCAGCATTGATCAGTAATTACTGGAATAGAAATTCTATAAAATATTATGAAAACATGACCTTAATTGATATGTGTTATTGCTCCAATAATGAATAAGACTAACACTAAGTACATTTTTTGTATTATCTGTCTTAAATAGTTAAGTCTCGAATGTGGCAATTAAAGATTAACTATTAATTGCCTCAAGTCATAATTAATCTGTTTTGTACTTTCTTCTAAGTGCAAACGAGTTAGGTACAAGTTGCTCATACTGTAGACTGTAGGTTTGATCTGGGAAGGACCCCTACTCAGGCTAACATGTGAGAGAGACTAGCTGGCATTCTTATATAGGACTGTTACGTCATTTAAGCTGTAGGGCTGACATCTGTATCTTTATAGCCGGTATAACCGCTGTTCGGCGTAACACACCAGCTTGACATCGATTAGGATTTTACCATGGGCAATATTGACCAAAGGAGGCCATATGTAATATACCTCTACCCTCTTAAGTATTTTGTATGTAAATTTGATACTGTTTTTTATGTACTCATGAAATACTAGCTACTTACAAATTGTATGATAGCTAATGGATTGAATAAAGTATCTGAAAACAGTAGCAGGATTTGCACAGCAGTATTTATTCATACAATAACTCACTCACTATACTGTAAATGCAGAAATATTCGCGGTGGATTAATGTTTGCAGTTTTCGCGGTGACCATTTCACCACGAACTTAAAACCACCGCAAACATTTTTCTATTATGGTATTAGACTGCAGTCTATGGTTTTACCGCGAACTTAAATCCACCGCGAAAAGTCCCTTTTTCCGCTACCGCAAAAAGTTAGGTGTGACAGGTCGTTCAGTGTAATATAACCAGCTGCTGCTGCACCGCGTGCCTGTGACCCTCGCCCCCCTTTAGCGATTTCGCCCCCCCCCCCAAAAAAACGGGTTTACATGACATTTTAGAAGTTGATTGGTATAAATCACAAAATGCAGTTTCATAATGATATAAGTACACGAGTTTGATGCAAAAATCCATTCATAGTATCAATATTAACGTAATTACATGGTAATAAGATAGTTGAACTTGTTTCAGACAAGGAGGGTTGGGTCCCTTGTATTCCCATTATTGCATATACCTGAGTCTTGACTTAAGATGTATTTCATTGTATTCACCTGTCCTCAAACAACCTATATATCTCCAATATGAAGTCTCTACCATGAAGTGACCACAAAAGAACTATGTAATGTCTTTATTAATTATGCAAATATTAGGTATTAATTAGAATAACGCACATTTTGGTATATGCACCTGGCCAAGGGATATCTTCACCTCCAACATGACTGTTTTTTCTAGTATTTAGGAACTGATGCATTTACCCGTGTTTCTTAAGACTGGTACTTTACCAGTGTTTGTGTAGCATTTAGCAACAGCTATATCAACTTGCGCGTAGATAGTGTTTATAGTGAGAAACTATTATTCACGTGTGTTTTTGTTAGTGCTTTGGAAATGTTTCCAGCACAAGAAAGAAAACACTGTGACAAATTGAAAACATATAACGTTAGCTGACGTATTCCGTACCATAGACGGTGTTGATTTATACGTTCGCAGTAGCACTGTTTTTATGCCACCTCAGCTGCAAAAATTGTCTTTTTCATTTCAATGTCATGTTTGCACCGAACAATATAGTATCGACTTTCGAGGTATGACAGGCATCTTACGGTACGGTAATAAGGGGCCATATGGTAACAAGTAACACACCATACACGTTACTCCCCAGGTGCAGTATAGTACCAGGTAGCGCACCTGTAATATGTAGTAACCAGCTGCTCTTGGGGGGGGGGGGGCGAAAACGCTAAAGGGGGGCGAAAACACTAGTGATCTCGCCCCCGGGGGGGCGAGATCGCCGGGGGGGGGGGCGAGATCGCCGGGGGGGGGGGGCGAGATCGCTGTCACACCGGCTATATAGATACAGATACAGATCTCCTCCATTTGCGACCCTACAGGAGTAATCAGGCGGGGGTGAAAGGTCGCGTTCTTTGACCCGCAGGTTTCCGCCAAGATGGCTGCCCTGATGAAGTTTTCGCGTGCTCTCGCCAAAATTTCGACCTCTCCCGGCCCTCTCCTGAGAGCGAGTTGTCCCCGCTACTGCAGCAGCGATGTCATGTCGCCCAAGGTGCACGACAAGATCGAGGAGAAACGGCGGGCCGCGCTGTTGGGAGGGGGGCAACATCGGATAGACGCGCAGCACAAGAAGGGCAAACTGACGGCCAGGGAGAGGGTCGACTTACTGGTGGATCCGGGTAAGGTTTTCCTGTTTAAAGGCACCAATGCAGCTTAAGAGCATTAAAATTGGAAGTATTCTGGATAAGACAATCAGTACGAAAGTAAAAATCGTTTCGTTTCATCTTATTTTCTCCTAAAAATAAGTTATACGGCCCTGTTTCTCCCCCCCCCCCCCCCCCCCGGCTGAATTTTGTCACACCGGCTGAACTCTGCCTGACCTATTGACATACTAAGTACTGGCACGCTGCCCTAGAGTGAAAGGTCAAAGAATAATTAAGTGGTACAAATGAGCATAAAAGAGTAACAGAGGAACCTACTACTGACTCATGAAAGTATGTACATTGTGCAAGAAAAACAAAAGATCCTTGTTTTATTTTGATTAATAGTTATTGATACGCTAGTATGTGAGTAGATAGTTTTTCATTATCATCATCATCTTTGCCGCATGTCAGTGTTTGATCAGGCATTTTTAATTGTTGATGATCCGTGTTATTTTCCATACATTGTACCGAATACAATAATTGCGCAATGAAGTTTCACTTCACTATATCAGTATCAGTGTTTCACTACTGACGTGTTTCTCTGACATCTTTTCCAACCAGGGACGTTTGTTGAGTACGACATGTTTGCAGAGCATCGCTGCTCGGACTTCGGGATGGAGAGGGAAGAGAACAAGTTCCCGGGAGACGGCGTGGTGACGGGCCACGGGCGTATCCACGGGCGACCCGTGTACCTCTTCAGTCAGGACTTCACAGTGTTCGGCGGCAGCCTCTCCAGTGCACATGCTCGCAAGATTTGCAAGGTGGGGACCATTCGAGTACCCCTCTTAATTGTTTCGCCAAGAAGAAGCTTAGGCTTTTGGAGTATATGCCAAGAGTACAAATAATACGTTTCAGACACTGAGCAGATCTTTTGCAGGCCAGGTTTTATAGTTTATACCCTAACAAACAAACAAAATATGATTATGAATCGTTGTAAAGGAGGTGAAGACAATTCTTAGATGTGAAACAAAAATAACACAAAGTTAAGACAAGACAAGATTTATGCAAATCAATTATCTCCAGGTGGATGACAATGTTCTCTATTGATGACAGTTCTTTATTCCCAACCAAGACAAACAGAACCTTACCCTCCTGTGATTATCCAACCTGATGAAATTATTCGTAGTTTCCTCCTAGTGGCTTTCCTTGGTACTTCACTGGAACGTCCATTGTTGGTATCTCCTTTGTTCTATATCTGCGATCTGCATCAGATTGTGTGGTAAAGGGGAGGGTGAGTCTCAATATGATATTTGGAAATATGAAAAAAAAGTGTCTTTGCTGGTATAATTCATTGTTTTCACCCACCCCTTTAGATAATGGACCAGGCCATGCTGACAGGAGTGCCTGTGATTGGTCTAAATGATTCGGGCGGGGCCCGTATCCAGGAGGGGGTGGAGTCATTGGCCGGTTATGCCGACATCTTCCAGCGAAACGTGGAGGCCTCAGGTGGGTGCACGCTTTTTTTTCATTCTCAGGGACAGTAAAATATATCTGAATTTTCATACAACAAGCTGTATGAATGCTAGCTTAATAATTCGTGTCTAGCATTGGATGCTAGGTGTGTTAAATTGATTGATCGGTTGCTAAGTGTCTAACATAATTCTGATAGGTTGCTAGGTGTGTAATCCAATTCCGATTTGTTGCTAGGTGTCTAACATGACTCTGATTGGTTGCCAGGTGTCTAACATGACTCTGATTGGTTGCCAGGTGTCTAACATGATTCTGATTGGTTGTTAGGTGTCTAACATGACTCTAATTGGTTGCTAGGTGTCTAACATGACTCTGATTGGTTGCTAGGTGTCTAACATGACTCTGATTGGTTGCTAGGTGTCTAACATGATTCTGATCGGTTGCTAGGTGTCTAACATGATTCTGATTGGTTGTTAGGTGTCTAACATGACTCTGATTGGTTGCTACGTGTCTAACATGACTCTGATTGGTTGCTAGGTGTCTAACATGACTCTGATTGGTTGCTAAGTCTCTAACATGATTCTGATTGGTTGCTAAGTCTCTAACATGTTTCTGATTGGTTGCTAAGTCTCTAACATGATTCTGATTGGTTGCTAAGTCTCTAACATGATTCTGATTGGTTGTTAGGTGTTTAACATGACTCTGATTGGTTGCTAGTTGTCTAACATGGCTCTAATTGGTTGTTAGGTGTGGTGCCGCAGATTTCGCTCATCATGGGCCCGTGTGCGGGAGGCGCGGTCTACTCGCCAGCGCTGACAGACTTCACGTTCATGGTCAAGGACACGTCCTACCTCTTCATCACAGGGCCTGATGTGGTCAAGTCAGGTAGGCAGTATAGATGGATGACTGAATATTGAATTTTCGTTGTGCACATTGGGAAAGAAACAGGAAAGTAGTTGGCAGAGGGTTTGCTGTACAATAAAGAGGTCCCAGGGCCTCAGCCAGGTTGCCCAGGTGTCTACCTGAGTTAAAAGCCAGGTTTCGAGCAGATAAGTGTCAAACCCCAGCCAGGACATACTAAAGACTTTTGAAATTCAACATCTACTTCTACTGCTTAACACTCAGCACTTATGTGTGGCCCAAAGGCTATAAAATGGGAATGGGCCCCTTTTGGTGTATTATAAGCCAAAAGGTGCCAAAATATTTTAGATTGACCATAGGTTTTTGAATTTTCCACCTTAAGCATTGATCCCTGACCTCCATATATGCGTTATCCTGCTTTTTATGCTGTAAGACACACATTTTTTTTCTGAAAATGAAAACAGTGACCCGCGAGGAAGTTACTCAGGAGGAGCTGGGAGGAGCGAAGACACACACCACGTTGTCGGGCGTCGCCCATAAAGCTTTTGAAAACGACATTGACGCTCTGCTGCGACTGCGAGACTTCTACAACTTCCTGCCTCTTAGTAACAGGGTGGGTTATTCTACATTTCTAGCTTGTGATAATGATACAGCTTTGGACTTATAAGTCTGTATGCCTGTACCTCACCAGTCTTTTAGCCAGTCACGTGTCATGCGCTGTTCTAAAGATAATTTTGAAAATGGATGCACTAAACGCTTTTGAAGACACCCTTACACTGGGGAGCAGATCCTCTTGACAAAGAAAAAATTCTGATTGACCAGGGATCTTGCTTGGTCACTTCTGGTCACAGTCTTCTACAGTGACCTCTCAGACAGTAATTTTGCCTGTCAGCCCTCGGGATACCTTACAATGTCCTGTTGATTAATTCTTTGTTTGTTTGTTTGTTTGTTTGTTGACAGGACCCTGCACCCATCCGCCCCACAGAGGACTCTGCTGACCGCCTGTGTCCGGTTCTTGACCACCTGGTGCCGCTGGACTCCCACAAACCGTACAACATGCTGGACGTCATCCAGGCGGTCATCGACGAGGAGGACTTCTTCGAGATCATGCCGAATTACGCCAAGAACATCGTCGTTGGCTTCGCGCGGATGAACGGCCGTACGGTCGGAATCGTCGGCAACCAGCCCAAGGTGGCTTCAGGTAGGTGGAGGTACTATTGTACAAAAATGCAGCGTTTGGTAAAATACATACGAAGTATGGGCAGAGTCCATTTAAATGTGAGAAGGTTAAGATTTGGCCCATCTTTAGGTGCTACCCTCCTGTACATACCTCCTGAAGTTTATACTGTGACAACTCTAGCACAAATACTCAATGTCCTAAATTTTGCACTCTAACAGCCCTTGGCAAATCATTTTAAGTCAAAAGACATCACCACAATTATCTGAACACCTCAAAAATTCCCCATGCAAACATGGACAATTCCAAAATCACCCCCTGCAAAAAATAAACTGTTCCAAACTAACAACATCTCCAAGGGGTACGTACATGGTTACTGTTAAAGGATTGCCCAATTTTTGTGATGTCTATGCTAAGGTAGACTGACTCTGTATTTTAGAATGCGTACTTGAAAATGATATCCCCCTACTTTAGGTTGCCTGGACATCAACGCTTCCGTGAAAGGCGCGAGGTTCGTACGCTTCTGTGATGCCTTCAACATCCCCCTCATCACGTTTGTCGATGTTCCCGGGTTTCTCCCCGGAACGTCGCAGGAGTACAACGGAATCATCCGCCACGGCGCCAAACTGCTCTACGCGTACTCGGAAGCCACCGTGCCCAAAATCACAGTCATCACCAGAAAGGTAATGTCCATGTCTGACTGTTTTGTGTAAAAATTGTAGTGTTTCCCCATCTTGGCCTCTGATGGGGCTATTTGGGGGTACCACCTTAAAGTTTGTAGATAAAGATGTAGATGTTTTATCCACTTTGCATGTAGAAACTGATTATGAAAAAATCTTTAGAGAACATGTTCCTGTCAAAACAATTATGCCACATTAGTTCAAGCTTACTTTGCACTTATAGGACAAGTTTACATTGCACTGTTTGTACAATAAATGTCATTAAACACTGAGGAAGACAGTAAAGAAAGTCAAAGAAGACTGTTGACATGCCTTGATAGCAGTAAAATAAAGTTTTATACATCAGAAAACTTTCAAATCTACTTTGCACTGTTTGCACAAATGTTATTTTACACTGAGAAAGGCAGCAGGACTGTCAACACGTTTGTATAGCAGAAAAATAAGGGTGTTTACGTAACAAAATTATGCTCAATTATTTGGTTTTGTTTGCATTTCCAGGCCTATGGAGGTGCGTATGACGTGATGGCATCCAAACATGTGAAGGCCGACATCAACTACGCCTGGCCGACCGCAGAGGTCGCTGTCATGGGGGCAAAGGGCGCCGTGTCAATCATCTTCAGAGGGGACAAGGACCAGGTCAGTATTGTGTTTATTTGTTTATTGAAAAGATCTCCATTAGTGAGTACAATTGAGACTGCATCACTAGTCTTCCTGGAGTCATGAGACAGACACATTAAGACAGTACATTGAGAGTATTCACACCTTAACATCACTTAAACCTACCTACAACCTAAAGGTACACTTAAATACTACCGCTATACCTTATTCTAAAAACGAAAGGAATGAGTTGAGAGGTCAAGTAGCTGAGCGGTCAGAGGTCAGTGTCAAATATTCTATACAGTCAAACCTGCCCGAGCGACCACCTCTTCTCAGCGACCACCTGGCCATTTCGACCGCTTTTTCTCGGTCCCGATTTATTTTCCCATTGACGTAAGCATTAAGCGACCTTCTCTCTTGGGACGCATAACGACCGCATCATTTTCAAAACTGAGGTTTTCATCAATTTTTTATGATAACTATCGCGATTTTGTGCTGAAATCGGCCAGTTTGCGTCGGATTTTGGGGTCAAATTTACAGTTTACAGTGTGCGTGTTGTATTTAGCATTTAAGACCTCGCTTCTTTGCGTGCGTGCAGTGTGCTTGCTATTTGCCATTAAACACAACGGAAACCATTTATACTTTGGATCGGGCATGTATTGAGTTGATACTCTTCTCAGCGACCACCTGTCCAAATCGACCGCTTTTCTCCGGTCCCCTGGGTGGTCGTCTTGGGCAGGTTTGACTGTACATTAATTTTATATACATAGTTGTCAATGAATGTCTTACTTATGTCTTACTTACATAATGAATTACCACCAGTGCTGTAGAGGTTTGTGACTGTGAACATGCTGCCTTTTTTATCAGAGTCAAGCCTGTCTGTAGTTACAGTTGTGGTGCAGGTTTCTAGCCAGCGTCCATCCTTCCATCCTTTGACAGAATTTTGCTGCTTGGGATGGAGAAAAATTTTTCCCCTTCCATCCTATTTGATGAACAAAAATCAGCATGTAAAAATATCAATTGAACCAAGCTGAGTCTACCAGCAGAATTTGCCCCCCAAAATGCAGGAAATGGGATTTCAGAGGGTCTAGATTTCAAAATTTTCCAGGGGGAGCATAAACTTGGACCCGCCTAGGATTGTCGCAACTTCAGCACTCGACAGGGTTGGACGTTGCGGGAAGTCATTTTGGTCTGATAACTGCTCTCCATCCACCTCTGTCAAGGGGGTTGGCTTTTTGCAAGTCCAGTTTTCTAATATCTTCATGGACCCATCTCCTGTTGGCCCACTACAGATAAATTCATAACCTTTCTTGGCCAGTTTTCATGTTCTAAGCATTGCAGTTGTCATGTTCTAAAAATCAAATTTCATTTCAGGCCAAGAAAGAGGCAGAGTACGTGGATACGTTTGCGAACCCGTTCCCGGCGGCGATCCGAGGTTTCGTGGACGATATTCTGGAACCGAGAATGACGCGGCAGCGAATCTGCAGAGACCTTGATCTTCTGTCCACCAAGAAGGAGAGCAGACCATGGAAGAAGCATGCCAACCTTCCACTTTGATGTCCGTTTTAATCAGATATTACCGTACAACTTAAGATGTGCGTCGATGAAGGTTTAGCATTCAGGTAATAAGATACTCCAAAAAGCAGTTCTTCAAGCGTCTGGATACTGAATATCTTGGTCAGTGGATACTATCTGTAAGGTCTGACCATTTCCAAATCAGATCCAGTTGCTTGAGTAACTGCTTTTTGGCATATCTTAAAATGTGCATGGTAATTCCTACTCTCTACCAGACTAACAGATTTTTGTAGATCATTATTTTACATAAATATGGCATGGACAGGGAGGTAGGTGTGTGTGGGGGGTGCATTTATGAAGTATGTATTACTAAGAATTGTAGCTGACTAACATGAGGAAATTTGACAGAACAGTTTTGCAAATGAAACTTGTTCAGGAGTAAAAGTTTGTTGTGAAGTACTTTTAATATACACAGGTTAACTAAAGATCACAGGAGAGGGAAATGGTAGTACAAGGGAAATGTATTGTGTGAACACATTGTACAGGCATAGACAGGGGAAAAGTAATAAAAGGAATATTATTTGGATAATCTATTGACTGAGCTTTCTTGCCTATTTATACTCTAAAATAGACAAAGCACTAAAGATATCTACATCAAAAACTACAACAATGTTCTCTCTATATATACACATAGTAACATTTGCAATTGACTAAAATAATCCTTTAGTATGAGGCAAAGATCAGATTTCTAATGCGCTAACTGGTTTGAGATCCTTTTCTTTCCTTGCCTACTTGCCACTAGGCATCTTCAGAGTGACGCACAGCGGGTGGGTCCGGGGGTTCAAAAGAGTCGGGAATTTCCCTGGTACAATGAACCTGTAAATACAGCACATAGCATCTGTCTTTTATGGAAGAACAGCTCTTCAGTGAGCTACCTAAACTGGTTTGAGATCACTTTCTTTCCTTGCCTACTTGCCGCTCGGCATCTTCAGAGTGACGCACAGCGGGTGGATTCGTGGGTTCTTCATCAGACAGATCTGGGTCCAGATGGTCCTGTTGGGGTCGAACCGCTCGATGGTGGGGTTGACGTACAGAGACATGCATTAGGTTTGTAAATATGTCTGTAGAAATGGCTCAATATTTGTCAGTTGTGAGTTTGATTCTACTGTGAGTCCTGACTTGTGTCTACTGGAAAGGGTTGCAGATGTACTGTCCATTGTGCTTGTTGAATTGGGGAATTTTCCTAATATAATGAACCTGTATACTATACATAGCAATCTCTCTTTGTCACAACCAGTACTCTACATGGAAGAAGAGCTGCTCCTCTGTAGGCTAAACTGGTTCCAAGATCACTTTCTTTACTTGCCTACTTGCCGCTCGGCATCTTCAGAGTGACGCATAGCGGGTGGATTCGTGGGTTCTTCATCAGACCGATCTGAGTCCAGATGGTCCTATTTGGATCGAACCGCTCGATGGTGGGATTGACGTACTTCACCCCGATACCGTCCCTCCCGCCCATCTCGTACAAACAGCCGTCAAACATCACGATCGTGCCCTGTGGTGGAGTAAAAGTTAACGGCCTTATTGTAGTATCGGAATGAGTTTTATAAAGTCAATGTTTCAGGCATTTTTAGTTCTATCTGTCAAATCGCATTGTAGTACGAACATGTTGAAGACCTCAGATTTGTTTACTAAACGGCCCTGTTTTTATTTGTAGTACATGTACATGGTTATACCGGTTGCCTTTTGTACCAAAATATATGATTGTTTAACAAGAAGTTGCTATCAATGACAACTTTGACCTGACATCATATACAGTTTGTTAGGTCACCTAGCTTGTCAATGATTGGTCATTTGAACCGGAAGAAGGTTGATGGAAGTTCTTTCTAATCATCACTCGGTTCTGCATCTGATTGCAGATTTCGAGGCTTATCAACCCAAAATTTGGTTAGTTCTTCTTCATTGTACTGGTCAGGAACACATTTAACCCATCCACAATCTTTAATGGGGCCTACTCAATTTTACCTGTATGTGTTCCCCGTCGCCCCTGGGTAGCGTGTGCCACATGTCCCACTCTGGGTCGTACACGTCCTTCTGTTTCGTTGCCATGGAGTTCAGGTAGATCAGGTTGTCCATCGCAGCCGCCTGAAACTGCCTGTGAACAATGATGTAATTCATGATAATATCATCATAATGTTTGTTTATTAACCACGATACAGTACAGTACAGAATGGAAGGGTTTGCTACAGGGGCCCAGGATTAGTGTGCTTCTTATTTTCAAAATTAAGGTGCCCATTTTTGCACCTGAGTTGAGTGAGGAAAGTTGTGTAAAGTGTCTTAAGGGTATAAGTTTGGGAGCATGACAGTACTCGAACCCAGGACCTCTGGATTCTGGACCAAACACCCTATAGCTACAGTTACGGTACACGACTCCACACTATTCTAATTGAGTCAAGTTAGCGTTCCCAGCCTGTTTGCGCATTCCTTAAGAAGCGTAAACAGGTTGGGGGCGCGCCACGTGACCTCAATTACACCTGGACATACTCACCTGACACAGGGGTACTTATTACACTGAGAAATCTTGCATTTTGTCATTCGGAGCGGACGAGCCTCACCGCAGCGTAGGGGAAGCTTCGCTACCACGTTTCTCGTCTTCTTCACGTGCTCTCGACTTTGTTTTTAGACCAGGTCTTCCCAGCGCGACAGATGCTGATTTTGAGAGCCCAGTGTTGTAGTCAGGTTTGGGGGATGGTTTACTTTTACCAAGGAGATTTAATAGCTCTTTGCTCGTACTTATCGTCCTGGGGTTTGCAGACTACGGTTGGTCGGGTCGGAGAGCCCGAGTTTAGAGCCCAGGACGGGCAGTTTAACGTGGCAGCCTGGCGGCGGAGTTACTTGAACGTTTTGGCCGACTTAGAGCATTCTTCTTGGGGTTCACAGGTGAGACTTGATTAGGTTCCTTTAAATTTGTTGTTCCTATTAGTATTATTTTTTTGTGGAGCATGTCCACAGTGCTGCTTTTTCGATTTTGGATTCCGCTAGTATTGTTTAACGTTTTATTGTGGAGGGTAACCACTAGTAAATTGTTTTTTGTTTTGTGGAAGCTATCCACTAGAACTTGTTTTTTATTTCCGCGGAAGGATTCTGCTAGTATGTTCTCTCGTTTTATGTGGTGGGTAGCCACTAATAAATGATTTATTGTTTTGTGGAGGCTATCCTTTAATAATTTGTTTATCGTTTCCCCGGAAGGAGTCCGCTAATAATGTACTCTCGCCTTATGTGGTGGGTAACCACAAGTAAATGATTTATTGTTTTGTGGAGGCTTTCCACTAATAAATTGTCTTTCGTTTCCGCGGAAGGACTAGTCCGCTAGTAATGTTCTCTCGCCTTATGTGGTGGGTAACCACAAGTAAATGATTTATTGTTTTGTGGAGGCTTTCCACTAATAAATTGTCTTTCGTTTCCGCGGAAGGAGTCCGCTAGTAAAATTTCTCTCGCCTTATGTGGTGGGTAACCACAAGTAAATGATTTATTGTTTTGTGGAGGCTTTCCACTAATAAATTGTCTATCGTTTCCGCGGAAGGAGTCCGCTAATAATGTTCTATCGCTTTATGTGGTGGGTAACCACAAGTAAATGATTTATTGTTTTGTGGAGGCTTTCCACTAATAAATTGTCTATCGTTTCCGCGGAAGAAGTCTGCTAGTAATGTTCTCTCGCCTTATGTGGTGGGTAACCACAAGTAAATGTTTTATTGTTTTGTGGAGGCTTTCCACTAATAAATTGTCTATCGTTTCCGTGGAAGAAGTCTGATAGTAATAATGTTCTCTCGCCTTATGTGGTGGGCAACCACTAGCTGTGATCTCTAGTTTTTGGAGGGTATTATGTTTTTTATCCTCCGACGACCATGTGGTGGGTCATTAATTTTAGCAGTTACATTTTGGTGTGGTTTGCAGCTGTACGCTGTAATCCAACATGGCGCAGGTGGCGCATAATTTGATTCCTCTGACGACCACGTGGCGAATGATTAGTTTAAACAATGGCATTTTTGTGTGGTTTATAGTTGTGCGCTTTATTCCAATTTGGCAGGTGAGGTCTTAGGGAAAGCCTGTACTAATTGAACTGGTTTATGTGGAGGATAGTATATTTTATCGTTTTTGTGGTGGGTTTCCTATGGCACGTAAATGATTGGTTATGTAGAGGGAAATCCATTTGTCAATTTTATTCGTGTGTGTGGAGGATTTAGTGTTTTATCTTCTTTTGTGTGGAAGATATCCACTTGATTCATTTTGCCTGTTGTGGGGACAGTATACCCACGGTTGTTTTTAATTGTTTGATCTCTTTTGGGGTACGATATCCATGTTTTGCGGATGCAGACGTTTTATCGGTTGTGTGGAACGCATCTACTGTGAATAAGTTTATTTACCGATTGTTGCTAGTTTACGAGGCGGCTTATTTCTGTATGTTTTTCCATGGTTAGCATTGTTCAGAAGTTTTTAGACCTAGTAAGTAATGTTTATTAGTTCCTTTTTCGGGGGATGTTCGACGGCGGGCACCGGGGTTTCCTATTATTACCCTTCTACTTTACCCTGGGAAAACGCAGACTCCTACGAGGCACGCAAAGTTTACCGATCCCTACAACACGCACGCACGGGACACCCGCCGCCTAACACCCGCCGGCCCTCGTACCAGCTTGTTTGTTTGTTTGTTTGTTTATTAGGAATCTCCATTAGTTACATTGAACTATTCTTCCTGGAGTCCTTTACACACAATGAATAAAATACATAACAACAAATTATACAGATAATGTTGATCAGACAACTAGCATAAATCAATCAGCTGGCCCCTACTAACACGAGCCTCTTTAAGCGAGCGATGTTGGGGACCGTAGCGTAAGTAGGGCCAGCTGGTAGTGGGGCGGGTGCATAGAGGCGGGAGGGCGCGCGTTAGGCAGGGGATCGGTAACTCTTATTTGCGACTCTTATTTGCGAAGCTTCTCGAGCAGGTTTCCAGGGTACTTCTACTTCGGTAGGCCCACCAACCGGGGCTGGTGCTCGTCCTAGGGCTGACCCTGGGTTAATCTTTATTTTTAAAATTGCATGTTTCTAGTCTGCTTGCCGTGTATTTCTTGTTTGGAATGTCGGCTATTGAGAGAGACGGTCATTTCTTAGTTTGCAATTTTCCTTTTTCGTTACAGTAAGAGTAAAAGTGAGTTGTTTTTGTTTGAGAATTGTCATCTCAGGGTCAGCCTTGGGACGAAATTAGTACTTGACTTAGCTAAAGGGTGTTTTTTATAGGTTCGAGTAGAGGTTTGGGTTGGAAGAAGGGTTTGGATATAGGTTTGGGATAGGATAGAGGTTTTGCAAAGGATAGAGGTTTGGGATAAGTTTGAGGTTTGGGAAAGAATTGAGGTTTGGGGAAGGATAGAAGAATGGGAAAGGATGGAGGTATGGGGTATTAGAGGTTATCTATACTGGTGTGTGCCTTAGCATACCGCATTACGTACACGGAAGGGAGATTGCGGAGGACTTTTTTGCCCATACCTTACACTCTCTTCGGAGCACGCCCGGAGGTCAGGCAGGATATAGTACTATTCTAATTGAGTCAAGTTAGCGTTCCCAGCCTGTTTGCGCATTCCTTAAGAAGCGTAAACAGGTTGGGGGCGCGCCACGTGACCTCAATTACACCTGGACATACTCACCTGACACAGGGGTACTTATTACACTGAGAAATCTTGCATTTTGTCATTCGGAGCGGACGACCCCACCGTAGCTTAGGGGAAGCAAGCAGATGAGCGTGGCTAGATGCGTGTGGTTGGTGTCATCAAGGAAGGAGGGGGGTCAAGGAAAGTTGCTGTTCCAGAACGCCCACCCCCCCCACCCTGATTTTTTGTATGTTTCGTTATCCCGCCGTTTACGACCATCCGGGCGTTTTGCTCCGGACTTTTTTGCCCATACCTTACACTCTCTTCGGAGCACGCCCGGAGGTCAGGCAGGATATAGTACTACCGTAAATTTGTTGAACTGAAAGCTCTGTACCTGTTCCTGCCCACGTGCTCCGCAGCGTTCACCACCTCCCACTGATCGGATTTCGGGTCGAACGCCTGGACCTCTATGACGTCACTGTCGTCTCCATGGTAACCGAAGACGTAGATCTTCCCCATGCAAACCACCACGCTGGATTTCCGGAGAGTCTTAGCGGCTGGTGGGATTAACTCCCAGCGGTTTGTGTTTGGGTCGTACCTGTAACGGTCGAGAGGGGTATGGCAATTGTGAGGGATTGATTGTTTATGTCTATGGTGGCCTTCATGGCTAGGGTAGGATTCACGTGATGTTCGCAAAGTCACGTGCCCCATCTACGTGTAAGTAATTGGTCATTCGGACATGAAGAAGGCTCATTGAAATGATTGTTGAAACAATTCCAAGGTAGCACGCACCAAGTCGATTTCGATATTAATGGTGGTCGCATTTTTATAATACCAAGATGAGACACTGTGCAAGTGTGCTCAATACAAAAGTTACTCAAGCAACTGGGACATTTGTAAACAGGTACTCTCTGAAACGTCTGACCGTTGACAAATCTTATCCAGTTCCTTGAGTAACTTTGATTTGAGCATCTCATTATCTTGAATCATCGAAGTGAGGTACTGTTACATGTTACAGAAGGGGTACATGTACCTTCAGCTAGGAATAACGGTCTACGTCAAATTTCCTAACCGGGGCCCGGCTTAGCAGCTTTCGAGAACGAAAAGTATGATATAAAAGACATCAAATTACACCATGAAGACGTAAAGAGAATAGTCGTGGGCATTATTTGTGTATATTTTTACACTTCTATTTTTGGTTTTCACAAACAGTCCGGCCGGGCCCCGGTTTGTAAATGCGACGTTAGCTACACAGTTACCTACCGCTCTCCGTGTTTGACATCATCTACGGTAAGACTGTCCCCGATCAGGTACAAGCGGCCGTCCGTGGAGCACACGCCTGCACAGCCGTCCCGATGGACCGTAGGGTTCGGGAGGCGCTTCCAGACGTTCCCGTGTACCGTGTACCTCCACAGCTCCGAGGACTGGGAGGCGTCCTTACCTAGGGAGGCCCACACACAAGTTTTATCGCAATTACAGAGAGAGAACTAGAGAGAGACAGAGAAAATGGTTTATTTGTTTCACAGACAAGTTGCGACTCGAAAGCCGAAATATTAGGCTCGTTGACATTGTGTAACGCTACCTCATTACTCACAAGAACATTGTAACATAAACAATACAAATAAGACGCGTACGTGTAGCATGAATATCATAATGAATTGATATCGCATTAATTACCAATTTTGAAAGGCTGGAATTTTTATTTTTGACTTCTATTTGTCATTTTAGATAAATTTTGTATAGATTTCCTCGTAGCACAAAGTAAGGTCAGTATGTTATGAAAATTTCACCCTTCTACGATATCGGGAAGGTAATTAAAAGAATTTGGTCCTCAAACGTGCTTCCGAGAGCACTTTTACCCCATAGTTAAACATCGAATTGTCAGTGACCCCAAGGGTCGCTTCGGGGAGACAACTTGCAGAGGTGACTTGTCACCTGTTTCGTCTCACCCTCCATTTCATATGGAAACTGCAATAAACAAATTAATAAACAAATAAACAAAAAGGGGCTTACCTGAAGCGACAACGTACAGATCGTTGTCCAGCTCGGCCAGGGCATGGCGAACTCCCTCCGCGTGTTTGGGAAGACTGGGGAGCGAGTCCCACGAACTCAGCCGCGGATCGTACAGGTCAACTTCAGGAACGAACACGCCGTCGTTTGAGCCCCCGAAGATCACTATAGCGTCCCTGGAAATCCCGTTTTCTTGCCGTTTCTCCATCTTTTGCTTCGCGTCGTAGATTATTTGATAACATTCGGGCGGCGACTTAGAGACGATCTCCTCCTTTTCTACAACCGTCTCGAAGAACCCCCTCTTCATCTGAGGAAGATTGATGTTCTCCAAGAAGTCTTTTAAGAACTTCTTCCTGCTCTCTGTTTCGAACTTGATCCATGTCATGACAGATTCGTACAGACATTCCGGTGAAAACAACTGCCGTTCACTTTTTATCAAGTCCAAAAGGGTCTCCTTACTCAGAAATCTATACTCTTTACTTTGAGAGACCGGATACAAGTTTTCAACAATGTAGTCAAATGCTTTTACCCTCAGATCTTCGCACGCAAACTTCATGGCGAACTGAAGAATCCCGACAGCGTTTTCGGGTTCTAGCTGGTTAGACATGAACTCACAGCAAGCTTCTTGTACGACCGGGTACTGTAGGATCAAACCTGCCTCAAACATCGTCTGTGCGTTGTACCTGTTTATGACGAGTTTACCTGTGTAGGCATACTCTATCATCTTCATCAGCACACCTGACGACAGGTCGGCGATAACGATCTCTGATTGGTCGGATTCCTGGTACCCGCCGTCCAATAGGCAGTGGAAGTAGGGGCTGGATGAGGCCAGCACCGCGCGATGGCAGGGAAACGCAAACATGCGGTTCTGTGTCAGAATGGCGAGGTCCACGAATCTCCTGGTCAGGCGACATTTGTTGAGCGCACGCAGGGTGACGTCATCGTCGTCTTCGTCGTGCATTGGGAGGTCCTCTTCGGCCTCCGCTAGCGCGAATTCCAGGAGGGACCGGATGCTGTCCGTGAACTTGCCTTCTTCCCGGAACCTCCGTAAACCTGGGGTGCAGACAGGAATATATAGTGTGGTTAAAGAGGAGCGGTTCCAAGTGGAGTGCTACTCCTACCCAACCGAAGAACCCTAGTCTACTGTACTCTACTCTAAAAAGTTAAAGACATCGAATATAAAGCAAGGTTTGCATTGGAAGAAGACTGAGGCGTTGTATGCGTGAATGCTCGGGTTGGTAAGGTAACAAGTAACAAACTTCTTAGTACACAAACACGTCTTTTACCAACCCGACGTGTGTGACTAATACATCTTAGACAAAGCAAAGTGTGCATTGGACGAACGCTTAACTTAAATCTACAAATCGTGGTGGGACTGGTGATATGCAATGAATCACATACAGCATGATTTTGGGTCGAAAAGTCCAAAAACTGAGAAAACACAAATTCAAGACACGTATTGCACAGTGTACAGACTATAGATTGCTGTATACACTACCATTGACTTTAAGTTATTTCGAACACTTGCTGTTAGCTAATCAGGAAAACATTTACAATACATTCTATTACAATACATTACAATCAGTACAACATGAATACACTATCAAATATTTCGATGTATATGTCTATAACCGTTAATATTACATTATGGAACGTTTTAAGATGTTTGAACTTAAAATCATACCAGTTAGTCTTACCGCTTAATATTCTGACCGAATGGCCTGTGTCGTCCAGCTCCAGGTGACCTTTGACATTGTAGGTGAACTTTTCCCGCGGTTTTTCCACCACGGCCATTGACCTCTCGACGTAGTTGGCGGTAGCCTGGTCCTCGGACATCATGGTGCTCTCCATGTCCCCCATGGTGGCCTAACGCGCCTGGAAATAGACTATCCATTAGAACATAAACTATTACATTAAATTGTGTATCAAAACCTAGCCTCGTGGTGCTCTCCATGTCTCCCATGGTGGCCTGACGCGCCTGGAAATAGACTATCCATTAGAACATATACCTTAGCCTCACATAAACCTTAGCCTCAGAAAAAACTTAGCCTCACGTGTTGCTCTCCATGCCCCAATGGTGTCCTAACCCGCCTGGAAATAGGCTATCCATTAAAAGATAAATAAGACAGACAAATAACGACGAACAGGAAAGAAAACGAAGCCCTAATATTACTGACAGCTTACCAGGACAAAGTATGTACTCGTTTCAAGTATTATAACTCTGACACTGACCAATGCAGTGTGCTAGGAAGCCAGAGTCTAACATCTGTTTAGGGATTCCTTAGAGATACAGATGCGAACACTCATTGCATCCACCAACAACAATACTCTGTCGACGGAGGTTACCCTCCGGTTACAGAATAACTAGAAGTAAAACCTTAGCCTCATGGTGCTCTCCATCGTCCCCCACTGTGGCTTATTAAAACGCGCCTGGAACTATAGACTATCCATGTATAGTAGTGAAATCGTAGCCTCCTGTGCAGACATTTCGATCAGCCAGCGGTTTTCTAAGGCCCTTTTTGCTGATTTGCGTCGTTATAGGTTCGTTTGTGTGTTCTTATATAGATATACCTTATATGTCACACCTTTATCTAACGTTACATACCCTAACCTGTTGACACCCGTTTTTTTTTCATATAGGACAGCCTAAACAAAAAGCCCGAGGTCGACGCAGGCCAGTGAAGCCATGAAAAATAATGACTTAAAACACATCTGATTTCAATTGTTCAAACCTCAAGTCTTTACGCAAGGAGGTTAAAATAAATATCATGATATACATAACCTGCATGTTATAATTGCACTTCCGTCGGTCAACGATAGAGGTCGTTGTTACGAAATCCAAGCCACCGACAGATCTGACTTACTGTCCACTGATATAACCACGCACCGCTATCATATGGGATAGCAACCACAGTCTTGATAAAATGGACGCGGACTTACCCTTAGCGTTGACGTTGTTGGGCTGAGAAAATCC
This sequence comes from Branchiostoma floridae x Branchiostoma belcheri, assembly GCA_019207045.1. Classification (NCBI taxonomy): domain Eukaryota; kingdom Metazoa; phylum Chordata; class Leptocardii; order Amphioxiformes; family Branchiostomatidae; genus Branchiostoma; species Branchiostoma floridae x Branchiostoma belcheri. The sequence goes on from CM033032.1 coordinate 991,750, forward strand.
TATAGGAAGTAGTAGCCCTGATGGACATTCAGCTAGCACTTCGGGAGCTGTACTGTAGCACGCAGTAGGTCTGTTATGACACGGAGATCTGGCTGTATCTCACAACACACACACTCACGTAAGGCGTTCCCACCACGCAATGCGTCCGTCGACTTTGTGTAACCGGTTGGTTTTCCTTTTATAGAACAGATGATTCTAGAGACGGGTCACATTGGCGGGTGCCGGTGTAACGCTGTTCCACTGAAAACAATAATAGAAAAATCGAGGATTTTCTTGGATTTGCTACAGCGTCTGACCATTCAGAAAATGATGGTGAGCTATGGTGGATCAGCATTTAAGGACAGAAAACGTTATGATATTTCTTGTTGAACGAAATTAATATCTTTAGAAACACCGAGACATTACCATTACGTAATCAACAGAAGCGTTTCGTTATTCTTTTGCAACTTGACAGCTGGCTATTGAAAGATGGCAGTTTAAAAGAATATATTACACAGTTATCATGCATGCATATTCATCGCAATTGTGAAAACGAAGAGTCTAATCTGCATATGGATGTATTGTACATATTTGATGGAATCTGGAATAAAAGATTGTGGAAAACTCTGTGATATATAACCTGTACTGCCACAGCCGCAGGCTACTCTTTTGGACCTGTAGAAATTTGATTTGGTTCCGTCCGGTATATTTTTAGACGCTCTATGTACAGACAGAGTGACACCACAAGTGTCTCGTTACCAAACAAGGTCAGGGTAAGGCAGTTCCCTATATGCCATCAGGTTGTACTAAGACGCCCTTTCCACAAACAAACTGTGAAGCGACCAAGAGTGATTTGGGTGACCCTTACTTAGTTTCATAATTGGTATGTGACATTAGATGTACATTACTAGTATGAATGAAAAGACAACAAATCGCACAAAAACGTCAAAAATATATGTTCTTCAGCTATGAAATTCGTTGAGCGAAGATCCGTCAAATCTTTAGCTAATAACGTTAAGTTACTCACTGGCCGCAGCCTTCAATGATTCTTCAATGGAAAGGGGCGTAAGAATATATTAACTCAGATTTACAGTCGAACATACGTAGGCTGTATACACAAAACAAACGTACGCTAAGAGAGAAAGAACCACAAAAAAGATCTAAAACCAGATGTTCCCCGCCCCAATGACACTGTCATAGAAGCCCGCCTGTCAGAAAACATTACGATCTTTCACCCCAACGTCTGCTTGAAGATTACATCCGGGAAGTTCCCGTCATGACGTCACCAGCAGACGATCCGATCACTTCAGGTTCAAGATGGCGGCGGGTTCTTCAAAACTGGTGTTGAAACCACAGTTCTACATGTAAACGGGGAGAAAGAAGCAACTTTATATTCCCAGAGAAGAAAGTGCAGCTGACAAGCACTTCATCAGGTTATCGATCTCAAGCAAGAGCAAATACGAGGTAACGGTTAAAATGGTTCTACAAGATCTCAACAAATTTTGTTCATGTTGATCTTTTGATACCCCTGATGCATACAGTGTTCGTTTGTGAACGTGGTTGCTTTTCTGATAATGGTACCCAGTAACATAAACCTTTCTTCGAAAACGTACAAATCTAAGTCACATTAACGTTCAAGTCAACGTATATTAGGTTGTAGCGATGCAACTGAGTTGCCCCTGACGCAACAGCCGGGTACTGAAATGCTTGATAAATACAGGAAAGTCATGAAGGCTGCCCAGTTGTCCAGCTACCCCGCCAGTTCCCCCACCCACGGGACGGCAACTCTAGGCAACCTGGACAAGCTCATACAGAACCTCGGTAAGGGGACACCGTTTTTATTCTTTTATCGTCATCCCCAAAGAGTGGAGCATTGTTTTCCAACTGTGTCAACAGTTTTTGGATGTAGTGACAGAGAGCGCAGTTCAGTTTCTGTACAGTTCTGTCAGACTCAGGGTGTTTTATGTAACTTAAGAGTAGAAATAGAAGTGACATTTGTTTCCAATGAACCTAATCTTCCTTTGATGACAAGTGTATCATAGGTTTACATGATACAATCTTGTTCTTGTTCCAGAATTTGAGAACAAACAACAGGTCAAGCTGATTGAAAAGGAGAATGAAGAGAGAGAAGGTACAACAATTTTATGGTTTAATTATTGAAAACAGCTCAGAAGATGATACTTTGATATGATAGTAATGCTTGAATCTTGTTTTGCTTTGATCTATTTTGTAAATTGATCTATTTTGTAAAATTTCGCATTTATCAACTGCTTTCAGAACTTGATCGGCAGACAAATGAGAAGAGAGAGGAAATCGCCCGCATGCAGAAAGCCATCTCACAGATGGACGAGGACACCAAACGGCTTCACAGGCAGTTCAAATATAACAGGGACAACGTGGGAAGGTATGTGGGGAAAATGGCAGAGGACTATGCAAGAATTTTTTCACCAACCAAATATCTGAATGCCAACGTTAAAATAGACTTTTTTTTAGCTCTCGAATGAGAAAATAACATGTCTGAGAAAGAGAAATGCATTTTCTGACTGAGTGTCATTGCTCCCAGTAGAACTTGAAAAAGTTATAACTTATATGCAAGCAGAGAGCTAGGCAATACCATAGCTAGTCCTGTGGTAGCATTAATTGAGCTCAAGTTAATTCCCCGAACTGTTTTTCGTATTTACTAAGTGCTGAGAACTACAAGTAAACCAGAGAAGCGGTTTGTACCAGTTTTAAAGTCTTTGGTTTGACATATGCAAAGTGAAGACAAAGCTAGTGTGGTTTGATAGCAGTGGAAGGGATAATTTGATTTTGCTTCTATCCTAATGCCCAGTCTGAAGAGAACCTGCCAGCTGCTGTATGAGCACGAGGAAGCCCTGAAGCACAAGCTGAAAGATGTGGCCAGTGCTGGAGACAAGCAGACGTAAGAATCCTTTTCAGGGTTTAACAAGTTTTCTAAAGTTCACTTGTCCTATCGGGCAAGTACATGCAAAATTTACTTGCCCGAACCAGCTCTCCGCTTGGCCCAAAATTTAACTAACATTTTTCACTATGTATTTTGACGTGCAGCGATGGAATTCTTTTATTATTGGCTCTATTTTTCTATGTTGACCAATGCGTGATGCAGTAACTGTTATAAGCAACAAGAATATCAAAATCTCATGGAAAAATCTTGCCCGATCGGACAAGTGGGGACAATCGGGCTAGTGGACTTGTCCAACCCTGCCTTTTATGTAATCTTATATGTGTCGCTTTGGAGGGGAGGGGGGGCATAAAGCCAGGGGCCCATGTGTGAGGAAACTTCAGGCATAAGCCTCAAGCGTCCAAACTCCATTAACCTCTGCACACAAGAAAAACCAGCATACTTATCGAGAAGAGCAGGGGTGACCTCGTGTGCTTGGCGAAAAACACCAGCCATAGTTAGGCCACATCACTATTGCTCTAGTCTTAGCTAATTAGAAAAAAGCACTCACCTCAATTGAAAATGACTGCTAATGCCTGTCAATGTGTCTAAGTTTGTGGGGATTTAATTTTGCGTTAGCGGAAAAATGGAGTGTTTCCGGTGGTTTTAAGTTTGCGGTAGTGCCATACACTGTAGTCACATAGTGGAAAATGGAAAATAACATAAAACCACCGCAAACATTTCTGCATTTACAGTATACGTTACGTGTCACCAAAATGTGCATCATCTGTTCAAAGTGTTATTCAAATTATATCATAGTGACTTAATTCTATAAAGGTAATTGAAATTGACTGTGTTTGTTGCTTTTTTTTGGGCAGGTCGGACTGTGCTAAGATGTTAGAACACTTCCAAAACGTGTGGGCAAAACACCAAGAAGTGTACGAAAGCATGCCAAAGGTTGGTTAATTAGTTGATTTGTCATATCACTGGCTTATTGATTGATCGATTTACGGGACATTGTAGACCATGTCATTCTATCAGTCACATAGCTACAGGTGGGTTCACAAGTGAATACTGTAAATGCAGAAACCTTCGCGGTGGTTTTATGTTGGCGGTTTTCGCAGCAGCCGCTTCACCGCAAATTTACAATCACCACGAACATGTTTCCATGGTAGTAAGAGACTACAGTGCACGGTGCTACCACGAACTTAAAACCACCGCGAAAAGTCCTTTTTTCCGCTACCGTGAAATTAAGTCCCCGCGAACTTTGTCAAAATGTTTTGTCATTTTAGTTTTAATGTAAGGACATGGGTTAATTGCTCATCCAGCAGACATGTGTTTTTTTCGTACAATATTCGAAGTTGACAATTCTTTGATACTTCTGATCAATGTTTTTACCATTGCTCATAACCTCTCCACAAACAAACAAGTGTCCGATGCACTACATTCTTACATTGTATCAACGAAAAGATTCCAGCTGCACCACCCTCCTACGAACCACTAATACTAGATAGCTCTCAGATTTTAATTGTATTGTATTTATTGTGTGATGATGATTATGATGTATTGTACTATGATTATGTCTCTCAATGTGTATCTGCACAACATCAGCACCCTGCTGCCTGGTGCAGTATATTGTATTGTATTGTTACAATTCTAATAAAGTCAAAGTCAAAGTCAAATGTTTTTAAAAATCATAACGTACAAACAAAGGGAGATCTCTACCACAGACTCTCTGTCTTGCTCACTCTCTTTCTCCCTGCCTCTCTCTCTTTGACTCTCCTTTCTTCTCTCTCTCTCTCTTCTCTCTCTGCCTCTCTCTCTCTCTCTTTTTTCTCTCTCCTCTCTGCCTCTCTCTCCTTTCTTCTCTCTCTCTTCTCTCTCTCTGCCTCTCTCTCCTCTCTTCTCTCTCTGCCTCTCTCTCTCTCTGCCTCTCCTTTCTTCTCTCTCTGCCTCTCTCTCTCTCTGCCTCTCTCTCTTTCCTCTTTCTGACTCTCTCCTTTCTTCCCTCTCTCTCTCCTCTCTCTGCCTCTCTCTCTGCCTCTCTCTCTGCCTCTCTCTCTCTTCTCTCTCTCTCTCTCCTCTCTCTGCCTCACTCTCCTTTCTTCTCTCTCTCTCTCTCCTCTCTCTCCGACTCTCTCCTTTCTTCCCCCCTCTCTCTCTAGCTATCTCCTCCTCCTCTCTCCTCTCTCTCTCTCTCTCTGTCACTCTAGATCCCTCTATCTGTCTCTCTGTGTAGATTTTTCAGTACTACAGTAAATCAGATATATTTGTCCACAGGTCAAATCTCTGAGAGAGAGGCAGGCAGCCTTACGCGGACTCCAGGACACCATAAAACAGGCCATTCAGAGGATCGAGCAGCTGAACAGAACCATCAGGAGTTTGGAGAACCCTACTGAGGAAGGTCAGGGCTCGAAATACTTTTTTCTGCATACCTGCACAGGTGCAGGTAACACTGAAAATTACCTGCACCAGACAAATTTTACCTGCACTATGCTGAATTTATCAAGTATCATCAAAATGGATCATTCTAAAATTGTACGGGAACCATTGCTATTTTTTCTTCTATACTTTAGAGGTGGTAACAGTCATGCAGCTAATAACAATCCACATATACCTACATCATATGACATTTATGTATAAAACCCAGTACATGGACCAGTGCAGGTTAGGTGCAGGTAGACACCAGAAATACCTGCACAGCTCCAATTTTACCTTCACTAACCTGCATATGCAGGTGGTATTTCAAGCCCTGAAGGTAAAGGCATAATTAAAAAATGTCTGAAAACTTACTGTCATACAGTAAAAGATGTGTCATAAGATAAATGTTTTAAAAAAATGATGCAAAACGTTCATGATTGTTTCCTTGGAAGGTATGTATATGTTGTATATGTTATGTTTGTGTGTGTTATGTAGTTTTGTCCAGTTATGTAGATTAAAGGACCACAAGAAGAGTAGCTGCAATGTAAAACTCACTCTCTTAATTTGCTATCATTCCCTAATTTCCTAACAATATGTTCTGGAGATTGCTTGGTAACTGGTCATAGAAATAAAGAATATTTCCTCGATATAAAGGCTTCACCAAATTATTTCATTTCCTTTTTATTAACTTTTTTTTCTAAACAAGAACCAACAGTAGCTGATGCAAGCCACAAGTAAAGAATATTTAAATATTTTTCTAAATGATGGTGTTGTAATTTTTTTCAGATGAACAGATGCCAGTTTTCCCTAATCTCCAGTCCTGTATCATCAAGCTGTATCCTTTCAATAGAAATTCCTTAGATATTTTGCATAGTTGTAGAAGATATGCAAATCCCGCTCTTCTTTAAAATTTATAAACAAAATGACGCCTAGCTGCAGAGTAAAGTAGAACCAGGCAGTATTGACTTGACTTGACTTTTGTATTGGTCTGAGGAAGGTGACAGGCGGTCACCAAAATGCCGGCAGATGATCATATACTATAATTCACTTTGTCTTCTCGGTACCAAACTTTCTGAGAAAATTTAACTTGTTCTTGGAACTAAATGTTCACTGTGGCGGAAGGTGGGCATTAAAAAAGTCTCATGTATTATTTGTTATCAGTAATGATAAGTTTACGTTGTAGTCATCACCGTGAAAACCGTGAACATAAAAGTGCATTTTAAAAAATCAGGAATTACAGTATACTGGTTGTGTGTTTGTTGATAATTTAGAGGTGGTTTTCAAGTTTCTTTATTCACAGCCAAAACTTAATTTCACAACCTTCCTCAGAACATGACAAACAACTGACAGTGTGAAATAGACTGGGAAGAAGCCCAAAGACAGAGAGGACAAAAGATGAAATCATTGGACAATAGATGCCGTAAAGATCAGAAAATCTGCTCCAGTATTTCATTGGCATTTGGGACTGCATCTGTGAGCAGGAACACCTATAATATAGCTGTGGAACAATGTCATAATTGGCTTGAGGAAGATGACAGACAATAACTGAAACGTCAGCTGTGTATTGGTTGTGAATGGCATTTTTATCCGCTAATAAGAGATGTGTCAGTTATGTTCTATGAAATAAAAACATTGTGAACGTTTCCATTCAATCATCAACCTTAACAGTCCGGATTCAGGGCGGAGCTTAAGGTCGACAGCACTAAGAACCTAGCACAGGTGAAGGAGATGCAGGTGAACATCAAGATACTGGCAAAGGATGTCGAGGAGAAGACAGCTGAAAGAGACAGAATCGTCGAGGTATTACATCTTATAAATGTGTACAGTTCCTATGTATCCCTTTATGATTAAAGTCTATGATCAGGTAGAAAGAGAAATAGCTAAAAAAAAGAGGTATCTGAGGTGTTCCAAGTGTGCAGTTAGCTGAGACAATGTACTACATGTATTACGGTAGAAAGGCGGAACAAGTGTTTGCAGTGTGATCACATTTTTGCATCATGAGACACATGATTGTTTGTTTGAAATCATTATTTATTCATGAAAGTTCACATCAGCCTGCAGTGGTTTTCATTGAGGTCATGAGGGAAAAGTTAAGGGTAAGACAAAATATTCATCATAACCAAGGTGTAGTTTACATGTTGTGTTCTAATATCTTTTAAGTCCTTCCTGCACCAGATGGTGCTTTAGGGCAGTGCCCATCTCTGTTTCAATAGCCCTTGGGCCACATAACTATGTGCAGTCACTACAGCAAGAGGTTAGTCCACTGGCAGTAGTCTGTGTACCTAAACTTGTACATAGTCTCTTTCTCAAATGCTGAGTGTTAAGCAAAGAAAGTAGCATGTACCATTTTTTAAGGTCTTAAGTGGTATGACTCAGCCAGGGATCAAACTCACAACCTACTAAATGCAAGGCAAACGCTTTTGGCCACTGCATCTGTACTAATACCATATCAGCAATGGATTCAATCAATCAATACAATCAATTGTCGGCAGGAACGTGAGGCCGAACTCCAGAGGCGTCAGGAGGAGGCGGCCAGGAAGGAAAGAGAGAAACGACAGCTGGAAGAACAACAAGAAAAAGACCGACAGATGAGAGAACAGCAGGAAAGGTAGTACATACATTGATACATATTTTGTTTATATTCAACAAGTCGACTCGCATGCAACAAGTCGACTTGCACGCAGAAAGTCAACTTGCATGCAGCAAGTCGACCCTGCACCCAGCAAGTCGACCCTGCACCCAGCAAGTCAACCCTGCACCCAGCAAGTCAACCCTGCACCCAGCAACTGAACCCTGCACCCAGCAAGTCAACCGGACTGCACCCAGGAAGTCAACCCTGCACCCAGCAAGTCAACCCTGCACCCAGCAACTGAACCCTGCACCCAGGAAGTCAACCCTGCACCTAGCAAGTCAACCCTGCACCCAGCAACTGAACCCTGCACCCAGCAAGTCGACCCTGCACCCAGCAAGTCAACCCTGCACCTAGCAAGTCAACCCTGCACCTAGCAAGTCAACCCTGCACCCAGCAAGTCAACCCTGCACCCAGCAAGTCGACCCTGCACCCAGCAAGTCAACCCTGCACCCAGCAAGTCAACCCTGCACTCAGCAAGTCAACCTGCATGCAGCAAGTCAACCCTGCACCCAGCAAGTCAACCCTGCACCCAGCAAGTCGACCCTGCATGCAGCAAGTTAACCCTGCACCCAGCAAGTCAACCCTGCACCCAGCAAGTCAACCCTGCACCCAGCAAGTCGACCCTGCACCCAGCAAGTCAACCCTGCACCCAGCAAGTCAACCCTGCACCCAGCAAGTCAACCGGACTGCACCCAGGAAGTCAACCCTGCACACAGCAACTGAACCCTGCACCTAGCAAGTCAACCCTGCACCCAGCAAGTGAACCCTGCACCCAGGAAGTCAACCCCGCACCCAGCAAGTGAACCCTGCACCCAGCAAGTCGACCCTGCACCCAGCAAGTCAACCCTGCACACAGCAAGTCAACCCTGCACTAAGCAAGTCAACCCTGCACGCAGCAAGTCGACCCCGCACCCAGCAAGTCAACCCCGCACCCAGCAAGTCGACCCTGCACCCAGCAAGTCAACCCCGCACCCAGCAAGTCGACTCTGCACCCAGCAAGTCAACCCCGCACGGAGATTGTACTACTTGCCTCTTGTGTTTTACATGTATCAACTATTTTGTTAATGAATCCACAATGGAATCAGCCTCAGATTTGCTCATCTTGAATAGTTGAAGATTCACTGTTGTTTTTATGAAGTACTGAGTGTATGACTGACTTGATTGTTAGGGAGAAGGAGGCCCAACAGCACACCTTACAACAGGAGGCCACCTCCCAGTACTTCCCACTGATCTCAGCACCCAGCCAGAACAACTCGGTTGCAGCATCCACCCTCCATCCCGGTGCTCCACCATCTGTTCTCCCTGCTCCAGGACAGGGTACCACTCAGTTCCCTGGGATAACCAGCACTGGACAGGGAGCCAAAGGAGCCTTTCCACCTTTACAGGTACCATAAGTAGTAGTAGTGGTCCACTGTGCGACCCTCTGCAGCTGCAGTCTTTCTTCAACTCTCTCCACTTTGTCCTGTTCATTGCAAGCTTCCTTATCATAAGCTCCCATAGTTTTGTTTCTGACCACAATGGTGCTAGTCCTCTCTCATTTAGTTCTGCCCTCAGTAAGCCTACCAGATTCTTACAGAGCCATCCTATTGTATGTAACTCTTGCAATATATGTAATATATAGAGAGAGAGAAAGAGGGAGAGAGAAAGGGAGATGCACTATTCTGACTATGAATACTTACCAAATCTACTGTTTTTCCCCACAGCCAGTTCAGAGGAAGTCCCCCCCTAAGCTCACCATCCCCACCCTGATGACCCCCCTCCCCAGACACACCCCCCAGCCCAGACAGGTGCCAAGCTTCAACTTCCAGAACAGGCAGCTGGTGAGACTCACTTTTAGACTCTACAGAAAGGATTGTACTTTCTTTGGCAGAATTAATGTGTGCCCAGGTTGGAAAAGGTTTCTAAAATCCATTCCAATCCTATCAGGAAAGTACGTAAAAATTTACCCGAACCAACTTTTCACTTGCCCAAAATTCAGATAATATTTTTCTGTGTATTTTCACTTCTAGCAATGTAAGTCTTTCAATATTGGCTCTATATTTCTGTGTTGACCAATGCTTGATGCATGACAGTGAAAAGTAATAAGAATATCAAAATCTCACTCATGGAAAAAATCGTACTTGTCCGATTGGGCAAGTGGGTAGGAAATGTGTTTGCCCATGCAATCAGCACTTTCACTCGGCCAGATAATCAAGCTATGTGTATGCTCTGTGTAGATCTATAGATGCCATTCCCTTTCTGACTGAACTGTTAAATGACTCAGAATGACCTCCAAAACAGTCCCCCTAATCATGTCGACTATTGTGAATGTCTAGTCTGTACATAACAGCTAAATACCTGTCTTGGCCCTCGTGATATGATATAAGACTAAAGGTCCTTGATTTGATATTTGATAATATATTGTTTGTCAGCAATTACGATTTTAAACCATGTATCTTCTTAAATTACTGTACGTAATGTTTTGCGCAATTCTCCCTGGAGGAGCACTTGTAAATTACCATCACAATTCAGACTTGATTTAAAGTCTGCGATATGGTATTTTAATAAAGATTTCAAGATAGATTCCTTATACCCCCCCAGCCCCCAGTGCAGCAGAAGGCCCCCATGTTACAGGTGTACCGGCCCAACATGCCCGTGCAGCAGCCCCTCCTCAGGCAGGTCCAGGAACTGCAGCTCAGGCAGAAGATAGACCTCCAGCCAACAGGCCACAGCCCAACCAAGGGGGCAGACAATCAGGTAAGGTTTAAGTCCTTCCTGCACCAGATTGTGCATTAAGGGCAATGCCTATCTCCATTTCTGTAACCTTGGGCCACGCAACTTTTGTGCAATCGCTACAGCAGGGTCCACTGTTATTGGCGTGTGTTCAGCTAATACTCTTTCCCTGATGCTGACGGACAATCAGGTAAAGGGCTAGAAATTGTTACATAACATCAATTCTAATGATTCCACGGCATACCTTAAAAGCAAGGCATTTTCAAGAATGTCTGGAACACCTGCATATCTGAAGTTTCCTAGTACTGTCATTTTCAATTTTGTAGTCTATCATGTTGCAGGATACTACTAGGAAGAATACAATGAATTTGGGCAAAAAAGTGGCTGTTTATATTAACCCTTAGAGGATGGGATAAGATTCAGGGTCGTTCTAGGAGACATAGGTAAACTGTGGAAAATAATTTGATCATGTTCAGGCACTAGAGGGCAGTCCAGCCAGGATGGGAGACAATCAGGAGCAAAAGGATGAAGAGGACAGTACCGGTATGTCTCATCATCATGGAGAGTTTGGTACATGGTACCTTTGGGTTGGGGTGTTCAACAGTCATTGTACAGTGCATTGTACAGAAAAGAAGAGAAACCCTCAGCCTAAAGTTTGCAAAGTCGCTACTCAACTCCCCAACTTTCCGCCATTGGTTACCTCCTTCCCGTTCTCAGATTCATACAAGATGCTTGAAGGGTGGTAATCTATTTGACATTCCTCTTGCGAAAACAAATCGTTATAAAAATAGCCCGATCCCGTATTTTGTAGCCCTCTTGAATAAACAGTTAAGATAATCACTGCAAGTAAGTTGAGATCTCCCATGTCACTATCGTCAACTACTACCGTGCTATCTGTATTGTGATAGATTGGTAATTAGTAAAACAAGATGCATTTGTGCGCTATGATTATAAATGATGGTAACTTGTGTGATATGATTGTAAGCCTTTAAAATGTTAGTCTAATTGCCTTACCATGTTAAGTTTTTAATGTATGTGTAAATGCTTTTAATGCCTAAATACGGGCGCTGCGATGTATTTAGAGGTTGTTGAAACAATCAATAAACGTTATATATATTAAGACTCCAGAAAGCTGATAGATTGTATAAATGATGGGCAAGCAGTAAATGCATTTTTAATTTTATAGGCTACCAGATGGTGTCCTTGGTACTGAAACTTTGGCTGTGAAAGAATGAAAATTTGTGTGTTATCACCCAATCTGGAACACCAATATCACAGCCGGGGTATTACATAAAAACCTGTATCAGAGCTGTATATCAAAGATCATCAAGTTATCAGTCTGATGGATGTATTACAGGTGTTGTGACCAATCCCATGACTCCCGGTCCGGTCCACCTGTCCTCCGCCACACCCGACAACACCTGCGCACCTGTCACACCTGCCAACAGCAACCCCAGCACACCTGGCGAGGAGACTGGCCACGCCTCCACCAGTCCCTTCAACATGGAGAAGCACCGGTAATCACTCAAAATATAATAGTCTATCAGTAAATAGTTTCATCAGGTTGGTAGATCAATCGCCGAAACATCTACGGAAGAATTAAAAGAAGGTTGTGAAACAAAGAAGACTTTGTTCGATATGGTATAGTCTAGTAATATTAATTGTACATGGGTATTACAATTAGTACTACTGCTAGCAACAAACACTCTGTTCTTACTGCGCGATCTGCATTGTAATATAATACATTATAGCGTTCACATATGAAACTGCTTTGAATGGATAGAGTATTGCAGAGCATACGACTGCTAGTCAAGCTTGTAAACACAGATCTCCTCTGTAGTAAAAGTTATCCGTATCTTGCATTGTCTGTATAACTGAGTTCAAAAAACTAACTTCATGTATCGGTTAAGTCGTGATACTGTCATTGTATATAATTGTATTGTTACCAGGGCTAGCCCTTGATAATAGCCTCCGGCTAGTTGGGCAGCCCTGGCTGTATTTTTCTCTATACAGCCGAATAAATCAAATCCATTCAAAATTACAGGCAGCACCTTCTGCAGCTCACCTCCACCTCACCTGGGTTCTCCATCCCCAGCAGGCCCATGTACCAGGCCGAGGGCGTCGAAGAGGAGGTTTTCTTTGTTTTTGCTCGTTTTAGGCCACATCTTGATCAGTACAATACAATGCAATACAAGCTTTATTGACATGACAGAATTGTATGCCCAAATATAAACTACAAAAAAAAGTGGATACAGAATAAATCTTGAAACTTAACTAACTGAACAATATAGGATAATACAATCAGGTGGGGCTAAACATGAGTGTCACTGTCTTTTCTAATCACAAAGCAATCTTTTATGTATTTACCTATCTTAGCTGTCGGCTGTCGGATCTAGTCAAAAGATAAAATCAAATCTACATTTGGTATTGAGTGTCGTCAAATCTGTAGTGTTAAGACATAGGAATGCGAATAACTATATTGCGGATCTACTGTATGTTGTCCACTAGTGTCTTAACTTTGACTGAATGTAGCATGTTGTCTGTCTTGTTTACATGTATGGTGGGCCCCCTTGGAGATCAACTTTCAAAAGTTGTAGAGCTTTCATGAATAAATAAAGGTTCAAACAAACAAACAAACCCACCCATCTTTAGACGAATGAATTCAGATTCTCATGGATTGAAATGTGAAAGAAAGCCTTGTACATGTGTCTGTGGCCTTCTATGACATTGAGAGTACTAGATGTCTGCATTACCTGTAATGCGGAAGCTTGAAAGTATGACATGTTTTATTTTTATTTTTTATTTGCACAGGCAAATGCAGGAGGAAACATTAAGGTGGAAGAAATTTCTCCCTTCATGCAGTCCTTCTTCACTGGTGTAAGTTGTCCAAAAATACATTTCCTTAACTTATAATACAACCATGTGTCACACAATCATGGCGTATGTCTTCCCTTTGTGTCATGAAGTATGCAAAATCACAATTTTACACATTTGGCCATCTATTTTACACACAAAATGAAGTTCTCTTTTCGGTAACATTTCTGGTTCTGTTTTAGAACAACAAAAGTTGCGAATCTGTGGATGGATGGTTACAATACTGCATTTGTAACAAGGTCTTGACCTACCGTTGAAATGATTCAATTTCGGGCCCCCTGACGGCTTTCCTTGGTACTGCAGCAGAACTGTTGATCTCTGTATCTTGTTGCACAGTTTGGAGGAGAGCCTGTAGCTGAGAGTGCTGCAGGTAGTGTTCCTAGCATGCCCTCTCCCGAACAGCAACCTCCGAACACAAGCACTTCTGCTGGTGAGTTCTTTCAGAAATTTATTCACCGACTCAGCTTACACTTCTTAACAATAGGCCACATAAGTTTGTTGGTCAGTTTTACATTAGTTTACATTAGATTCAGCAGTGGGAACTTGTTTGGAGGTGGGGACAACTCTCCGGGCTCCAACCAATTAATTCCCAGCCATTTTTGCTCACTTGTCAAGCCATGGTCCAGTGTTTGCTGTGTGATATGTTTTATTTTACAGCTAGTTTTGAAAACAATTCAGCCAATAGACTGCGAGTGATCTAGATCTTTAAAAAAACAAATAAATTTTAGCATCGTCTGAAAAATTTCCCTGTTACAATGTACCCATAGGCCACACCAATTTAATTTCTTGGTTCACGGATTTTTTCATAAAAAATATGGAGCGAGAGGGCGAAATAAAAATATAAATAAAAATTGTAAAATGGTTGGGGTAAAGGTAAGGGCTAATCCAAAACATAAAGAATAAAAAGTTTTCAGCTTGAAAAAAGTACAAAAACACTATTACTGTACAGTAACAGCACCTGTTCATTGAAAATTACAAAAGTAGTGTCAGTTTTTATGTTTGCTACACCAGAAAGTTGGTAAATGGTTTTATTAATGGTGAAAATTTGCTGAGTGGTAATTTTTATTTTTATTTTTTTTTCCAAAAAATAGGAGCGAGCGAATCCGTGAACCAAGAGATTAAATTGGTGTGGCCATAGTGTTACCTCCATTATGAGCTGTGACAGATTAGCTCTTAGATATGTGAGTGAGTGAGTGTGAGTGAGTGTGAGTGATATAGACTGATTCAAGATCACTTTTATACAACAAATATTGTGTTTACTTCTCATCTAGGGTCTCCAGGTGCAAACCCTGCACCAGAGAAAGCCCCCACTTCAAAAGGACCGCCCTTCTTCAAAGGTGTAACCTCCCCACCCAGCGTTGTCTCGTCCTTTGCAAGTATGACGCAATCAGCAGGTACCGGTGTATCCAGTAGTGCAGCATCGTTCTTTGGTGCCCAGAATACCAGGTAAGAACACCTTTATCCAACTCCTGTTCAACTTCCCCACTGTCGCAACAAAGCTCCCATCTCAGACTCAGTTGTTGATTGCTTGTTTAAACTGGAGCTACTTGCTTGTCTTGTTTCAATATAGTACATGTTGTCTGTTTTTATGCAGGTAGTCACCAACAGCATTTAATGCTACATTGGCTGACTTGTTTACACTTTATGGTGTATTGTTACATTCTCAATGAATCAAAATAGAATTGGAAATAAGTAGTCAGAATTACAAATGTATATCTATATGACAGACTCTGTTAATTCTATTGCTTTTTGATGTTGATGTCAATGTCTGTTTTCTCTTTCATTGCTTATGATCTGTCTCAAAATTGTTGAAGCTAAACTGAAGAAAAACAGTGGATGCTATTTGAAACATCAGAAAAATTTCTATATTACATATCCAGCAGTAAGGACTGATTCTAAATCCTGGATAACTAATCTGCACAAAGGTATTGAAGCAAGTAGTTGGATGTACATGATGTATCTACTGAACTGTATTATTCTTGCATCATTGTTGACCTCTCCAGCACCTCTGCTAGCGATTCCTTCTCCTTGGGAAGTGTCACCCCGATGTCTTCAGGAGCCGCATCGCTGTTTGGGGGAGGAGAGTCCACAACAACCACTCCTGCTAATGATGGAGGAGGATCCTTCTTTACTGGTACCTTTCTGGGTTTCATTTTCTTCATCATGCATATTCTGTCCATTTTCTGATTCTAGAGTAACTGTTACCAAAATTACCTATTGGAATGAAATATAGTTCCAGGATCGAGTTGACTTAATTGAGTTTATTGTGATACCCTTTAGCTCATTGAGCTAATCTTCCAGGGCTCATTAAAAACACACACAGTGTATACATTGTACAAGTACAGTAGATGGACAGATATCATCTGATAGGATCTGTTTGTTGTTGGTGAAAGAAGTGTTATTGGAACGCCACTATTGTGTAGTGATTGTTATGGTGGCTCAGACCACCACCCATGTGTGTAGTGGTAGGGTCCGCTAGTGCTTACGTCACGCATGACGTGGTTGGCGGAAAATAAAGTTCTTGTGATACACTTACACGAGAAGAGGAAAATTTACCAGTGACTGGAATTTTGGTTACTCCTCAGCTGCCTTCCAAGGGCCTGAATGGACTCAGTGGTTCATTTTTGTTTTGTTTGTGGACAGCATCATTCAAGAAGTTGTGAATGGCTCTTTAATCTAGCCTCCTGTCACAAATCATGGGAATGGTACTGTAGATCAGCCAAATTTTGTAATTCAGCAAAAGCCCGCCAAATTTCACAATTGCTCTAACACTGACCCCATTTTTCACCAAAACTTGGTGTGGTGTTGTAAATTGGACAAGTCAGATTTTCAACCAAAAATATGGTCAACACTATGGTCATTTTGAAATTAGACTTCTGTTCTTGCTTTGTAAGATGTTTTGTAGTATATGCTTGTAGGTGTCAGCAAAGTGGAATAGACAAGTTTGAATATGGGCCTCCTAGTGGCTCTTTACAGAACTTTGAAAAACATTTGCGTATCTTTCTCTGCAGGATTTGGAGGCACCAGCGACAAGAGTGGCTCTGCCTGTAACTTATTCAGCAGTGGGAACCTGTTTGGAGGAGGGGACAACTCTCCGGGCTCCAACTCTCCCGAAGGGTTCAGCTTCAACTTCGGTGGCGGCGGTGGGTCGTCTCCAAACAGCGAGGCTGGGACGTCGGGGTTTTCACTGTTCGGTTAGAGTTGTTAGCAGGCAAATGGAGTACTTTTCCTGGCCTATCTGCATCCTTAGGCTCTGTACTCAGTACTCAGGCCCTCCGTTTACTACAGCTTGCCAGGCAGCACAGTCCTTGCTTAGGGTTTCAGCATCTTCCAAGCCAGTCCAGTTAATTTTCACTGTTCGGTTAGAGCTGTGAGCAAAGAAATGGAGTACTTTTCCTGGCCTATCTGCACCCTTAGGCTCTGTACTCAGTACTCAGGCCCTCCGTTTACTACAGCTTGCCAGGCAGCACAGTCCTTGCTTAGGGTTTCAGCATCTTCCAAGCCAGTCCAGTTGTTTTCACTGTTTGGTTAGAGCTGTGAGGAAAGAAATGGAGTACTTTTCCTGGCCTATCTGCACCCTTAGGCTCTGTACTCAGTACTCAGGCCCTCTGCTTACTACAGCTTACCAGGCAGCACAGTCCTTGCCTAGGGTTTCAGCATCTTCCATGCCAGTCCAGTTAGTTTGCACTGTTTGGTTAGAGTTGTGAGCAAAGAAATGGAGTACTTTTCCTGGCCTATCTGCACCCTTAGGCTCTGTACTCAGTACTCAGGCCCTCCGTTTACTACAGCTTGCCAGGCAGCACAGTCCTTGCCTAGGGTTTCATCGTCTTCCATGCCAGTCCAGTTAGTTTGCACTGTTTGGTTAGAGTTGTGAGCAAAGAAATGGAGTACTTTTCCTGGCCTATCTGCATCCTTAGGCTCTGTACTCAGTACTCAGGCCCTCTGCTTACTACAGCTTGCCAGGCAGCACGGTCCTTTCCTAGGGTTTCAGCATCTTCCAAGCCAGTCCAGTTAATTTTCACTGTTCGGTTAGAGTTGTGAGGAGGCAAATGGAGTATTTTGCTGACCTATCTGCCTGCCTGCATTGTGAGCTCTTCATAAGTGCTTGGGCTGTCCTTTACCATCATGGCTAATGCCAACAAGCACGGTCCTTGCCTAGGGTTTTGGCGTCTTCACAAGCCAGTCCAGTTAGTTATCACTGCTTGAAGACTGAGTTCTGTTTTCATTGAAGGTTTTCTACTAACAGTTGCTTAGGCCCTGACCAATGACTTTGTTAACCAATGACTCCACTGTTGGACTGCAAGTGTGTCATTACAGTCTGTTGAGGAATTAGGCTATGGTGGCCTAGGCTTCTCCCAGATCATAGCACCTCATATCAATGCTGTAGGTGATGCTTCATGACAGGGCTCTAGCCAGCTCGAAATTTTTTTCCGTCAACCAATTCCCATTGTCGCGAAAACCGCGAAAGCACTGTAGAGAGACTGAACTGAGATCTTGAAAAACTGTTTTTTAATGAGATCATCGTATGCGAAAGGGCACCGACACACATTGTCAACAATCATAACAATAGCAAAACAAACAGTGTGTGGCTTTTATGGCCGTGGACGGCGTCCCCAAGCCGCCTGTTGCTTCCACCAAGGATTTTTGTCCGTCAATGTTGACGGATTGGTTAAAATTTAAAATTTTTCCGTCAGACGCAGCAAATTTCCTTCAATTGACGGAAAAACGAACGCTGGCTAGAGCCCTGCTTCATGATTACTGTGTACTATGCAAAAGTTCTGTTTCAAAATTATCTTAAAGTTTCAAATGCCAACTTTGTTTGAGGAAGTATGAGGGAAATATTCCCAAAGCTTTTGTGGTTTTAAAATCAGTTAGAAATAAAAAATTTCCAACTATTTTCTTGTTTTTTCATTAACCTAAAATGCTACATAAAAAAAAGATCAACATAGAAACAGTTCTGTTCACAATTTTTCATCCTAGCCTTTGGTCTGGTCCTCTTGCTAAAACTCAACCTAAACATACCCGATAACCAAGAAATCGGTTTGGCCTTACACCAAGGGTGACACATTTCCAAGCATACAACAGTGATAAGCAAGAGTCTAGGGTGCTTTTGTAAAGTCTTGTGTAT
This sequence comes from Branchiostoma floridae x Branchiostoma belcheri, assembly GCA_019207045.1. Classification (NCBI taxonomy): domain Eukaryota; kingdom Metazoa; phylum Chordata; class Leptocardii; order Amphioxiformes; family Branchiostomatidae; genus Branchiostoma; species Branchiostoma floridae x Branchiostoma belcheri. The sequence goes on from CM033032.1 coordinate 1,010,395, forward strand.
TCCAAATCAAATCATCGTTAATAACTCCATGGCAAATTAGGTTACACCACCACCGCCCATCAGCCCAGACGTATGGGCCTTACAATCTTTACAAGGGAACAATTACTGTACAGGACCACAAGGCCACAGCAATTCTCGTTGTTGATTCTCGGATATAAGAAAAACAATTCTGAATTCAAAAATCAACATAAGAACAGTGGTGAACTATGTACCTTGTGTATTTCCTTTAAGTGAATATACTGTCTCGATGAAAAATCTCCTTTTTCATTTTGTTCTCTCCAAAAAAAATTTTTGGTCCAAGAACCAACAAAATAAATAGCTGTGGCCCAAGCTGGAGGGTTTAGAAAGATCAGAGCGTTTGGAGCTTCAATTCAAAATAAAGCAATGCCACTGTCAATGCCCAAAGGCATTTGCTGACAAGCACAAAAAATCAAGATCTAACGTCGCAATGAAACATTCCTATCTTTCTGCCAGCTCCAAACCATACGTGGTCTTTCCTCAAGAAACGCATAACAGGGATCTCTACTATCATTCATATTGCTGTTGTTATCTGCAGAATATATTTACAAATTTGTTCATGTTCCCCAACTGACTTTTTTTAGGTTTACATGAATAGGGGATTTTTTTTCTATTTGTGTTTGGCAAAGTATGGTTAGTAACCAAAGCTTCCCGTTTTCAAAACTTTGTCTCCTGAACACTGTTTGAAATTCTTCTTTGTGACACCAGAAGAAGTTGGCCTTGATTTCATGGTTCTATTTACAAACCCAGTTTAACCCACCCAGTTGAAATGTAGCAAAGTGAACACAAACCAAAAATTTCCTACTAACCAGGCCTTACATTGCCATCACATGTTGGTTTGACGCATGTAAATATTCCCATAAAAAAAATTACTGGCCTGATTTACAGAGGATACTTTTTACCTAGTTTTGTAACAGAATTAACTTCATGTCACAACAACTGTGTAAAACGTGCTGTAAAAGAAAGGCATATTTACTCAGGGGTAAATGTTCCCTCAAGTTGGACAGTACATGTCTACCATGTTTGAATTACACTTTTAATCTTTTTAAAGTCTCATCTTTATTCTAAAGAAAAAGGCATTGTTTGTAGTGTTGACAGTGTTGGTAAAATGTAATATGTTGTAGTCCCAGTTTCTTCTAGTCTAGCACCGATGCCATAACTTTACTGTATAATTATATCCCATTAATCTCCAAGCAGATTTACCATTGGCACAAGCCAGTATCCAAACCCGACCAAGCCGTGTCTAACTGTTGGCCACCGGAAAACTTGTCTGTGTACTACAAACTCTGCTGTCTGAGGCTGTAACTGGCCCCTTTTGGAGGCCGGCCGGATGTTGGACGGGCTGCTATAACGAGATTTAATCCGGCTATTGGTAAACCTGCTTGGACATTAATATTCCATCACTACGTGTACAATCCTTTTTCTACAGGTTGGTTGGTTGGTTGATGCATTATTTCATACGACAAAATCATTAATTGCAAGCAGAACATTCCATTGCAGTTTCTGTATTCAAACAAATGAAACAGCAAAAGTTTTAATTAGATTCTCGAATCAATTAGTAGTCACCATATTTAATTTACAGCATGTTCCGTGCAGTTTAAGGCCACACCAATACAATTTTTTTGCTTCCCGGATTTTTAAACACTATGGAAAAACAATGACACAAAGCTAGAAGATCAGTAACTGTTGTATACCTATGTGTACTGAAATCAGGGCTCAAAATACTTTTTTCTGCATACCTGCACAGGTGCAGGTAACGCTGAAAATTACCTGCACCTGACAAATTTTACCTGCACCACTCCGAATTTATATTGTTCAGAAACCATTGCTATTTTTTCTTCTATACTTAATAAGTGGTAACAGTCAATGCAGCTAATAACAATCCACATACACCTACATCATATGACATTTATGTATAAAACCCAGTACATGAACCAGTGCAGGTTAGGTGCAGGTAGACACCAGAAATACCTGCACAGCTCCAATTTTACCTGCACTAACCTGCATGTACCCAGTACATGGACCAGTGCAGGTTAGGTGCAGGTAGACACCAGAAATACCTGCACAGCTCCAATTTTACCTGCACTAACCTGTATATACCCAGTACATGGACCAGTGCAGGTTAGGTGCAGGTAGACACCAGAAATACCTGCACAGCTCCAATTTTACCTGCACTAACCTGTATATACCCAGTACATGGACCAGTGCAGGTTAGGTGCAGGTAGACACCAGAAATACCTGCACAGCTCCAATTTTACCTGCACTAACCTGCATATGCAGGTGGTATTTTGAGCCCTGGAAGTGTTACACAGCAATATTTGGGTTTTCCTCCCTACCCCCAGGCTTTGATGTCTACTTTCTGTATTTTCATATCCAAATGTCCAGGAAGCAAAGAACTAACTTGGTGTGGCCTAACAATACAAAATACAATTACTCAAAGGGATTTGCTGATACACAAATGCAGAAAGATTATAATACATGTTATGCCCTTAAATGGTATATATGCTTGTTGATATGCACTTGGCTGTACAACTTGTGTTATGTTACTCTGTGAGTTGTAGCGATGCAAACATTTACAAAAGGGTAATTTTTGTAACTGGCAAGAGTTCAAATCTCCAAAAATACATCAGAATTTGGGTTAATAAAGTCACACTTAGAACAGTAGGGCTATGGAAGTCTGTAGATATAAATCTATCATGCTTTTGCCTCATATATCTTCTAACAAATCTCTGTATGACAGCATGTAAATGTGTTTCCAGACTGGCTACAAAATCATTTGGTTTAACACAAAGGTTCACACTGCCAATTTGTTGAAAGCTATTGTCCCTGTCGCACCACAGTATTACTACATAGATTTTTTTTACCTCTGGAAAACGCCATTAGACATATTTCTAAAGCAATTATTTCGTAGCAAAGACGGCTAGAAATTTTTCAATCATAGCTAGAGCCAACCTCCTCTGTGCAGTTTCCAAAACCCTGTCTGACGATGTTTTGAAAAATAGGTGGTCCCAAATGTGGCAATCTTTTGTCATATCTACTTGTTACAATACATTATGATGTTACAGATGCACAATCATGGCGCTTAAACCCAACTACAGCAGTGGTTTCAATGTGATATAAAAACCAAGTGCATTGTGCAACCTGTTTTTGTTTTAAACTGCAACCAAACAGGACAACCCAAAGTGTGCAACCCAAATGCCTTTGAGGTTTGAGTCATAAAAGTTGCTACATATTTTGCCTTTGGTCTAAAACAAGAAGACATGAAATTGCAACGTGCAACCTGATTTTTCCTAACTGCAACCAAGTGCCACTTTTGTGTCCAACCTTTGCCATTATGCAAGGTAATGAATGCTTAAACCTTTTCCCTTTCTTGTTCACATTCTACTATTATAGCACACAACTCATTTTCCGACATCCCTCACTCCACTGTGATTCAGTACACAGGCGTACAATACAGCGACAATCTTAGTAAACTTTCGTAAGTTTCTAAATTAAGTGTGCAAAAATTTTCATTGCTTCATTACAATTTTTAACAAAGTGATGCAGTATACTTGGAACAGAAAGTGGCTGATTCAAAATCTACAACAGTACAAGTTGTACAACCTACATTGTATCTGCTCTTAGAAAAATAGCTTACTCATTGAAATTACATTCCATGAGGTCATATAGCTGATACTCGAGTTCATGTAGGGAAAATCTTTTTGAAGTTGAAATTCAAGTTGAACTTCAAGCAAATGCTGGAGAAAACGCATAAACATTTGCCAATAGTTGATAGTGCTAAGATTGGTAGTGTTAAGATTATCAAAACTTGTAAGTAATAAAATTATACCACACATCTTCACTGTTTAGTAACACATAGCCAAACTTCAGAATAGGCAGTTTTTTGCCGTTCTGAAAATTTTAATGGGGCCATTCCTAAGACTTCAGAAGAAGAACAGCTCATTTCACTGTCAGATGCTGATTTTAAGATGAAATTCTGTAACAACTCAACTTGGCAAGTTGTAAGACCTGCAGAAATAACTTTGGGGACGATCTAGTATATTTGCTTTGCCTTTTTTTTGGAAACTGCACAGGGAAGTTGCCGTTGGGTCCTACAGACAGGAACACACTCTGAGGTTTTTAGGGGTTAGCTGCCTAAGAGTCCGCGCCCGCTCGTTTCTTTAGCGCCTGGGCCAAGTCTTGCCTGAGTAAGGCTTGCTGCTTCTGGTCGGGCAGCGGCACCACAGACCTACCCACGAGCGAGGGAACGAGAGAGAGAGAGGCAGGAGAGGTTAATGTTAGCAACGTCGTTACGTGAACTTTAAACTAAACACTGTGAACATGACAAGCTACACACACCAAAATGATTAGAAAACAATGATGGATGTTAACTTGAAAGTTCATCTGTCTTGGTAGAAGTCATATTTGAACTGTTTTTTGCCTTGCCGCCAGGCAAGGCTTTACGCCAGCTTTTTTCCATGGATCAATGGACGGACCTTTTAACCCAGCCCTTCCAAAGCCCCTTCCAAAGGCCCTTCTTTCCTTGCCGAGATTCATGGCTTAGTTAGACAATGGTACATTCCAGGCGAGTATTAAAACGCTCTTCTAGACGCATGTTACTGTATGTGGTCCAGCGTAATAAATCTACGCTTTAACTCACCATGTTTATATAAATATATATCACAAATTGCATCAGAAGGAACTTAGTTTGTAATAAAAAATAATGCATATTCATTGTGGGTCAAAAAGTTTTACAAAACCTGTTTAATGTGCCAATAATTCATCTGACATAAATTATGATAATGAGGGGGGGGCGACATGTGGAACTCGGGATTTTTAAGCGTAGAATCTAGTCTAACTTACCAAAATAACATAAAATACGCGGCAAGGCACAGCTTTTTTAAAAAAGATTTCTTGTTTTGGGACTCACCCAAATTTTCGACTGAACACCACCAGCCTTTGTCAAGGAAAGAAAAGTCCACTGCTGCCACTAACTTCCTGCAACCTATGATTCACTGCTCACTGAGCCACGTGTTCTATCTACATAACGCGACGTCACGGCAGCAGTGGATTGTTCATTCTTTGACAGAGACTGGTGCTGTGCAGTCGAAAATTTGGGCGAGTTTTTTGGGTGATTTTACAGTTGAACTTGTTTAAGAAGTTGAACGTTAAGCTTTCAGCAAAGTGTTTATAAGTATTTGTAACTTTTCAGGTAAAGCTATATTACATCACAAAAAGAAAAGGACTAAAAGGCATAAGTTTATACAAAGAACTAGTTTCAAACACATGTAGTTCTAATTGTCCAAAACAACATGTACCAGTTAAAACAAAACATTAACCTAAATAATAAAAGATGAAGGCAAGAGTTATGACTCTATCCTGAAAAAGACACAAGCAATTAAAAGCTCCACAACAAAACTGCTGTTAATGTAAACGACTTTTAAACAAATTAAATGAAAGGAAAACTTCTGTGAGAAAAAAAATGTCATTGAATTAATTTTGCAACTGGAAGAGAAAGGATTTGTTAGAAGCACAGAGAGATCCGTCTGTAATACAAGCTAAGGGAGTTCAGTTTCAATAGTCACTAAAAGTGGCCACTGGTCAACTTGTTGGTGACTAGATCTAGTGTTATAGAAGCTATCTGTTTGTCCTTAACTGTGTATCAGAGGCCCTATCCTTGGAAAAGTTTCAAAGATCATTATGTTCAAAACATAGACACAATAGGACACAACTTCCAGTTGAATCAGAAATGCGTCAACCAAACAGCTACACTACATCTGTACCTGAAGGAATAAACAATCTACTGAGTAATTCTCTGCAAAAGTCAGTTTTAATTTTGCATGAGTCTTGTGGTATTTGACTAGATCACACTTACTAGTGCAATACCAACTCAAATTCAAAGTAACAGGGAATGGTTAGAGATCTAGCTCAAAAGAATAACAAGTTCATCAGATCAACAGTTCAGTATCTTTCTTCATTTGGCATCATTGAGAAATGGCCAGGCAGAGACTAGGTTGATCAAACTGTATCTAAAAGAACTGTCTATGCCTTCTTAATATTGAAGACCACAACACCTTACAAGAGAACTGATGTTTCAGATTTTTAACCTGATCTAATAGCGTCTAAAGAAGCTGTTAACGTCTTTTACTTGCGAACACAAGTTGAGTAACATGTCAGATTTGCAATCTGATCCAAGACTTTTACAATTTTTAAGCTATCTCAACTCATAGTGTCACCAGATGCATGACTGAACTGAACCTGAACTGCTTCTCCTGACTTAAAACACAAGTCAGAACATCGGAATGACAACGAAACGCCACGTCTTTCTACTCCTACGATTTGCCCTCTTTCTTTTTGCCCTGCTCCATCTTGCGGGTTTCTAAGGCCCCGACTATTTCATTCTGCAGGACCTTCCACCGTTTTACTTCCGACAGAGGAACCACTGACCTAAAAGTTCAGAGGAAAAAGTAAAAGGGTGATTCAGTTCTGAGCAAGATTCTTCTGTACCTGTTTAAGTATTTAAGGCAACACCAATTTAATTTGTAAGCTCTTGGATTTTACAGAAAAAAATTATGAAGTTGAACAGGAAAACAGAGTCTGGGGTCTGTACACAGTTCCATTTTTTTCTTCCAGTCCTCTGTTTCCACAGTGTCCTCTTTACTCATCTTACAAAAAATATCTAAATGTCCAAGAATCAAAGGAGTAAATTGGAGTGGCCTCATTACGTGAATCACACACCAGACACTTGCCTCTAAAAACTGAATTTTGACCAAAGTATAATAAATTAAGAAAGAAGAAGATAATCCCTACCTACTTACCCTAATTTTTTCAGGACTGAAACAGGACACACAACATTATTCCTTAGGCCTTAGTTCCTGCCACATAAATAAAGCACTCGACAGGCAAAAAGAGAAGATGACTCACCTTAGGCTATTGACAATATCCTTTGTCTTGCCAAAGTAGATTTCATTCAATGTGTTGCGGATTTTATTCTCCATGTCCTGTTGAAACAGATACAAACATGTTATTTGTGGATCTTCAAACGTCGTAATATATAACTTGTTACAGGAAAATTTGTTTTCTAGAAACAACTGTTGTAGGGAATTTCCCGAACAGCCTTCGTAATCCCTGCTTCGCCTGTTGAGTCAGAGAAGTCAATCTTGCCTAAGCTTTATGTTTCTGACTTAGGGATGATAACATCAGGCCCTACGAACCTGATAAAAAAAAACTCTTCTTGACTTACCTCCACCATCTTGCCGATGTTGGCAATGTGGGGACTTGATTCGTTAACATTGGAATCTGATTCCATCTGGAAAAAAAGGCAAATGCGAGTGTTAACACACACACAGAAAAAAACACCATGTAAACTCCAACTGGTCCAGTGGAACAATCTGGAGGCTTCAATCCTACAGTGGGCAAAGTTTTAATGTACGTAGAATACTTTTATTGATTATTTTTATTGTTATTCTGTCCATGTGAAAACCTTAAGTCCATTTGTATTGTCTTTGTCTCTGTCAGAAGGACTAGCCCTTTGCAATAGCCACAGACTAGCTATAGTTTTAGTTGGGCAGCCCTGGCTGTGTGTGCTGAACAGCCAAAGCAAGAAATAAATAAACTTCAACTAGACTCTTGAAGTAACACGAACAACCAAAATGAATGAACTCGAATCATTAAGCAGATCTCACTAAAAATATGTATTTTGTACCATGTTTGTAAAACTGTGTATATGGACTTATAAGACTCATTAGGACTTTAAACGATATATCTGTATCTCTGTTATATACTTTGTCTCACCCTTACCTCTTCCCTCATGACCTCAATGAAAAGCGGCCTGCAGGCCGATTGGAGCTTTCATAAAGGTTCAAACAAAATGTGAACACTACCACCCACCTGTCGAGTCAAGCTGCCGCCAAGGTTCATAGTTCCTGACCCCTGCTTGTTCGTCTGTAACCACAACATGGCCGTGGACGTCAGCTTGTAGTGTGCGCTCCTTCCACTACTCTTCTCCTACAGGAAATAACACAACATTGTTACTGTTTCTGTTATTGTTACTGTTTGTTTGAAACCACAACATGGCTGTGGACGTCAGCTTGTAGTGTGCGCTCCTTCCACTACTCTTCTCCTACAGAAAACAACAAAACATTGTTACTGTTTCTGTTATTGTTACTGTTTGTTTGAAACCACAACATGGCCGTGGACGTCAGCTTGTAGTGTGCGCTCCTTCCACTACTCTTCTCCTACAGGAAATAACACAACATTGTTACTGTTTCTGTTATTGTTTGTTTGTCTGTAACCACAACATGGCCGTGGACGTCAGCTTGTAGTGTGCACTCCTTCCACTACTCTTCTCCTACAGAAAACAACAAAACAAACTCATCAGTACATTTATGAAGGTTAAACATCAAGGTAAACAATATTCAAATACAATTCAATCTCCACAACTGGATAAAAAAGGGAGATTTACTTCCAGACGTTTCGAGTGATGGCGTCAATTTTCCACCTGTCCTCACCTGAACTTCTATAACGTGGATGGAATCCCAGCATCCCTTGATCTTCTTGGATCCGTCTCCCGCCTTTTTGATCAGAATCACGCCGGCAAATCCGTGATCGAGATCCCACAGGTACACTGACGACACGCCTCCCTCAAAATACCTGCAAATAAAAGTATTACTGGCAAGAAGAGTCACAATACTGGTTTCCTTCTAGATCTAACTCAGGGCTTTACATCTGTTTTCTTGTTAAAGATCCCACTGCACTTTTTGAAGAATTTAAAGAGAAGGGGTCTTTCCCAGTGTGAGTGGATCAAACCTACAGTCCCGTGGCCTCGCCTGGGGCAATACTGTCGTATTGAGGTCACCTGAGTGGCGCCGAATGGCAGCTCGCTCCAGACCCTTGTGATTTAGCCCCACCTATTGTTAGCTACTCGTAATTCAGCCCCTGGCTGTGATTAGAGAGCAGTCGGCCCACCCAATAATAAAACTGGTACTCACATGTCCCTGTACTGCTCAAAGGCATTGTTGGCTTCTATCTCCAGTTTCCTCAACCTCTCAGACGGCATGGCTCCATCCGGGAGGGGAGGGTCGTATACATTACTCCAGGGGGACCTGGGGAAGAACAGTACAGCTTTAGGGAGGGGAGGGTCGTATACATTACTCCAGGGGGACCTGGGGAAGAACAATACAGCTTTAGGGAGGGGAGGGTCGTATACATTACTCCAGGGGGACCTGAGGAAGAACAGTACAGCTTTAGGGAGGGGAGGGTCGTATACATTACTCCAGGGGGACCTGGGGAAAACATGACAGCTTTAGGCAGATGTTCGTTCAGTCATTGGCGAAACACATCAGATGCTCTCTGAAACATCTGTTTCCAAATTTTAGCTAGTTGCTTGAGTAACTCGTACTTTGCAAAGGGACGAGTGGCACAAAGGGTCATGATAAGAGGCGAACCTGCTTCAATGATGGAAAACATGATATCTTAAAACCTATACCTCACCCTTCATTGATGTCGCTAGGCCATGGGCTAGTGAGTTGTTCCAAAAACTGCAGCTACTTGTACTTATCTATTTCTTTATGGATCTTAAAGGGTTAACTAAAAAATCTACTAGTTTTTTTTCTTCTTTTTTTTTATCAATCTAACACAGTAGTCCCTACAGTTTAAAAAATAAAACTTATTTCAAAGGGAGCCCAAAAGTAAGTCTGAAAGTTGATCCTGTTGTTCTGACCTGTAGGAGTCTCCGTCCCTGTTGTAGTCACACAGAAGGTAGTCCTTCCCGACCTGTTTGTCACGAGCGATCTTCAGCGGCTGGTCAACCGACGACAGTAAGTCTTCACACAGTGTAGGCACCTGGGACAACAACAGTCAAATCACATGTAAGTACATACAGATACTTGTCATAGGATCGCCACAGTGTAGGCACCTAGGACAACAACATTCAAATTAGAATTTAATGTAAGTACATACAGGTACTTGTCTCAGGATGACCACATGGTGTAGACAACTGGGACAGCAACAGAGCAGTTAATAAACGATGATGATGGCTAGACATCTAGCTACTGTAAATGCAGGGATTTAATTTCGCGGGAGTGGGAAAAAAGGACTTTGCATGGTGGTTTTAAGTTTGCGGTAGCACCATGCACTGTAGTCTCTTACTGCCATAGAAAAATGTTTTAAATTCACGGTGAAGTGGCCACTGCGAAAACCGCGAACATAAAACCACCGCGAACATTTCTGCATTTACAGTAATAAGATACACCAAAAAGCAGTTACTCAAGCAACTGGAATGGGATATGATTTTGGAAACGGTCAGACATTTCAGGTAGAAACCACTACCTTTTGTCAGCGGCACTTACAAAAGCTGATGGGTGCTATCTGAAACTTCTGACCGTTTCCAAAACCAAAATCATATCTAGTTGCTCGAGTAACTGCTTTTTGGGAAGATCATTTAAAATACAACTACAGCTCAGTTAGATCTCTCTCTTTCTCTTTATCTCTCTAGTTAGATATAATAAAGGTACTCATGATCATCTCAGAGTCAATATCTGGGCTTACTTGTTTCCCAGGCTTAAGACTCATTCCAGTGTCTGAGCCCACACATGTGCATAAAGACCTGTGGGGTCTGCTGTTGTACATAAGGACATACTAAGCAGGATGTGCTCTGATACCAACCCTTGATGGACATTCAATCTCTTTCCTAGGCGACCCCGGACTGAGCACATGTGCAGCACTGTATCCTACTAACACTTTACTGAATAGATTGTCTAGTAGTACATACAGTCTCTGCCTGAATCTTTACAAGAACCACCAACGGGTGAAACACATACCAAGTCGATGAGGTCGCTGAGGTTCTTCTCAATCTGCTGGGGTGGGAGTCTGCGCATCAGGTCCAGCGCACAGTCCAGCTGCTGGTCGAGAGTCGCCTGCAGGACAAAACAACAACAAGGTTTTAACCAGGCTTTTTGCTAGGATTTTATAAAAGGGAGTCCAAACTTATTGGTGAGTCGCGGTAAGTGAATATAGGTGTGTGTGTGTGGGGGGGGGGGGGGGGGGGGGTTCATCCACCTTCCATGGTGCATTTGAGTTTTTGATGATTTTAAGTTAAAAAAAAGTGCATTCTTAGGTACCCCGAGAGGCAAAAAATACTGTTCCAGAGCTGGTAGCATCCCTGGTCAATCTGAATTTCATGCATGTCACACGGTTTTCTCCCCAGTGTAACTGTAAGGGTGTCCAGGGGCATAAAATTTCTTGTTATTCTAAGAAAAGTGCGTCCAGATGACGCGTTGACGCATGCCTGGCTAAAAGCCTGGTTTTAACAATTCCATTTCCTAGTTGTCTCCTTTGAGTTTGACATCTACGTGCAAGACTGTCAAAAATATAAGTTGTCCCATTCAACTGTTACCTAATATGGCACACAGATATGATAATATTTCCCCTGTGCCACGTTGACTGTATAATTAGTCAAATAATGGCAGACAGGCTTTGACTTTGGCTGTTACCAAATATAACAATGCAAGGCTGGTCTAACTATGTTACAACAAAACAAATAGATATTACAGTCAGGGAGACACTGTGTGTGCACGTTGGTTGACATCGACAACTGTTCTTGGTAAAGACACTTCGGTTTATTTGTATATATTGTTCGTTGTCCTCTGGTTGTCTTACTGAATGTAACACGTTTCGTTTTTGTTATTTATGTAGTGGGCCCCCTTGGAAATTGACTTCAAATAAGTTAAAGGGGCTACCCACATGTCTTGAGATGAATAAATAAATAAATAAATGTGTTAAATTGAGTCAGCTTTCTGGCATCGTGTGGCACAAAGATTAGAATGTATGCCTGAGAAACACGAGGCTCTTGGTTCAAACGTCTGACATGATGTGCCCTGGGGAAAGATGGTGAAAATGTGTACCTAGCTAGCCAAGGTTAGGGACGTCCTTTCATTTTTCAGATGAGATGTAAAGCTGAAAGTCCAAAGTTTTAGGAGAGCCGCATCTCGAGCACATTACACACACCCTAGAATTACCGGGCATCTTACTTCAACTGAGTTAGCTTACAGATGTGCCCTGTGTGGCAGAGACTGCCACTCTCATATAGGACTGTTTAGCCACAGTCGACGCTGTAGGGCTGATATCAATTAGGATTTTACCATGGTCAATATTGACCGAAGTAGGCTGTCTATACTTCAATATAAAGAAGTCCATAGAAGAACATCATAAAGAACATCACAGTGAGGTTTCTGGTTAACATTCGCGACGTGTGATTTTATCGTATGGCTACGATCCAGCCAGTCATCCCTGCCGACTGTTATGTCTAACCTAAAGGTAAACAGTGACACTGATTTCCTCCAGAATGTTTGTTCACATGAGGTATCAAAAACACATGATCATGATGTCACGGGCAGTAAAAACTTCAACTGCATGTTCTGCTTGCTGAATACGAGATATATTTTGTACATTTGGTAGGTTATCAGAAAGACTGCTATATTTAGCGGTGCTGAGAACGCTAGCCAGGCTCGGACGTGTTGTTAGTTCTACACAGGAGAACAGCTGAGCGATTGGAAAGGTAACACTCATTTTTTTATCAGCTTATCAGTAACAAGAATAAGAAAGAAAACAGGCTCAAATTATATTTCAGAAAGACAACTCAATGTGATAGATTTAGGACAAGCAAGGGTGCCTCTTTTATATTCTACAAATTATGGATTTAGCTGGTTGAACATAAATGATCACGCAAAACATACTTTGAACAGAAACATCCCGATTTCTAAAACAAGCCCCCCTCCCACTTTATCAGTCCAAATGACCCACCCTCCCCCTCTGTCGGAATTATTTCCGCCTGCTTAGCATTCCATTCCTTCTAAGACACGACACGAGACGCTACGCCGTCGTGATCTTCTTATCGCCACTTAAGGAGCGTGTTCCCTACCATTCTGGAGTCTTGGTAGTGTTCCGATCTTGAGAAATGTTGAAAAGTCGAAGAGGAAGGTATCCGCAGCTATTTCCACCAAGTCCAAGATGGCGGCTCATCCGGGCACCTTGTGATCTTCTGACCAATCAGCGGCCAGAGTTCGACTCTTTGCCAAATATGGAAGTCGGGAGGTATTCGCCAAGCCAGCAGGTCGGGTGCTGCAGTTTTACACAAACCTGCAAGGAGGCAGCGTTTTTCCTAAGCGGATGGTTGTTTTCGACACTTGTTTGTGAACCAATAAAAGTTTTGCACCTTTTTAATGATTCGTCAACGAGGCTTTGTATTTTTCTTAGTTACCATTAGCTGGTATTTTAGATTTCGTTAGCGTTAGCATTAGTTACTTTACGTGGTTAGCATTTTCGCTTAGCCACGATCAAGCTAATGAATATTCATGTATACGATATTTGTTTTGAGAACAGGGTGTCTATTATAAAGCATAGGTCGCTGATATGCTTATCTCGGAGCAAGTTCAATAGTAGGGGCATCTTCTCTGGATAGTTTTAAAGAATGCTTGCAGATAGATGTGCAGAAGTTAGGTGTGACGGATCGTTCAGTGTAATATAACCAGCTGCTGCCGCACCGCGTGCCTGCGAAGCTGGTGTGTTACACATAAGGGCGGTTATACCGACTATATAGATACAGATACAGATGTGTTATAAATTGATGTTTTTTTTACACACTTTGCATAAAAAGTCGTTTAGTCTCACTTAACTTTACATTTAGTGCATTTTTGTGGCTTTTCTATCAAAAGCCTGGCCACCTTGTCCCAGAAATCCACTTTATTACAGAAAACATGAAAAAGATACATGAGCTTTGAGATCAAAAGTCTTTTAAGCTGTAATCAATCGGTCAGGTTTAAGTGGTAGATTATTCCTTTGACTTTCCCAACACATTGTACATTTTGCATTTCTCTTTTTTTGTCAACTATTGCTATCAAATAAACAGTCTAAAACCAGGTGTGTAGTTCATTTTTCACATTTCACTTTTCCCTCCCCGCGCCTCCAGACTGACGTGAAATGGATGTTCCCTTTCTCCACACCCTCAGCCTGACATCAAATGGATGTTCCCTCTCCAATCCGCTAGAGTTCGTCAACTGAATGGTCCCTCTCTAATCCCCTAAAGTTTATGTGAAATAGATGGTCTCTCTCCTATACTCTCTCCAAGTCCTAAATATTTAATCTGAAATGGAACCTCATCCTCATATGAAATAAATGAATGGTCCCTCTCTGCATTGTATGTTCTATCTATTATCTATTATCTATTGATACCTTTTTTTCCCTGACAACTGTCTCATGTTTGAGTGTAACTATTATGGTATGCAGCAAATTTCGAAAGTTTTATCATTCATTGTAAATAAGTCTTAAGAAACTCATTGAGTTCAAAACAGGGCTGTAAGGGCAATGGCTACTCTCTGCGATGAAGGACAAGTAGTTCTGGAGGGCTAACTTCGTCTGCTCCACCTCACACGAGGAGGAATGATGATGATGATGTAAATAAGTCCCTGATTTGCATAATTAACATTATGTCAATCATCACTCAAGCAATCCACATCCCAGAAGTCATTATAATCTTGCCCATCCTACTTGCATTTAATATTCTCATCCAAATCGCAAACAAAAATCGGCTCCTGTAGTTCCAGGAGCGCTGCTAGGGGGACCAACCCCGTGCTACCTTTTCACTAATATCTAAGTAGATCTAGAAAGAATCCAAGGGCTAAACATTGTCCAAGTGGCCTCCAAGTTCTACAAACCAAATACTTTGTAATTTGTATCATATTAAAAACACCCAACCACAACTTGTTGCGTTATCACAGACTGACAGACTGACAGACAGACAGACAGACACATTGAGAGAAGCAAAATGCATAGCCCTGAAAACACACCCTTCCTGGAGAAATTAATTACCACGCTGATTTGTTGTGAGTTTCTGAAATACTGCCGGAATTGAAAAATTCCATAGGCAGATGAGTTTGACCAGAGGAATTCCTATGTTTTTAGTCAGTCCAAATCCTCAGACGGCGATCACTTCCTGTCTTTGGAGGAACAGTCCATTCGCTATTAGGTAACTTCGTAAAAATTACTAAGGATATTTTGTAGAAAAAAATGAATGTATGATTATTAAGACTTTTTATAAATAAGAAATGTATTTGTCTTTCTTAACTATATCTAAGAACGCTTTTCCGTCACACTTTATTTTTGTTTAAAAAACAAATCCCTCCCCTATTTCGTAGCTACTTATGGTATCGTCTCTGGAATCTGTTAATCTGTTCTCTGATTGGTCCAGATCGATCACGTGGTGTGATCCCGCCGCCATCTTGGATGTACCGGGGATGTTTGGGTGTGAAGTGTTCAACAATTTCCTTCGAAAATCGGCAAAAATGTCACGTTTTCTGTGATATTTAGCTGAGACTGCAGACTTACAGGTTTCTGTAGAACGCTCGCCTGAGTCCTGGACTGGGAATATTACACTTACTGTACGGTAAACACAGTTTCCTTCACTAATTTAGATCGATCATATATCTGACAGTCGAACGATATACAACATGCATCTGTCCAACTTATCTGCCTAGACTCAGAAAATCTGGACAACTTTTCTTTGTTTATTGTTAAGAAAAAACGTTACTTTTCTTGTGATAAAAGTCTTGGTTTTCCCAGGTGTTGTATTGTGCAGTGGTAGCGTTGATCTATTGTGTTTGTGCTAACAGGTTGTATGTTGTTACAGTGTTGAAAAGAACAAAATGTCAGTTTTGTGAGAAATACCCCAAGTTAGTGAAGGAATTCCTTTTGTTTTTGTACAGTAGAGTATAGAGTAGAGTCTTCAGTAAGGTAGGAACTGTAGAGTTTCAGTTTGGACCCTTGTCTGCTGGAGGTCACCCAATGCCTGTAGTTGTACATTACTGGGTGGTTTTCATGTGTATTTTTTGGTCCATACATTCTCATTTGAAGGTATCTAATGCCGTCATAATCCCCCAGGTACCTTAAAACTGACATAAAAGACTTGGTGAATTTTAGGAGATCTACAAATGTGTTAGTATCTCTGAGGTCTGCACACTTTAGATATTCTGGTATTCAACCTCAACTTTCAAGACATTTGACAGAAGGGCTCAATAACACCGTTTTTTATTTATTGTGGCCATCTTTGTCTGCGTTCATACCAGGATTCGCAAATCGGGATTCACATAGCAACGGGATTGATCCCGTTGTGACCCGGAGCAGTTTTAGCCTAGCCTGAATACCATCCTCAGCTAACCTTGCCAACCATTAGCAAAAGTATTGAGCCAGCAGTCACTACGGAGGATGGTACTCTGGCTAGCTTGGGCCCCTTTTGGAGCTGGATTTGGACTCTTCCTTCAAATATTTTACGAGAAATATTGATACCCATACGTTCCAGGAAATATCCAGACATATATAATATAAACATTGTCTTGCGTTATGTCAAAACACTTTCTTTCCTTCTTGAAATAGTTGAACTGTAATTTCCAACACCAAAATTGGACTCACCCAAATTTTCGACTGTACTGCATCAGTCTTTGTCAAGTAATGAACAATCCACTGCTGTTGTGACGTGTCACTGAGTCACGTGTTCTATCTACATAACGTGACGTCACAACAGCAGTGGATTGTTCATTCCTTGACAAAGACTGATGCTGTACAGTTGAAAATTTGGGTGAGTCCAATTTTGGTGTTGGAAATTACAGTTCAACTATTTCAAGAATGACTTGTACCAACACAGATGAACTTTCAAGTTAACTTTCTTTCCTTCTCTGTTTTGTGTACGTGAATCTCCAGGCCTCCTGTGTTGCAGTGAGAAGCCTCTGTGCGGTAAGAAGCCTGTGTGGAAGTGAGAAGACCCCCTGCATTGCGGTGAGAAGACCCTGATCTATCGAGCAGTTCTACATGCCTACGAGAACAGCCATGAACGTGGAAGACTCGCCACACGTCCGCGTCAAGGCGGCTTATAACGGGTAAGTCTGACATGTCCGCGTCATGGCTAGGGCTGAGTACCGGTACGGAGTACCAGTGCAAAACCAGTTTTTCTTATTGGACCGGTCCAGAAAAAACTGACCTGAAAAAATCGGTGGACACCATGTTGGACCTAATGGAAAATGAACAGATGAGATTATCTGATCAGGCATTCACACGTTTGGGGGCTTACTGGTCGAGGAAAATAACAGGAGTACATTAGAGTCCATAGTCATCTGTACTAAGTTTTACAGTCAATCATACAAAGGCAGTTAGCCTTGTACGATTTGTCGATTTCAAAACGTCAATGGTAGTCAAATACTCCACAAAACAGATGTCTTTGTAACGAAATGGGCCATTGTTTTGAGTATCGTCCATTCACAAGTTCTTACATACTGAATAAGGTCCAGGTTCAGGTCCGGACCTGATCCTCTGGACCTGAACCGGACCTGGACCTGAATTTTTTTGTACCGGTTCCCACCTCTAGTCGGTAAAAACATGTCTGGGAAATAAGGGGGTGGGTAGCCTATATCCATGCTGCTGTAAAAAACATAGACTTGCAAGACATAGCTTGAAAGTTCATCTGCATTGTTAGAAGTCATTCTGGATAAAGTTTAACAGTTGGGCAACCCTGGCTGTGCGTGCTGAACATCAAAACCAATTAGTAAAAGTACTAACTAAAACAAATAAGTTGAACTATAATTTTCGACATAAAGGGCCAGCACATGACGTTAGACCTGCTACAGGAAGATATGAAGGAGATGCGTCACTTTAACAAACACAAACAAACATACAAACAAACAAACCTTCTATTTTCCTCCCCCCTCCCCAGTGACATCATGATAACGTACTGGGATCAGCACATGACGTTAGACCTGCTACAGGAAGATATGAAGGAGATGTGCCACTTTAACGAGGACCAACCCTTCACCATCAAGTGGGTGGACGAAGAAGGTGGGTACAGTGTTGTTACCTCAGTGTAACACCTCAGAGTATGGAGGTACTGTTTTCGGTGCTGTTGTGTGCTCGCTCTTATAACTCAAGATCATTTTGATGGGTTTGGATAAGGCTGACGAGAATAAGAAAGTAGCATGTTATCCGAATGAAAGTTCATCTATCTGTGTTGGTAAACTCCGTAGTGAAAAAGTTTAAACTTTGTTCCAACACAAAAGGAAACTCACCATAAATTTTCGGCCAAAGACTCTGACCTTTGTCAGATGAATGACTCGCTGCACTAATCCGGAAGTCGTCGGATGACGCCAGGTAACAACGAATCATAAATGGCGGGAAGGCGAAACCTGCCACTATCACAGTTCAAAGAGGTTTGATGTGCCCTAATGTAAAAAGTAGGATACTGTCCAGGATGTAGAGTGCTTTTTTTGGATAGGACAATTGTTGTTGGTGTGTCACAGTGCCAGTGATCAGTGATGCCACCTTTCTGTTAAGTATTGAACTGCAGGAAACCATGTGCCATCCTCTGTATGATAACTCAATTCCTTCCCATCTGCTCCAGCCATCCCACGGTTTGGTTTCTTGTCAAAATACCACATCTGCAACTCAATTCCTAGTTCTTGCATGAAACAACTTGAACCCTGGCATTTAAGACTGCGTAACGCCTGTCTTGGGTGAGAAGACGTCTGGAAAGATTGGTACATCTTTATTCCATCTGGTGCAATTCCCCGCCGTAATATCTGTCTGTCGGACACGGTCTGTCAGAGCTGATAATGCTTCCGTGTCTTCTGCGGAATCAGGTAAATACTAAAGGGCACTTCATGCATAGGAAGATCCATACACTGTTCTTGTGGCACGGTGAGGTTGTCTTATTGCTCTGAATATTCTCCATTTAGGACAGGAGAGATGTTAGAAGTGTGAAGTAGAATTAGCTGGTTTGGTTGTTCAGCTTTTATCTTTGAAAATGTTGAAATGAAATTATCAGGAAGATCAATACAAAATCTGAAAGAAAGCCTGTACCTTTGTAAATACGGTTTCACTATATATGTCTCGTCAGATTCAAAGTTTCCTCTCGTTTCTCTGTGTTCATCTTGACTTTTTGCTGAATTTTTACTTTACAATGTCTGAATGCCAAAGAGATGAATTGGTTGATCTTAAGATCTTTTGTTGTTAACTTTTTCAGTGAGTGAACAGATTCAAGTTTCTAGCTTTCTCTATGAATTTTCACTTTACAATCATGTCTGAAAGTCAAAGAAAAGAATTGGTTGGTCTTACTTCTGTTGTTAACTGTTTGTTGATCAGGCAGTAAACAGAATCAGATTTAAGTCCCTAGCCGTCTTCTTTCTCTGAAGTTTCACTGTACAATCATGTCTGAAAGTCAAAGAAAAGAATTGTAATGGCTTTAGTATCTTGACTTCAGATCCACTGTTGTTAAGTACCCATCGATCACCCGCCTCTGTGCTGCTTCCCCATAGAGAGTGACTGTGTGTGTGCATACTTGTGAGCTCGGCCCATAATTTTTTGTTGTTGTTTCTTCTCTGTCCAAGTAAATTTACCGCAAAATCTGAGGCCCCAAATCTAGGTTGCGCACTACGCAACCGGAGGTTAAAAGTAAGTTGCGCCAAGCAAAATGTGGTTGCGCTGCGCAAGTGCGCAAGTGGATATTTTGCACGCTGCCATTATTAATTCAGTTCCACACGAGTGTGCTCATAATTTCCCCCAGGTTATGCAAATGGATACTAATTACACCGTATAAGCAGAGGAAATGGGGAAGTACAACACGATTAGGAACACCACATGTTACTGGTTCTATATCTCTCTGATACTGGTTGATACGGGAAATCTGGGAAGGTAGGCCTGTATTTGTCATATTCTCAGCAATAACGATGTTGTAATGGTACCAAGTTCGAGTTCATTGGTACTTTTTTAAGTTCCTACATTAGTCATGTGCTGTATACTTGTGTAGCATATGTAAAGGCAAAAGTATACAATTTTAGTTCATGAAGTTGTTTTCTTTCTTGTTTTTTTTTCTTATAGATTCTGGCCAAAGTGATACTGTTGAACAATGTACTCAAACTGGAATTTATGAATTTATGAGGACACTGGTAATGATATTTCTAACATATTCTAATCATTCTAAAAGAAACCCTTATTTTGACTTGAGAGAAAATAAGACCCCTGCCTCGATTGTTTCATTGAAAGCCGATTCTTGCTACGCAACGCAACCCATGCCAGTTGAATTGGCTTGTGATACTAATAGTTCCTAGATATAGATATTGCTACATCTTTCAGATATCTTAAGCGATGAATGATATGTATGCTTGCACTTGATTTTACACTTAATTGTAAAGACTTAAGAAATGATTGCCTGTTACAGCCGTCGTGCTTTAATGATATGGACCTGACTGTGGCTCATTAATTATTGGTCAGCTAACATACAATCATCAGACAGAGAATGAAAGCTCCTTGGTATGATAGCTAATGGGCCACATTAAAGGAAATTTGGCCTAAGAAAATGAAAGCAGCTGTAAAGAACCCTAATCTGACTTTGAAAGAAATGAAAGAAACATACAGAAATCACATCCCGATTTGCCATTACCATAAAATTCTTGTTGTAAAGAGAGTACAAGAGACAGAAATATTCCTGAGTGTCTGTATTCATGCCGAGAGAGAGAGAGAGATACCTGGGTGTCTGTATTTCTGGAGAGAGAGAGAGAGAGAGAGAAATATTCCTGACTGTCTGTATTTCTGGAGAGAGAGAGAGAGAGAGAAATATTCCTGACTGTCTGTATTTCTGGAGAGAGAGAGAGAGAGAGAAATATTCCTGACTGTCTGTATTTCTGGAGAGAGAGAGAGAGAGAAATATTCCTGACTGTCTGTATTTCTGGAGAGAGAGAGAGAGAGAAATATTCCTGACTGTCTGTATTTCTGGAGAGAGAGAGAGAGAGAAATATTCCTGACTGTCTGTATTTCTGGAGAGAGAGAGAGAGAGAAATATTCCTGACTGTCTGTATTTCTGGAGAGAGAGAGAGAAATATTCCTGACTGTCTGTATTTCTGGAGAGAGAGAGAGAGAGAAATATTCCTGACTGTCTGTATTTCTGGAGAGAGAGAGAGAGAGAAATATTCCTGACTGTCTGTATTTCTGGAGAGAGAGAGAGAGAGAAATATTCCTGACTGTCTGTATTTCTGGAGAGAGAGAGAGAAATATTCCTGACTGTCTGTATTTCTGGAGAGAGAGAGAGAGAGAAATATTCCTGACTGTCTGTATTTCTGGAGAGAGAGAGAGAGAGAAATATTCCTGACTGTCTGTATTTCTGGAGAGAGAGAGAGAGAGAGAGAAATATTCCTGACTGTCTGTATTTCTGGAGAGAGAGAGAGAGAGAGAGAAATATTCCTGACTGTCTGTATTTCTGGAGAGAGAGAGAGAGAGAAATATTCCTGACTGTCTGTATTTATGGAGAGAGAGAGAGAAATATTTCCTCATGTCTGTATTTATGCCGAGAGAGAGAAATATTCCTTCATGTCTGTATTTATGATATGCAGACCGTTTTGATCAATGGTAATTGAGTATGGAGGTGTGCGAGCCTTTATCGGAATTGGGAATATTCCAGCATGTGCAGGCGAGACAAGCGGTGTCGGGTATAGTCAGGAATATCGGTGCTGTCAGCGCCGTCAATACGGAATCTCTGGGAATATTGGCATTCCGGGAGTCAATTGGTAGGCCTCTTCCTTTTTATTTATTCCACTGGAGGAAAGATTGGCAAGTCGGTGTTAATAGAAAGCAAAGTTGATATGATGTAATGACCTAATGTACAAAAATTCTCTTAAGTCCGACGTTTCAGATAGGATCTATTTTCTTTTGTTGGTGACTGAAAGATTGCGGATGCTACAGGGACAATAAGAGAATTTATGGAGTTGCATGATTTGTGGTACGGTATATTCTACCTGGATTGTCAAACCTTCAGTCACTTTCCAAGACGTCTTGTCTTCGTCTTGTGTGAAGTCTTGAGCCCGGGTTAGGAGATGAGGCGCGGCGTGTTTCGGTAACGACATAGATGGATGGTATTGACTGTAACCTGATCCCTCTGATGCGCCGTGCGGAGCCTTCCGTTTTCTGTGGTAATCCCTCAACTTTGCAGCTGTTATGGTTTCATATTCTTACTTATTGCGTGTACATGAATTAAATTGCACATTTGTATAAGATTGAAATGCAGTCACAGTTTAAGGCACCAGTGAAATGCTTCTAAAATTGCAACAGTCAACTCCTAATTATGAATTAGTGAATCTAAAGCCATCCAATCCATCCCTTCTGATTTGAGGATTTAAATTTTACTGATTATGATTCTTATGATCTTTTTACTTTAATTTGTATCAATAAAATTTAGTGTTCGTATCACTGTCGCGAGTCCATTTTACATGTACTTGGAGGACTAATGATTATGATTCTATCTCTTTACTTATTATATCTGTAAAATTTTGTGTTGGTATCAGAATTTATTTGCTCACATCTGAAGCTGATCTGTACCCTTTATGCGCCCGGATATAGTCGCTGCCCTTAATTAGTCGCTGCCCTAAATTAGACTATCCCAGTCCAACCATTGTGCTCCATTTGTGCCGAGAGGATTTGATTAGGTTTAGGGAGAGCCGAATATCATGTCCTCTGTGGGGCATTTTTGTATAACGGCCGCTCGGATGACTGATATACGCCCCCGGGGGACCGACACCGCTGACGTCGACGCGATCTGATTTATCGTCCCTTCTCAGGGAATACCTGTGGTACAACTACGAGAGATTCTTCTGACCTGATTCTGTTTCGTTTTATTCCTTCGAGCTTCGGAGGTGTGAGCGATTTTTTTACATATACCATCACGCTATCGGATTCGTGCTGTGAGGATAGGCACCATGCCATGGTGGGGGAGTGATGATTAGATTGGGTTTTCATGACCGTTAAGTCGGAGGGATGGACAAGGGTTGTTGGTCGTTCTCGCTCTCTCGCGCTGCCTGTCGGGGGTGCATTCCGGTCGGGAACAGCCGCGTCTCCAAAGGTAACGTCTGTGGCACGGAATTCCTTAGTTATCGCAGTGATTAATTAGTCTTGTGTAACGAGTACAATGTAGGTTATAGAAGGTCAAACTCAGAGGAGTATAGAGCGGCAGGTGGCTGCTATAGAAAGGATTCTTAATGTTTTGGGTGAACAGAAAATTGATCTCATACTTGTACAGTCCAACTATGGTCTATAGGCACTGTGTCAACTGAATGGACTAAAGAAAGTATTCTACATATACTAGTGTCAACGGGAAAAATTATCCAAAGAAACGCTGTAAAATGTGGTCACAATGGTCATCAGGTGTTGTTATTGTAGAGGTGGTGGCTGGTACGTACAGGTTTGACTGTATATCATGAAGCACAATGTACATAGTACCATCTTGGTTTGACTGCAGCTACGTTAATAAGGTCCTAGTTCTGGTACTGAAGTGTTGTGACTTTGATGGAAATGCTTTACTTTAAAGCCATATTTGTGTGTTCAATTGCTGAGGCTTAGAAGCTAGATATCTACGACAGTATATAGTTTATGTCATGTAAATTAATTCATTAATTCCCAAATAAGTGTAGTAATAAATGTTACCAAGCGATAACTGAAAGTTACAAATTTCAATAATAACTGAAGGTACTACTCTTAAGATGCCCATAAATAAAACAAGTCAATAAATAGATAATCAAAAGAAAAATATTAAAAGGTACAATGTAGAATCAGCGCTGTGTACAGCTTACGTGCTGCGGAATTGTGGTGAATAATTTATTGTACATAATATAATATGCCTGTCAGATTACCAACAGGGAACAGTGTAGGTTTTACATAGCATTACAGTACAGGGTGTGTGCACAAAGAAAACCAACTTGAAGGAAGTCATACTCTTTATACAAATTTTATTCCTTTTTTCTGATAGAAAAGAAATGGAGGTTAACAAAATGATAACAGGAATATAAATAGGCCCTAGACTCCTGTGCCTCCATTGTACTGTCAGGAAATTGAATTTTGTCATTCTGTCAAAATTTTAATGAAATTGCAACTTAGTTATTTCAGTAAAACTTGACTTACAAACAAGTTACATGTAGACCATAAATGATAAAGACAAGGACTTGTACCAAAATATGAGAGTTTTTCATGTCAGCGAGTTCCCAGAATAGTTGTCATTTTCAAAATGAGAAGTGCAGGAATTCGACATCCAAGCAATTAAATTGGTGTGACCATTGTGACTAATGACAAAGCCATTTTAATACCTGAATAGTCAATTCAGTGTGCTACCGTGCTGCAATGTATTTGGAGATTGGAACTGCGATCAATAAAGTTGAAAAGGTTGACAGTTGTGGTTCGTAAGCTGATTACCCAGAGTGAACATGCTATGAATAATTACTCACTAACGAACTTGTAGGTCTATGTAGGCATATCCTTTATGAAGGCAGCTTGTCAGTCAGTATTGTTGGAGCCAAATCAGGACTGACACATTCCATTGCTGTGATGAAATCATGCATATTTTACTTTGTACTATTGTGGTCTTTACAATGTGCCAGGTCAATATCAATGTTTGTTCCTTATGTATTTACGCGTGTGGGACCGCGTGGCGCAGTGACAGCATGTTCGGCTCGAGACCGAGAGGTAGCGGGTTCGAATCCGGCTGCCGTGTTACCATGTGCCCTTGGGAAAGGCACTTTACTGTTTGCACGACTTTCCTCACTTAACTCAGGTATGAATGAGTATCTACAAATGTAGCTGCGGCTAGTGGCAGTCACAGGCCTTTGATGAGCTGAGGACTGATTAACCTTTGACAAATCAGCACAGTCTTGGGTCATGTAATATAATCTGAATCATATCCGAATGAAAGCTCATCTGTGTTGGTAAATTCCATAGTGAACAGTTTAAACTTTGTTCCAACACAAAGAAAGAAACTCACCATAAATTTTCGGCCGAATACTCCGACCTTCATCAGATGAATGATTCGCTGCACTAATCCGGAAGTCGTCGGATGACGTCAGGTAGCAGCGAATCATAAATGGCGGGAAGGCGAAACCTGCCACCGTCACGGTTCAATGAGGGTTGATGTGCCCTGATGTAGACAGCCTCCTTGACGCCCCTCACGAACCAATCCTGTTCAGAGTCCAAGTTACGAACTTGGTCCAGAGACACGGAGTGGCCCGGAGATTCAATGTGTATATGCTGAGACACTTCTGAAGATGTTGAACTGAATCAGATGACTGGTGGCTTCTTTAAGACATACATGTGTAAGTGATGCCTTTAGGTACCAGATTGGGCACCTTGTGAGTTGTTAGAATAACTTAGTTAGATGGAGCCAAGACCTTCCCATTGATTACACCATATATCCAGTTATATCTGGGTAACTTGCAGAAAGAAATTTCATGTGAAAATATGAATTAACTTTGTTCCATTTTGCAGGCCAAAATAATTCAGGCTTTTGTTCTTCTTTTACCCTTGAGCATACACATGTATTCACTGATCCGTACCTCTCGCTGTAAATATTGTTGAACTTGTTGCTAAATATTGACTACAGATATGTATCCTTTCCTTGTCAAATTCCATTTTGCATTGTCTCTGTTTTTGTCAGCAGGGCTAGCCCTTCGTAATAGCCACACTGGGGCTAGTTGGGCAGCCCTGGCTGTGCGTGCTGAACAGCCAAACCAGTAAATAACTAAAATGAATCGAATCTAGCTGTAAGTGTTGTTTAAAGGTGTCTCCTCTCTCCTGTTGACCCCAGGTGACCCCTGTACCATCTCATCCCAGGAGGAACTAGATGAGGCCATCAGATTGTACGAACTCAACAAGGACTCGGAGCTCTGCATACACGGTATGGACATTTCTCATGGTTCTTCTTTTACCTTCGGTAACATGTGTGAGGTGTGTGTGTGTGTGTGTGTGTGTGTGTGTGTGTCTATGAAAGAAGGGATGCCCACACTGTGTCTTTGGTCAGACTGGCATTCATGTGTGTGTGTGTGTGTGTGTGTGTGTGTGTGTGCGCATACATGGTAAGTCTAATGTATAATGGTTCTTCTTTTACATTCACTAAGAAGCGTGAGGTGTGTGTGTGTGTGTGTGTGTGTGCGCATACACGGTAAGTCTAATGTATAATGGTTCTTCTTTTACCTTCGCTAAGAAGCATGAGGTTGTGTTTTGTGCGTTGAGTATGTGTGTGTATGTATGTATGTATATGTGTGTGTGTGTGTGTGTGTGTGTGTGTATGTATGTGTGTGTGTGTGTTTACGTGTGTATGTAGGTGTTAATGTGTGTTTGTGCAGGTTCATATTTGGGTAGTTCAGTTGTTGGCAAAATGATTTGCAAGTTTGATTATGAGCCCCCCGGCAACTTCCTACAATACTGTGCTGTAACGAATGTTCTGTGCTGGACATGCTTTGGTCATGATTTGTGGTTGGTTTTGTGGCTCGGAAAGATGTGCTGTAGTAGGTTTAGACTCTCTAGTGATCAGGTTCTCCTGGCTGTACCATGTTCTCTATACTATACAATAGTGTCACATACACTTATTACCGCCATGAAATTTCATGATGGTTATGTTTTACCCTGCGTTTGTGTGTGTGTGTGTTTGTGTCTGTCTGTCAACAAAATAACTCAAGAATGGCCACGTGGATTGGTTTCATACTTTGTGTGTTAGTGGGGTGTGATGAAAGCTGTAAATGATTAGATTTTGGGCCCCCCTAGTGGCTTCCCTTGATACAGCAGTGCAAGAACAAGTCATGGTCATAATTTCTGGATGTTAGATAGCTCTTGTGCCCAGGAAGAACTGACATAAGTTTGGGCCCCTAGTTTCGATTATAAAATGCATGAAACCTCCACGTCTAACCCCCGTGAGACGGGAGCGACAGATGATAACCGAACAGTCAAGTGAAGTGAACCATGGTTGGCACCTGTGCATATTCCTGATGGATATGTGCAGGGCTAGAAATACTGGGCGCATGTGCACCCAGGTGCACCAAAATTGGAGCTGTGCACCCAATTATTTTCTGTGGGTGCACAGGGTGCACTCAAATATTTACATAGGCTTATGTATTTTAAGATATCAAAGTATACTAGTATACATCATATTCTTGACATCTAAGTTAGAAAGATGATGGAAATGTCTGCCATGGTACTTGTTTAAGAATTTGACAGCTTGTAACTAAGTTTTATTATTAGGTTTTTCTGATATTCTACTTAAATTTAAGTTGTGCACCTAAAAATGTTTTGGTGCACCCAATTTTTTAAGCTGGGTGCACCAGTGCACCTAATCCCCCAAATGAATTTCGAGCCCTGATGTGGGAACATGCACACGTCTGCTGAACTTCAGATCAATACAGGTCCACAGCGAAGGCATGACAAGTACAATACTCCTGTAATATATCTAAAAGCTAACCCATGCCTGGCAGTCACCTACCCAATCTGTCCATGGATTTTCATACAGAACTGAAAGTACATCAATATTTCATTTTAGTTGGAGACAACCTGTTAAGGCATTGCTACTGCTAGTATGTGACTTTTTTTAGGGACTTTTTTAAGTCAAAGTCAAAGTCAAAGTCGTCATTGACTGCAAAAACATTTGAATGGGCAATGATCAAAACATTAGTCGTTTTGCCACTTCACAACAAAGGAATCACTTGGCCAATTTTACTCCTCTGCCGGCTGAACTCCTTCCCCAGCTTATGTTACAGTCTTATGCCACGGAGGAACCTGCTTGGAGATTAGTATTTGACACCCTCTGTCATAGCAAAATGAACCCATTTTTATGAAAGCACTTCACGTTGGTTTGGGTTATTTTTGCCAGCCCCTCCACTATACTAAAAAAAGTCTGAGGAGAACCCTGCTGAAGGGCTGTTATACATTTGTACCAGCTACATGTACAGAATGCTTCGTTAAGAGGACTTAGTTGTGATTGGATGTAATGGGCCAGGTTGCCTTCTGAATCTCAACCAAGGTGCTCTGAGTAGATTATGTACCAATCAATGCTAGGGATGGAATACTCAGTTGCTTGTGCAGCTATTTCTGATGTCATGAATTTCTTGCAGTCCTGCACTTGAATACTTTATGGAGTCCTATGGAGAAATTATGGAGTACTATAAACATTTTCAGAGCAAAAGTTTTTGATCAAATTGATGGACTAAACTTACTAAAACCTAGAAAATGAGAAGAGAAAGTTTGTCTGGTACAGGTGATGTTGAAAGTTACCTGTACCTGCACCAAGACAGGCGTCCGGGTTCAGAACCAGGCATTTCAAGCCCTGGGGAGTTCACAACTAGGTGCCAAGTGCATCAGCCAATCAATACCCTTGTTACTGTGACAGGTGGTAATGACATGGGTGGGGATGGATGTAACAGCTTGATTGATTGGTGCATTTTCCAGCCAGACACCGGTATACGTCGTCCACTGCTTATATCTACTAGACTGTTGAATTCCTTCTTTCCTAAGCTGTGTCCATTATAATTCTTTGACATTTGTTGTCAAACAGAGTAAAAAGTCTTTGTTGTGAGATTTTACCTCCTCGGGTATTCTTCTGGTACCAGGGCTCGAAATTCATTTTTGGGATTAGGTGCACTGGTGCACCCAGGTTAAGAAATTGGGTGCACCAAAAATTTTTGGGTGTACCACTTAAATTTAAGTAATAACCTAATAGCAAAACTTAGTTACAAGCTATCAAATTCTTAAACAAGTACCATGACAGACATTTTTCTAAGACTTAGATGTCAAGAATATGATGTATACTTTACTTTGATATCTTTACATACATAAACCCAAGAAAATATTTGGGTGCACCCTATGCACCCACAGAAAATAATTGGGTGCACAGTTCCAATTTTGGGTGCACCTGGGTGCACATGCACCCAGTATTTCGAGCCATGGGTACTGATGTTAGTTTATTACTACGACTAGCGGTAATGCGCCAATGTCACGAGTTCCCAGTGGGGTTAATTGATTGGATCATCTGTGTAGAAGGAAGCCAGCAGCATAGGCACAGCCTTCGCATGCTTAATGAGGAAGTGGTTTCCTAACCTGGAACCCAGACTGCTGTCAGGCCCCACACAGGCCAGCTCTTCGGTTCCAGATCTTTCTCCCTTCCTTTAGTGCCCACGATCATTATGTTGATCATGACTTCACAGTCTTTATTTAACGTCCTATCCAAGGGACATCCCTAGTCGAAGCTAGGTACTCATTTCTACCTAAGTGAAGTTGGGAAAGTCATGTAAAATGCCTTTCCCAAGGGCACAAGATCAGTGATATGCCCTCTGCTTTGATTTGTGATATCCGCTTGCTGTATTTTCACCGTGCACCTTAAAATGTCCAAAAAACGAAGTAAATGAATTGGTGTGGCCTTAGCCTCGTAGAGTAACCTTTAGTAACAGGCGGGTGAAA
Source organism: Branchiostoma floridae x Branchiostoma belcheri (assembly GCA_019207045.1). Lineage (NCBI taxonomy): Eukaryota > Metazoa > Chordata > Leptocardii > Amphioxiformes > Branchiostomatidae > Branchiostoma > Branchiostoma floridae x Branchiostoma belcheri. Next base: position 1,039,678 of record CM033032.1, read on the forward strand.
GGTACACAGTAGACTAAGTTAGCCTGGCAGGGATAGAAGCTCGTAGTGTTAAGGAACTCCAGTTTACAGCCCTGGGGGTGACTGGAGACCAGACTACATTTTGTAGGTTTCCCCAACTCTGAGCTAATCACATGTGCATGCCCTGTCCCTGCTGTGTTGTATCTAAACCTCCCGGAGTGCTACACATGTACGTAGCCGGCTACAAGTGAGACAGTTTTGTGGCAGTAATGTGCCCTGAGTGTGGCTGGAGACCAGGCTATAGGTTCTCCCGTCCTCCCAGTGTTGTATCTAAACCTGCCATTACACATGTACGTAGCTGGCTACAAGTGAGACAGTTTTGTGGCAGTAATGTTCCCTGAGTGTGGCTGGAGACCAGGCTATAGGTTCCCCCTGTCCACCCAGTGTTGTATCTAAACCTGCCATTACACATGTACGTAGCTGGCTACAAGTGAGACAGTTTTGTGGCAGTAATGTGCCCTGAGTGTGGCTGGAGACCAGGCTATAGGTTCTCCCGTCCTCCCAGTGTTGTATCTAAACCTGCCATTACACATGTACGTAGCTGGCTACAAGTGAGACAGTTTTGTGGCAGTAATGTTCCCTGAGTGTGGCTGGAGACCAGGCTATAGGTTCCCCCTGTCCTCCCAGTGTTGTATCTAAACCTGCCACTACAAATGTACGTAGCCAGCTACAATAGTGAGACAGTTTTGCAGCAGTGATGTGCCCTGAGTGTGGCTGGAGACCAGGCTATAGGTTCCCCCTGTCCTCCCAGTGTTGTATCTAAACCTGCCACTACAAATGAACGTAGCCAGCTACATTTAGGGAAACAGTTTTGCGGCAGTGATGCGGACAGGTGGAGCCTGTTGCTGTGCTAGTTTCCGTGGATACGGCTGCTGTGTTGGTACTGAGGATGGGTGCAGGTGGGTAGGATTAGAGGTCTGGGGTAACTTCTCTGTTTTCTGTATTTTCAAGCAGGCGTGAATAGAATCATACAATGATAAATGCCTTGATGGCTGTGATTTTACAATTATTACATTTTATTACATTGATGTACAAACATACATGATAAGTACCCAATTATTACATTTCTAGTTATACTTACATGTAATATGTATTTTCTGATGAAAGAAAGAGTCAATGTGTTTTATTGCTTCATTGTACATTTTGTATTTAGAATATGCATTGTTTAGTCATGTATAGAAAATGATTAGCCCATAACTGTGTTGCTGTGTTAGTTGTAAAGCTATGTAGAGATGAACAGGTTATACTATAGTAGACAGTTGTCGCTTGTTGTAGATTGCATCAGGTATGAAGGTCATGTTGCAAGGTCAAATGTATTATCACGGCAAGGTATCCGATTACATAATCTGTGCAGTTGCAGGTTACCTGGTTACAGTGTTGCCAGGCGGTGTTCGCAGAAATGAAAAAAATGAACAAAAATGACAATTTTGAACAAAAATGACAATTTTGAAGCACAACAAGTAACTTTGATTTTGTAAATGCCATCAGATATTTTGCTAAGGAATCTTGACAATGAAATCTAGTAAAGATTCTTTTCTGCATTTTATAACAAATGGCTCATGTATTGTATTGATAGAAAGATTTTACAAACTAGAGGTTATATTTATGAAAACAATATTATAGCCTATTGTCATGCAAAGTGTGCCTCAGTGTAATTATTCCTGTGCCTGAGTGGAATTGACGCCTTTGTCTCATCCATAGTGATAAGGTTTATTGATGTCTGGAACATATTATTGCACTGTCAAAAGAGGGTCTGCATGGAGGGATCCTGGTAATATTTGATGGTGAATTTAGGAGAGCCAGTATACAATTTTCTGGAAAGGAGAGTGAAAGAACCTGGCTTTGCATTATTCTCAATCACCATATCTCATAAAGTTTAAAAGTCCTAGAAAGATAGTTTGCCAAATATACCTTGAATCTTCAGATCCAAATCTCTCTTAAAAGTTTAATCACGTACACAAAACATAGGCCTGTCTGCCATGTCCAAAAGTAAAATCTCACACTCATCCTTTTTCCTAATATCAACCAAACAATGTTGATAGAGATGATTTACGACATTTCACTTTTTTTTTTATCACAGTAATATACATGTATGTACATGATCCAAATAAACTGAAAGACAATATACAAAGCCCAGCTAGAGTTTCCCAGCCAGAATGTACCCCGTGTGGGGTGTTATGGTATAAAAACTGCATACATCAGAGACATGTCACGAGTCATCGGGGCTCAGGTTTCCATGAAGAGGTCAGGGGTCACATTGCGGAAACATACATTAAACAGTGTCGGGTTTCATATCTGGACAGGTATGTAACTGGAGAGGAGTCGGCAGGGATGGAAACTGGATATCTCATGTAGGTCAGCACTGGGCTGGAAATATATTCTCACCTGTTGTATTGAAAGTTATCAGCATTTCTTCTCGCAATTTACTTGTAGTAGAAGAAACACTATACAAAAAGTTAAGGTTGCTCGTACATCAGTAACAGATGCGTAGGGGTGGCGCCCATCTCCATTTCTGTAGCCCTTGGGCCACACATGTGCAAGCCACTACAGCAGGGGGCTGGTCCGCTGGTAGTGATGTGTGTTTAACTTCCATACTCTTCCTCATTAGTGCTGAGTGCTAAGCAGAGAAAGCAGTATGTACCATTTTTAGAGTCTTTGGTATGACTCGGCCGGGGATCGAACTCACGACCTACCGAATGCAAGGCGAACACTCTACCCACTCGGCCATTGCACTGGTGCACTATACAAATACCGAAAAATATAGGTCTTGCTTATATGTAGTACAATTCAGCTTTGCAAAGCTCGCTTTTATGACCCCCTCCCCAAGGTGATGGCAACCGTAGGGCCGGCCACTAGGAGCAAGATTTTAGTCAGGGAAGACAGAAAACGTCATGACTTTCCCCCAGACATCTGCTTGGAGCCTATTTGTTGTCAGCCTTGTCAACATATCGCGATATGGTGTGGATCAAAATAACTTTTTGATTGATGTGGGGGCAGATATGTTACAGGAGGATTAGGGACAAGCCACTAATTACAGCTACAGGGAATTACCCTTCTAATCTGTTACATACCTGGCAGTTCCTTATATGGGCATGTGTGTGGGACAAACCATTAAGGGTTACGGGAGGGGGGTAATTTTTTTTTTTCTTTACAGTTGTATAGATTTATGCAGTGTGTCACAGTGTGTTTCACTCTGATATTCTTCCATCAAGTGTCTTTTGGAAACCTTTGTGTGTCAGAAAGCGTAGAATGAAATCATTCTTTTGCATGAATCCCCGCCCTTGTAGAAGGCTTAAGACATTTTTGGTTTGTCCCTTCCTGAAGAATTTACTCCAAATTTAATGATCAGCTGTTGTGGTCTACTTCTGCAGTACCATCCACAGTCTCTAGAGGTCCTTCTTAACTTAGCATCTATGGAATGCTATAATTACGTTGATTGTACAAGTACTCTATATTGAACAAGACATGATTTTGCACTATTTCAAAATATAAGTTTTTGAATGAGGTACAATGTACATGTATGCATTCCTAGTGACAATATTTGTTGACAGCGGTACTGCATATCTTTATTTTTGTCAGGCTGTCCTATATAAACACATCATTACACCCATGGATGGATATCATAATCTGTGCAGCTGTCCGTAAGGATCATCCCCCTGATAAGTAATGATCCCCCCCTTCCTGGCAAGGCCAGATTGCCCCTTACAACTTTCTCTCTCACTGACCAGTGCAAAACAGCCCAAGAAGTGACGAAGACGTCTCTATTTGTTAAGACGCTTCCCCCTGAATGACCTGTTCTTGCTCTAGTTTCTCTCGCCGGCGTGCCAGTGTTTGCGTAGTGAGTGATATCTAAATACTCGTGCCGGCTTGTAGTAGTGGCATGGAGTACTGGGCAACGTGAGATTTCCTGCCAGGCCTGTGCAGATAGGATGTGCAGATAGTCGGGTGCATCTGGACTTTTTTTCTTGCTACGTTGTCTCCTTTTGAAAAGAGGAAGCCGTTACAGTTTGAACTGGAGCAACAATGCCATTTGGGAAGCTATTTCTAGAGACTGGTAAGTGAGCTGTGGTTTTGTCCTAATTCATTCTTTTGCCATCATAGCTTCATTGTAATAATATTTAGTGAAGAGGAACAAAGATATTTCTGTCAACATTTTTTGTTGCTTTGAATCATTAGCAAAAAATGTCAAGGAAGAATTTTCCAGATACATGTACATACATGTAGTATAGCTATATTTGTATGTATTATAGGTGCATATAAATCTACATGTCAATGAAATATTATCTTGCTAGATGTACATGTAGATTTATTATTTTTTGTAGATAAAGATTATGACAGTTGTCCATTGTATGATTAGTGGCTATTAACTAATGTAGTCAAGCCGTCTAACAATTTGTGTTTTAAGTTAGTTTTGAAGTATAGATACATGCACTTGAGTTCGACCCCAAGAAATCACATCTAATCTCTTTAACAACTGCTGTGATCTCAGTTCTGATTTGAGACAGACTCCAAAACATTGAGCAAGTGAGGTAAAAGTTTTTATTTCAGACATGATACAATGCTTAGAAAGCAATATATCTTTCATTCATTCATTCATTACGAATAATCATATATAATATCAGGTTAAGAAATTAATGTTATATTATCTAATCTAAGACATTTTGTACATGAAATATTGGTACATAGTAAAAACATGCAAACCTTTTTGTAACATTAGTTTATAGAAATCAATGATACGTACGAATTCTAAACAAATATACAAACATGTACATGTACCAGTATGTATTATTACCACACTGTACCGTAACTCTTGAAATATTTGCAATAGTTTTATTTTCACTTTTTTTACAGTGACCTGCCCATCGTGACAATGTGAAGATGCTTTCCCAATTTTTTTACTGCAATGTTCTATGGCATGAATTGTTCCAATGTCGAAATTTAAATGCCACAACAACCGCCACCCCCCACCCCATTTCTACCAAGAAATATGCGTTTCCAATGGCAGTTTTCTTCAAAATGAAAATTCTTGCTTCGACCACAATGACCCCCTATCCCCTCCTACCAAGAAATAAAGTCCTTGCAAAAATAAATTGACTTACAGTATTTTTAAAACGGTAGACAATAATGTCTTGGCTGACATTCCTGTAAAGTATCACATGCTGCCCTGCCTATATATTTAGAAAAGGGGAAATGACTGTTGTGATAATGGTAATTTGGCACAAGTGCCTGACTGGCACAGAGTTAAGAATAGACCCCAGACCCCAAGGCTGCAAGTCACAAGGTTTTTATAACCGAAACACGACAGAAATTGGCACCCTTAAGCTACACTACAGTTCAATTTTTAAGAAACCTTTTAGTAATTCAAGAGAACAACATGCTCTAAAGCATTGGGCTTAGGAGTAGGAGGGAAACTTTTGGCCAGGCTGCAAGTGACAAGGCTTTTATAACCGAAACATGGCCAAAATTGGCACTCTGTAGTTTTAATCCAAGGCTATGCCAATACATTTTTAAAGAAAAACTTTTGTAATCTAACAAGATGCCCTTTAGAAGGCATTGGGCTGGAAGAGGAACTTCAATTTTACAATGCCTATCCCTCAAACTGTGTGTGTACCAAGTTGGCTTCCCGAGTTTTTGTTTTCTTGTTGATTTTCCAGTTACTAATCATAATAACAAATTCACTGGTGAACTCAATGTTTATAATTGTACACTGCTTACTACTGTCACATTTTGTATGGGTAAAACCTTACAATTTTGCAAATATTAGATTTTGTCATCATCATCATCAGTCGACGTGATCACACATGTTCGCACATGTTTACACACGACAGGGTTATAGATTTTGTAGACAATGGTAATCAAATTATTTTAGTATAGTATGAATAGTACATGTATAGAGATTAATAGAATTCTTTGCCTTACAGTAGAAAGTGCTCCAGCCTCTAGATTTATATCCGTTGGTCATGAACTTGAGATGTTCCCTGTTGTCATGCCATAAATCACAACTATGATCCTGTAGCCACAGCTGGTGTTGTGATTATCTGCTCTGTGTTCTTGCCCTTGCCATGTGCAGCTCTTCCCTGATTAAATCCTGTCCAAGCGACCCTCTGACTGATCAGTCAATATAATATTAGATGCTTTATGACAAATGTGCCTCTAACTGTAAGTAGGAATGGAAATCATCAAATTCAAAGAATCAAACTCTAACTTTGTTTCTTTTTGAACTTGATGAAAGAAACAGAATGGTTTTTATTATAACTAAATCGGACATACCGTTAGTGAGTTACGGCCATTAAAATGTACGGAAATGAACTGTAAGCCAGGAAATCGGACTGTCGTAAAATGGCAAACATTGTATTATGATTATATTATCACCAGGTCCTGACATTCGAGAGGGTCTGCATGCCTTTTTCCGTTAAGCGTTATGAGCCATTCTAATTCACCGTTAATCGTTACCGACCTGCTCTAATTCACCGTTAAACGTTATCGGTATATTCTTCGTGAAGCGTTATTGGTCGTTTTAATTCAACGTTAATCGTTATTTATTATCCCGAATTCACCGTTAAGCGTTACCAAGAAATTCTTCGTAACTCGTTATACACATGAATTCAAATACCAGATAGAACCCCTGAAAATACAGGAAATGGCGTTTCAAAGGGTCCACAGATTTCAAAATTTCTCCGAGCCTCCCTACCTTCGGCTCTGGACAGGGTAAAATATGTTGCGGAAGCGTCGCCCTCACTCATTTATCACTCATACAGATTTCAGTGTCAAACTTTGCTTATTTTCGGGCAAAAAGTAACGTTACTCCTAAAATAAAGAAAATGAGGTTTCTTCGGTCATCTCTTGCAACGGCTTGCGCCTTTGGCGCTCACGACGACATGGCAAAAATATGTTTGGGGCGTAGGTTTTCGCACAAAAACGTTTTCTCTCAAATAGTGTGATTCAAATAGCTTCGTCTTACAGCAAAATCTGCTCTTCAAAATGCAGTAAATGGCGTTTCAGGTGGTCCAGATTTTGAAATTTTCCCGGACTTATATTGCAACGTAATGGTAAACTATGTCGGGGGCTCTGGGGGTGGAGGCCAAAGCTATAACCATGTGTAATTTGATGAAAATGTCAAAATCAACCTAGCTTAGTCGGTCGGCAAAATTTGCCGAAAAATGCAGGAAATAGCATTTAATAGGGTCTTGATTTTAAAATTTTTCCGGGGGAGCATACCCCCGGACCACCCTGGAATGTGTCGCGCCTTCGGCGCTCCATGTGCTGAAACAATAGTTCGATCCCCCCATAAGAAATTTGCTGCCGCGTCTCTGTGGCGGGCCGGGAACTCTGGATCTGCCTCCGTCAATTTACAGATGTCATGGACATTGTCCCTGTCATTCCTCTGGGTTCTGGGCACCTTTTGCTTCTCACAATGTCATTTATAGTCGGATATTTTGACCAATTGATATAACTACTCTAGCGTTGTATTGATAGGAATGGACGTCAATGTTACTTTAGTGTTATGCTTTGTAACTCAATCTGAATTTATCGTTAAGCGTTACCGGGCATCCTGAATTTACCGTTAAGCGTTACCGGGCCTCCTGAATTCACCGTTAAGCGTTACCAAGACCCCCCCATGCAGACCCTCATTCGATTGTCCCTCAGTTTGAGCTCAGGGCAGCCATGGGAATGTTGTGTCACGATTCCAAATTCAAAATTGCTCTGTTTGTTTTAATATAGTAACTGAAGCAGGGAAATCAGTCAGCTTTATGGCAAACTTTGTAACTATGATAACTGACATTCAATTGTCCTTGAGTTTGAGCTTGGGTGAGTGCTATGGAATGTTGTGTCACGATTACAAATACGAAACTGCTCTGTTGTTTTGTTTCTTTATCTCATTTGGCATTAGAGTTTCCGATTAGTGACTTAACTACAAGCCTAATAGTATACGACGTTACCTTTGACCCAGTTTGCTTAAAAAGCAGTCAGGTGACCAAAGTCCGTCACGGTGACCTCACAGCTGGAACAAGGTCAAATATAGACACGAGTCACAGTGGCACGAGCCCGTCATGACTCTGTTAGTTTACTCATTATTGAACCGGTCGAAGGTTGCAAACCTTAGTTACAGATCGTGCTCCCCTTACATACCGCCATGTGGACAAACTGAGAACCTTCCCATAAGTGCAGTAGGAAGGCTTATTTGTGCTTCAGTTTTTACATGCTAGGTTGTATAGTATGTTTAGTCAAGTTGTAGGTCCTCTGAAATTTTCTCCATGTGGCTGTTTTTAGGGTAAAAGTGTTCTGTAAAAATTAGGTTTTGATATTTATGCTTAATCAGCATGATATGCAAAAAAATTTAACTTTGGAATAATTTGGAGCATATTTATGTCACTTCATAGTTAAAGCCTGAATTTTATTTTTAAAAGTGAAAATCGTTTCGATAAGATTTGTATACAGAATAATGTGTGATGTATTTTGTTGAAATATATTCATATCAAGGTTTATTGACATTTTTAGCATAGAAATCATCCAAATTTTGTAGAATTAATCGTGAATGATATTCCAAATTATTCTTAATAATATTTAATCAAGGGCTGCAGTATGATTATATATTCCTAATGCAGTACTGGGTCAGTCATAGAATGTATTATCAAAGTTCAATTTGACATTTTTATCAGAGAAATTGTCAAAATTTTGTAGAATTTCCAAGCCCTTAACTTGTAAACGATGTACCAAATTCCATATTATATTTCAAAGGCAGCAGTATGATTATATATTCCCCTTGCAGTACAGGGAGAGTCATGGAATGTATTATCAAAGTTCATCAGCGAAATTGTCTAAATTTTGTAGAATTTCCAAGCACTAACAGTGAACGATGTACCAAATTCCATGTTATATTTCAAAGCCTGCTGTATGATTATATATTCTCCTTGCAGTCCAGGGTGAGTCATGGAATGTATTATCAAAGTTCATCAGAGAAATTGTCTAAATTTTGTAGAATTTCCAAGCACTAACAATGAACGATGTACCAAATTATTTCATATTATATTTCAAAGGCAGCAGTATGATTATATATTCCCCTTGCAGTCCAGGTTGAGTCAGGAAATCAAGTATTCCCTTTGAGTCTTGGCTTCCCCATTTACACCCTGCACAGTGCAGGGTTTGGTGCCATCCTTCATCGCTACTGTACAGACTAACTGTCTCCAACCATCTCTTCTGTGCATCTCAAAACAACATTCGGCCATGCTAATGTGATAGTATGGTTGACATCCTGGCATAAATGCCATTTTTTTATCACTCTGCCAACAAAAAGTGAAATTGAAAATGAAAGTGAAATGAAGACTCACAATATTTCAAGCAAAATTTTTATCTCCAATATTTTTTCTTCAGAATCTGTTTTTTTATGATTTGGAAAAAAAATTAGTAACAAAAACTTAAACCTGTAAATCTATAGCTGGCTTAACGATATCAAACAACCAATACAAAGTTTGATATATCTTTTATTTCTTTATCTGACGCTTAAATTTCAAGAATTTGCCATCCTTCATCACTCCAGTACAGACTAACTGTCTCCAACCATCTCTTCTGTGTATCTCAAAACAACGTTCGGCCATGCTAATGTGATAGTATGGTTGACATCCTGGCATACATGGATTTTTTTTTTATTCTGCAGGCAGAAAGTTACAGTGGAATTGAAAATGAAAGTGAAAGGAACTCGAAATATTTTTTCTCCAATTATTTTGTTGGAATGTGATATCAAGGTTCGTTGACATTTTTAGCATAGAAATCATCTAAATTTTCTAGAATTTCCAAGCATAAACGGTGAAACATGTACCAATTTCTGTTCAGGTTTTATTTCAAAAGCTGCTGCATTTCAAAACAACATTTGGCCATGCTAATGTGATATTATGGTTGACATCTTGGCATAAATGTTTTTTATTATTATTCTGCTGGCAAAAACAGTGAAATTGAAAATGAAAGTGAAAGTAAGACTTAAAATATTTTTTCTCTTTAATCTGTTCTTTATGTTTGGAAAAAAATGGCAAAAAGATTGCCTCTTTCCAGAACTTGAACCTGTAACTCTATAGCTAGCTTAAAGATTTGAAACAAGCTATAGATATACTTTTATTGCTTTAACACTTAAATTGTAAGAATACTAGTATCCTGTATACTAGTACTAGTAGTACCCTACAAAATTAGTTGCACCGCTCCAATTTTGGGTGCAGATCCATCCAGCCCTGCATTCAGATCTACCACAGGATACCTGTTCCTTTTTTGTTTTGCTTGCTTGCTCCATTATTTTCCCACAAAAATCCAAGAACCCAGTAATAGAATTTGTGCAGCCTAACGAATATACATGAGCAAGATGATTCCATCCTAGCCTAGCCTTTGGTTCCAGTCAAACCTCATTTTCTCATAGCACCGGTGTGATGAAAAATCAATACTATCATATGACATGCCTTTAACAGCCTGATTATTTACTAGACTGTATAAGGCCTGCCAAAATTTGTGGTTTGTTTCCGTTTACGTTCTTGAAGAAAATTCAGTAGGTAGGGATTCTCCTTTTCCTTTTTTTTTTTAAATTTGTTTTTAAAGATTTTGCCCGAATTGATCCGACAGCTGCAGTGTGACAAAATGTAAAACTGAAATGCACCTGGACACTGGTATTTTTAACCTCATAGTTTGATTGATACAGAAGGATACAGACGATTGTATATTGTACAAGCATAATGTTATATAGCAGCAAGAGAAAATTTTGATTCCAACAGACTGTATCATCATGTTGATATTCCAATTCAGCATAAATTTTTAATTCCAAGAACCATTAATGTATTTAGAGTGGCCTAGACTCACTGAGCATGCTCAGACCCTCCCTGAACCCTACCCAACGTCTGCACATGCTCAGTAGCAGTTTGAATCCAACATCTTTATTTCCAAGAACCAGGGAATGTATTTGGTGTGGCCTGGCCTTACTGAGCATGCCCATACCCTCCCCAATATCTGCACATGCCCAGTAGCAGTTTGAATCCAACATCTTAGCCTGTATCTTTCGATTAATATTCGAATTCAGCAATTTTTTTTTATTCCAAGAACCGTAAAATTTATTTGGTGTGGCCTGGCCTCACTGAGCATGCTCATACCCTCCCCAAGGTCTGCACATGCTCAGTAGCAGTTTGAATCCAACATCTTAAATCCCAAGAACCAGGGAATGTATTTGGTGTGGCCTGGCCTTACTGAGCATGCCCAAACCCTCCCCAAGGTCTGCACATGCTCAGTAGCAGTTTGAATCCAACATGGCGGCCGTCCCTTGATGGGGAGCGCGATCACGAGGATGGTTTGCAGCAGGCTCGGGATCGGATCCTACCGTGGGTACTCCAGGTTTGACCACAGCTCTGCACCGGGTAAATACAGAGGGAGGGCGGGTCGCTACGTGGGTCCCTGGGGTGGGATTAATATTCATATCTTACTTCTTAGTGTGAAGGCATTCCCCCATATACTGTTATACTAGATAACCCGTAGTACTTCTGTATGTAATTTCTCATGTCAAGCTGAAGATATTCAGTTCAGTGAAGATATTAGTGTTTAAAAATCTGGGGCAAATGTTTGCTTGGGAGTCCCCTCATTGGAAATATTCATGTGCTTATGTGTGAAGGCATTCCCCCACACTGTTACGGTCAGGGAATGGCCAAGTTCTTAATGTGTTAGACTACATGTACATGTACATGTAGATAACCCTTTATATTTCTAAATTGCTCATGTCAAGCGAAAGGTAATCATATGGTAAAAGAAGCCAGGTCAAACGTTGGTTTGGGAGTCCCCTCGGACGGACGGTTGCAAATGTTCATCTTTTAGTGTGATGGCATTCCACCTCACTGATGTTGTCTGGACATGACAAGTCTTAGACTAGATAACCCTTTGTAATTCTGCAGTGAAATCGCTCATGTCAAGCTCAAGGTAATGTTAAAACAGCCGGGGCAAATGTTGGTGAGTTGACTTCGCTTAGAGTGCTGGAAATATTCATGTCTTAGTGTGACGGCATTCCCTTACACTTACTGATGATGTGGTCTGCAAATAACAAGTGTTAGACTAGATCATGATAACTCTTTAAAATTCTGTAGGCAATCGCTCATGTCAAAAAGCTGGGGCAAATGTTGAGTGCCCACGTGTGGAAGGCTGGAAATATTCATGTCTTTCTTATAGTCTGAAGCATTCCCCTACTGATGTGGTCTGGAAAATGACAAGTCTTAGACTAGATATATCTTCGTAACTCTGGTCATTCTGTAGTGAGATTGCTCACGTCAAGCGCAAGATAATGTTAAAAGAGCTGGGGCAAATGTCAGTTTGGGAGTACCCTCGGACACAACGTTGGAAATATGTCTCAGAGTGAAGCATTCTCCCACACTGTTATGGTCTGGAAATGACCAAGATCTAAACGTATTGGACTGGATAAACCTCCGTAGTTCTGTAGGCAATTGTTTATGTCAAGCTCAAGATAGCATTTAAAAATGCTGGAGCAAATGTTTAGTAAATACCTTTGGATGGAATGTTAGAAATATTTATTTCGAATCTAAGGATGATTACTATGAAACATTCCTTGACCCTCATATGGTCCGTAATGACCAAGAGCTGAATATTACGATTGGTCGTTAGCGACAGTTCATTCTGTAAGAAGAATACGATGCTAGCCTCGCTCAAGTCAAGCTCCAGATAATTTTAGAATCATGGTCCCCTTGAGCGGATGTTAGGGAATATTCTTCTCAAATCATTTACGTCTCACCGATATGGACTGACAGCTAGCCGAACATGTTTGATTGGGTCATTTCTGTGCAGAAGGTCCAAGTCTCGCAATTTCTTCATGTCATAGAAATCACAACATCATGACGAAGAAGTCTGCCAATGATCTCTTGAATTAGAGGCTAGGTAGTTTGAAAGAAGAAGAAGAAGATGGGAAAATCGAAAATGATCCTCACATGACCTATAAAGAGTTATTCCTATCATTTTATCAATAGGGCTGGATGTTAAATCACACGTGTAATGTGAACCCTTTTCTTGGGAAAATAAAAAATGATCCTCACATGATGCAAAAATGTACCTATGAAGAATTATTCCTATCATTTGATCAATAGGGCTTGACGTTAAATCATACATGCATGTAATGTGAACCCTTTTCTTGGGAAAATCAAAAATGATCCTCACATGATGCAAAAATGTACCTATGAAGAATTATTCCTATCATTTGATCAATAGTGCTGGATCATACATGCATGGTGAACCCTCCCCACCCCAGATATTATGTATGGGCATGTCTTCATGGATGGCTGTTAGCAAACAGCTGTTACAGTGAGTCAGGATCAGATGGGTGAGATAGTGTGTGTGACTGGAGGATTTTACTACTGTAAAGGGCATTCTTTTTTTAGCAAGACGTTTTAAGAAATCTTTTTTTAAGACTTCAATTCTATTTTGCTCAAGAAATTAGCACAATATTCTAAAGTAGATTTTTCAATGGATATGTGACTGGAGAATTCTACTACAAGGGCATTCTTTTTTTAGCAAGACATTTTAAGAAATCTTTTTTTAAGACTTCAATTCTATTTTGCTCAAGAAATTAGCACAATATTCTAAAGTAGATTTTTCAATGGATATGTGACTGGAGGATTCTACTACAAGGGCATTCTTTTATTAGCAAGATGTTTTAAGAAATCTGTTTTAATACTTCAATTCTATATACACTCCCTATGATAACCAGATTTAAGATTTTACTACATTTGCTCGTGAAATTTGTACATTATTATATAATTATTTTTTATATTCTAAGATATGTTTTTTTTTCACATTCAGATGGATTGTGAGGATTAAACATTGAATGTTGTGAGACAATTTTTGCTGTTGTTTAAGTCTTAAATTAAGACGATGTCTTGAGTTTGCGTTTTTCCTTGTATGTGGAACCAGTTCTCAAGTCTGTGTTATGTTTGACTAGGAGGCTCGTAGTAAACCTCAAGCTACATCACCGAAACACAGGCAGTGTTGGAAAAAAGTCATATCAAACTTAGTTACATGTAGCTGAACGAAGAGCTGAGTCTTCTACTGGTCATGACAGAGAAGACAGATGCTATATTATATACAATATTTACAGGTTCATTGTTTCGGGAAAATTCCCCTGGCTCCTATAGTTGTAATGCCTGGAGTGTGATAGAATTCCTAACGTATGCCGGGTATGATGGCAACTGATATTTCTGATTGTCATATTATAGAACAGTTGCTCTCTTGAGTCTGTAAATGCCAGATTATTTGAATCGGATGCAATATTCTGTTTTCTTGATGTAAAATTGGTAGGAAATGTTGTATGGAATGAATGAAAGAATGAATGAATGAACAAATGAATGAACAGATGAAAGTTGGCCAATCCACTGAAAAATCCAGGCTGGTCACAGATATTGATGAGAGACAAGAGAGATTCATTCCTGACTTGATTGTCGATTCTACCCACGCGTGTACTGTAGTCACTGTACTGCTGCAAGGGCATCAGATAAATCTGGTTCCAGCTCACATGTGCAGCATTAAAACTCCTTGATCTGTGTTCTTAGCGTAAATTTTCCACTGTCACGAACAAGCAGGAAACCTTTCATCCATCCAGTCACTTATTCATCCATCCATCCATCCATCCATCCATCATCCCTGCCTCCATCCATCCATCCATCCTTCCTCCCTTCATCCCTCCATCCATCCATCCATCCTCCCTTCATCCATCCTCCATCCATCCATCCATCCATCATCTCTGCCTCCATCCATCCATCCATCCTTCCTCCCTTCATCCATCTATCCATCCATCCATCCATCCATCCATCCATCCATCCATCATCCTTGCCTCCATCAATCCATCCTTCCTTCAATCCTTCCTCCCTTCATCCATCCATCTATCCAACCTCCCTCCCCCATCCTTCCTTCAATCCATCCTCCCTTCATCCATCCATCCTTCCTTCAATCCATCCACCCATCCTTCCTCCATCCATCCATCATCCCTGCCTCCATCCATCCATCCATCCTTCCTCCCTTCATCCATCCATCCATCCATCCTCCCTTCATCCATCCTCCCTCCCCCCACCCTTCCTTCAATCCATCCACCCTCCATCCATCCATCCATCCTTCCATCCTCCATCCATCCTTCCATCCATCCATCCATCCATTCATACATTTATTCAGCATTTGTCCATTTATTCATTCAGCATACATTCATCATCCAGTTAAATCCATTTATTGATTCATACATTTATCACTCATTTATTTATTTATTTATTTAGTCCCTTCAGTCTAGCAGACTGATTTCCAAGGGAGCCGTGTATATTTTTTTCATTCATTCATTCTTTCATTCAATCCATTTATTAATTCATATTGTCACAGTGCTTCCTGTAGAAATCTGGTGTGTTACACGGATGATAAGTTTGTTTCTTCTTTTTTTTTGCCATACATTGTACCGTGTACGATCGCTGCGCAATAAAGTTCTTCTTCCTAAAGGCCTGGCTACGTATCTGGTTGATGAAACGAATGACAATGAAATATCTAATACTATTTATTCCTCCTTCTCAGATCGATGTTTGTTGCTAATGTTTCTCCCTCTGTTGTTGTTCTCTGCAGTGTTCCCCAATGTTCCAGAGAGGCCAGGCCTCCCCTGTGTAGGAGAGGACAGTAAGTCAACTTTTATACTTTCTCTCACAGTGATTTTGATTACAGATACCAGGGCTCGAAATATTGGGTGCATGTGCACCCAGGTGCACCCAAAATTGGAGCTGTGCACCCAAACATTTTCTTAGGCTTATGTATGGAAAGATATCAAAGTATACTACTTTACATCATATTCTTGACATCTAAGTGTTAGAAAGATAATACAAATGTCTGTCATGGTACATGTTTAAGAATTGGATAGCTTGTTAAGTTGTAACTAAGTTTTATTATTAGGCTATTACTTCAATTTAAGTGGTGCACCCAACATTTTTTGGTGCACCCAATTTTTTAAGCAGGGTGCACCAGTGCACCTAATCCCAAAAATGAATTTCGAGCCCTGGATACTGACAGAAGTAAATGATGAACTGGACCGGCATGAAACCTTTATCAAAGATCTGTACCTTGGGTCAAACAGCATTAGTGTCGGACTCTGAGAGCAAGTTTTCCTTCCAACTCCATGTTTTTATCTAGACAGTATAATAAAAGTCAGTCTGTAGTTCCTCCCACTTTGATTTTTGCATTACGGATACTGAAAGAGATATGGTAATGCTGAACTTGAAGATCAAAGTGAAAATGAAAGCTTGACCTTGGTGCATACTGCGTCAGTATCGGGATGGAAGTTTTCATCTCAACTGTACATCAGCCTCTGCCACTTCGATTTATACACTACAGATTCTAAAGAAGTCTGATAGACAAACTCAAAGATAAACATTAAGATGAAAATTTTGGCTAATAATATGCGTATAGTGGTTCACACAGTGTCAGGATATACGTTTTTCTCCCAGCCCTCTATTTTCACTAGACCATAAGTCAGTCTCTGCCACATTAATTCTTTCATGACGGATTCTAAAAAAGAGAAAACCAAACTCAAAGACCAACATTAAGGGCTTATGTCATACATTGGTTCACACACTGTCAGTGTTAGGTCAGTTTTCAGGTCAGTTTTTCGACCAGACCAACAAAGGGTTTTGTTACCAGTACATCGTACAGGTACCTATCCCAAATCTCAACTGTATTACTGATACTATTAGCCAGCTGTTGTATTATAGTTTCTGCCTCTAATGTTTTTCTCATGCCAGATTTTAAAAGAGAATCTAAAATCCTGATCTTGGGAGAAGTCTGTACCTAACATAATTTGGTACGCAATGTTACACACAGTGTCAGAGTGTACGTTTTTCTCTCAGTTCTCTGTTTTCATCTTGCCAGTAAGCCACCCTGTATGATATAGTTTCTGCCACATTGATTTTCCCATTACAGCACATAAGGAGAACCATCATTACTTTTCACATAGGGGAGCTCGCAGTGCCGCTACGTCCCATCGGCTGCTCATGTCAGCCTAACAAAGTTATGAACTTGGTTCTCAGCAGACTTTTACTGTAAAAATTTAAACAAGTTTGTTTTTATAGGATTTGAAAACAGATTCCTTTGTTACAGTAGTGAAATTAATGTTATGTATCGCCCATTCACAAGTTTTCAAATTTACAATCAGGTATACAGGTTCTGGTCCGGACCTGGACCTGGTCCTGATCCTCTGGACCTGAACCATACCTGGACCTGAATTTTCTGTACCAGTAGCCACCCCCCAGTACGTACAGTGTCAGTCGCAATATGTAATACTGATACATACTTGGTATGATTGTTTGGTTCTCTGGTTTTTGAAAAAAAAAAAAATATGTTGAACCTGAAGATCAACATATAACACCTTATTACACACAGTCTAATGTAGTTAGCATAGACTCAAGTTCCCCTCCGAGCCCTCTGTTTTCATCGTGATTTTTTTTGCTAGATTTTAACTTCAAAACATCTGAAAACCATTTGAGTCCATGGGTGTGACGTGAACCACTTTTACGACCACATCTGAATTCAAACGATGCCATAAAGATGATATAAAAGCTGCGTACCTTAACGAAACAGGTCATGATGGGATCATCTAAGCCAATATAAAAATGTTCGGACTATGGAGCACCCGTAACTGTGTATTACACCAGCACTAAGGAAAATTTAAGGTATTGCTTGCTGAATCAGGGTTCAAAATACATGTAGTACCTGCATATACAGGTTAGTGCAGGTAAAATTGGAGCTGTGTAGCCTCCATAGCAGGCTTTCTGGGGCCTTTTTTGGCTCATAATACACTTTTGCTGGCCATTTCTGGCCATTGCTGGCCTTTTCTGATTGCCGGCAATCAGAAAAGGCCAGCAATCAGCGACCCAGTACAAATAGAAATGGCCAGCAAAAGTGTATTATGAGCCAAAAAAGGCCCCAGAAAGCCTGCTATGGAGGCTAGGAGCTGTGCGGGTATTTCTGGTGTCTACCTGCACCTAACCTGCACTGGTTCATGTACTGGTTTTATACATAAATGTCCTATGATGTAGCTGTGTATGTGGATTGTTATTAGCTACATTGGCTGTTACCACCTATGAAGTGTAAAATAAAGAATAGCAATGGTTCCTGAACAAATTCAGTACAATCCATACTTCCTAAATTCAGAGTGGTGCAGGTGAAAATTTGTCTGGTGCAGGTAATTTTCAATGTTACTTGCACCAGTGCAGGTATGCAGAAAAAGGTATTTTGAGCCCTGTGAATAGTCTTGTCAGGTACTGTGTGTACCGCTCATTTGTATTCCATACTCTATGTATGTCTGATGCTGCATTGAGTAAAATCAATAATGTATTATAGTTCCTTCAAACCATATATCTTAGTACTGTCGCAGTTTGATGTGAAAATACAATTTTTTTTTAATCGAGGCAAGAATTTAGTCTGATTTTGAATATCGCTATACGCAAGACTGCACTGGCATCAGACTGAGGACCATTTATTTTATAACACAATGATTAAGGAATGCCTAATCATTGTTATGCAAATCAAAATAATGGTTGAGACAAGGACTGTTTCCAATTTTGGGGCCTTTACCTTTGACATGATATTACCTAGAATTTCTGTCACCGCACATCATTCTGATCTCTGTGAGTGTGAGAGGGCTTACTACAAACTTTAAGCACATACATGCACTCAACTACTCCTAAACAGAGACCTGTCCCCGCAAACCAACCACATCCACGTTCATGTTACAGCAGAATTTTAGTGCACTGAACATATATCATAAATGAACTCCAACCAATGGTGACCCAGCCATGTCAAAGGTGAAAGGTCACTGCCACAGTTCAGACATGTTCACCCAGTATGGAACTGCAGTGTCTCTTACAGACAGATGTTTACTCCATCTCCTCTCAAAGAGATTCTGGATATAAATATAATCATATCATGTATTGGTAAATTTAACTTGAAGGTTATCATCTTACAATGTGGTGATTTAGGCCATTTTTAGTCCATGGTTTTCAGATTTTCTTCTTTAAAGGGACATAATGTAAAATTAAAGTCACTGTTTTCGGTCATTTCTCTACATAATGAGTTGAATCTACCTTATTACACTGCACAGCAATATTTACAACGTATGGATACGACTTTGTTGAGCCGTGAGGACGTCTCGGAATATGCGCACTTCCCTCCGACGCTTGAGTTGTCCGCCATTTTATTCAACTCGCCGGCGAGCCAAAGTGCGCTTTAGAACGCGTTCGTTGGTTCGCTCGAATCATTACTGAAGTTTGTTGAAAGTCCCCGCTAAGCTCTGAAGATCTGCGACCGCAACGGTCGATTCGGAAATCTACGGTCGGCTTACTTCCGGTAGGCTACTCGGAAGTAAGTGAATTTGGTCGCGGCTTACTTTGACGTTGTTAATAAGCACTAGAAATGTGATAAAATGACGCATATAAGTTAGAAATAAGTTGCAAATGTCAATCTGAATGGAGATTTTTAAGTTCAGAACATTTTAAATTTTGGCGCCATACTTCTACATTATGTCCCTTTAAAAGAAGTCAAGATGACAACAGCAAAAAGGCTGGTTGGAAAACTTAAAAAAATGTGTGTACTCCCTAAAACTGTGTGAACCAAGTTACAGACTCTGCCCTCAGAATCTGTATGTTTTCATGTTGATCTGCCAGTTAAAGTTTTATTGTTTTACTCCGAGAACCAACAAATTAAATTGCTGTGGCCTTATGGCAGGGATAAACAAGTCCACTATCCCTATAGTCCCGGGCAAATGAAAATGCCAATCGGGCAAGTGCATGTCCTTCCCCACTTGCCCGATCGGACAAGTTAGCTTTTCTCCATTGAGTGAGATTTTGATGTACTTGCTACTTTTCAAAGTCATGACATCAAGCATTGATTAACACAGAAAATAGAGCCAAATTAACAAAGATTCCATTGAAGGCCATGAATATATCATAGAAAAATGTCATTTAGATTTCGGGCAAGTGAAAAGTTGGTTCGGGCAAGTAAATTTTTTAAGTACTTGCCCGATAGGACAAGTCAATTTTAGAAAACTTGTCCAACCCTGCTTATGGTGGAATGTTTATGATACCTGTATGTGTAAGTGATGCTAGTGTGCTTCTCATACTCACTGCCTTTTTCCCCCCCGACAGAATCGATCTACCGGCGAGGGGCCCGAAGATGGCGCAAGCTGTACCGTGTGAACGGCCACGTGTTCCAGGCCAAGCGCTTTAGCAGGGTGAGTCCAACATGGAGTTCACAATAACTATATATTATACCATCTCAAAAAAGCCGGTGCAATGGCCGAGTGGGTAGAGTGTTCGCCTTGCATTCGGTAGGTCGTGAGTTCGATCCCCGGCCAAGTCATACCAAAGACTCTAAAAATGGTACATGTTGCTTTCTTTGCTTAGCACTCAGCATTCGGGAAAGAGTATGGAAGTTGAACACACACCACTACCAGTGGACTAGCCCCCTGCTGTAGTGATTGCATTGTGTGGCCCAGGGCTAAGGAAACAGAGATGGGCACGGCCCTATGCGCCACCAGGCGCGGGAAGGGTTTAACTTTTAACCTCAAAAAAGAACAAGGAATAGTCATGCCTCCAAGAACCAGAGTTACCAACCTAGGATTGATGTGTTCAGAATTTCTTCCCAGAACTAGTCTGTGCAACACAACCTCTGCTCTCCGGGGCTGTAACTGGCCCTTCCTTGCAGAGACCAGCGGATGTTGGACGGGCTGCTACAAACGAGATTTAATCAGGCTATCCTAGAACTATTGTGGAGTGGAATTCGTTATCACTAAGCACAGTATGGGCATCTTCTCTGGATAGTTTTAAAGAACATTTTTTGCAGATAAATGTGCAAAGGTTAGGTGTGACGGGTCATTCAATGAAATGTAACCCTAACCCTTAATTCTTGAATCTTGTGTTGTTTTCAGAGGACATTCAGTGCGTACTGTCCAGAGAGAATATGGGGGCAGGGACGGTACAAGTCTTAATGTATCTCCTACTCCCTAACCCTAACCCTTCTTGTGTTGTGTTCCAGAAAGCGTTCTGTGCTGGTCCCTAACCCTAACCCTTCTTGTGTTGTTTCACAGAGAGCGTTCTGTGCATACTGTGCAGACAGAATATGGGGGCTGGGTCGACAGGGGTACAAGTCTTTATGTATCTCCTACTCCCTAACCCTTCTTGTGTTGTTTTACAGAGAGCGTTCTGTGCTGGCCCCTAACCCTAACCCTTCTTGTGTTGTGTTTTAGAGAGCTCTCTGTGCATACTGTGCAGACAGTGGAGAATATGGAGGCAGGGTCGACAGGGGTACAAGTGCATCTCCTGCTGCACTACTCCCTAACCCTAACCCTTCTTGTGTTGTGTTTCAGAAAGCGTTCTGTGCTGGCCCCTAACCCTAACCCTTCTTGTGTTGTTTCACAGAGAGCATTCTGTGCTGGCCCCTAACCCTTCTTGTGTTGTTTTACAGAGAGCGTTCTGTGCATACTGTGCAGACAGAATATGGGGCCTGGGTCGACAGGGGTACAAGTGCATCTCCTGCAAGCTTCTGGTGCATAAAAAGTGCCACAAGCTGGTCAAGCTAGCCTGTGGTGGGCCCATGGTGAGTCATGTCTTCGTTATCTTCAATCAGAGAGTGGTCATGATTTGATGTCCGTAGTTTCATCAGGTTGGTAGAATATAGGGTAAGGGAGAAATTATTTGTATACAACCAGTGGGTACTTACATAGCTTACGTTTCGATGTCTCTCAGACACCTTCGTCAGAGCTTCTAACTGGAGTTCTGCTTCTCACCGCTATATGTAGCCGATGTAGGTGGCGCTTTTGCGGTGAGAAAACAATCCCAAACGTACCTACATCGGCTACATATAGCGGTGAGAAGCAGAACTCCAGTTAGAAGCTCTGACGAAGGTATCTGAGAGACATCGAAACGTATGCTATTTACGTACCCACTGGTTGTGTACAAAGAATTTCTCCCTTATCCTATGATTTGATGTGTTGTTGAAGGTTAACTTGTGTATATAGACTTATAAGACTCATAAGGACTTTAAACAATGTAAGTTGTATCTCTGTTATATACTCTGTCTGACCCTTGCTTCTTCCCTCATGACCTCTGTCAATGAAAAGTGGCTCGCAGGGCAATTTGAGGTTCAAACAAATAAACTAAAGACATCCAGGGAATAAGAATGATATTCAAGCTAACAGTCACTGAAGCAACTGGATGAAATTTGGGAACAGTCAGACATTTCAGAGAGCATATGCTTCTGCTGTCTTTGGTCAGTGACTGATATTCTTATAAGATGCATGGTTTTGTCATTTTGTCAGAACATCTTCAACATTGCCGCAAAACTTAAGGAAAGCATGCCCAATTTTCTTAGACAATGCATAGCGTGTGGATTTTCCATATTAAGTTTCAGGTCGAAATTTGCCTAGTTTGAAAATATGGCAGTTCAGAGAGCTAAAAATTCAAGATTTTGGTACCATTTCAATGTTTGTTGCCATCCTGTATTATAACATGATCATCCGTGAACACTTCATCGTGTTGGCAAGTCACTGAAGAATGAGATTCTTTGTAGATAACCAAGTGTTCTGTTCAACCGACGTTTTGGTAACCGCCTATCACCTTCCTCAGGGCAATTCTGACTGGTTCACATTGTAATGCAGCATAGGTGGCGCTGCTAACAGATGCAGTCCCAAATGTGAAGTATCTACATATCATGATGCATATCGATAGTTGATTGAAAGTTTTTACCCTACGGTCCAAAAAGTAAAGGAGTATATTATATACAGGAATTGTGCAGTGCAATGTGAACCAGTCAGAACTGCACTGAGGAAGGTAACAGACGGTTACTGAAACATCGGTGGAATAGAACACTTGGTTACGTGTAAAAACATTCTGTCCTTCATTCTAACATCATGTTTAACAGGCTCTCCACCATCACACATCACCCATTGTTTGTGACTCTGACTAAACAGACTGCCCCCCCCCCCCCAGGTTTCTAACCGCACCCCCGACTCATCTGTAGCCATGGTTAATACCCTGTCCCACGTAAGTCCCACCCCACACTTGTCTTAGGTGTAGCAGGGATGTGGCATGATGTAGCAGCTCGTATGTGGCAGAGGAGGCCTGGCTACAACTGTGGCCAACAGTGTAGTAGGGATAGACTTAGTCTACATGTACATGGCACGACGTAGCAGCTAGCATGCATGTGGCAGAGGGAGTCTACCTGCAGTACATGTAGCTACAACAGTTACTGTAGCAATCAGCTTTGTGTACATGTTGCGGGACAAGGCGCTGTGGCATGAAGTAGCAGATATGTAGCGGAGGAAGCATTGCTACAACTGTAGCCAAGAGCTGGGCTAGATGCTGTGGCATGCTGTATAATTGCCTAGCAATATGTAGCATTGTGTAGCCAACTGTGGCATGCTGTGTCAGCTAGCATGTAGCAAATTCAGACTCAGTCTACAATGTTGCCATTGTCTTCAAATGATATTGATATTGTAGCTGGGCTAGGCACTGTAGCAACTGCAGCAAAAGTATTTCACAAATTATTATACATGGGAGGAAAAAGGTCAAGTATATTTGCCCAGAAATAAATGCACTTCGACATACATGTTTGTATATATTCATAATTATAATTAGCAAGTGACTAGCACCAATAATTATAACCTCAAACTCTCCAGCCCAGTCTCAAGGTGGACAAAACACCCCGGTCCTCTCGGAGACAAGATTTTAGGGTGACAGTGTTGGACGGGGATTATGAGTTTGTGTTGTATGGCAGCGAGGTAAGCTCTCTCATCTCAGCAATGGTCTGCCTGGGAAGCAGGGAACTGCAGGTGTTGGTTAGACCTCAAGAGTGCTTAGAGGTAACCTGGGTACCATCCGGGAAGTACTGTAAATGCAGAAATGTTTCCGGTGGATTAATGTCCTCGAACTTAAAACCACCGCGAACATTTTTCTATTATGGTATTAGACTGCAGTCTATGGTGTTCCCCGCGAACTTAAATGCATTTACAGCAGTTTACTCCTATGTTCGCTAAAATCTGCTACCCATCTGGGGAACTGCGCATTCAAACTTTTTGGTGGTGACATTCAGTTAATGAGTGAATGGATTCTAGACATCCATTTGATGACAGCAGGCCATCTCAACAATGGTCCCAGGGTAGCGTTATAGTGCAGGTGTTGGAAAGCTCATCGTTGAAAAGGCATTTCCTATTGGTGACAACAGCAGAGGATGTACTGTAGTAGTACTACTACTTCACAGAGTTTTTTTCCCCAGTTCTAATTTTTTGTCTCCATTTTCCAGCAGGAGGCACCGGCGCACAACCACTCCACCTCGCTGCCATCCATCGACAAGGAGAACGATGAAAACATCCCGCCCAAGAAAAGTGAGGAGATTTTCTTAGATTACCATGTTTGTGTGTGTGTGGGGGGGGGGGGGGAGAGTGAGTGAGTGAGTGGGTGAGTGAGTGAGTGAGTGAGTGAGTGAGTGAGTGAATATGCATGAATTAATGAGTACATGAATTAAAGCATGTTTTTAATGGAGTGTGTGAGTGTGTGAATGAATTCATGAATGAGTAAAAGAATGCATGAATGTGTGAATGAATGAGTGAGTAGATGCATGCATGTATGAATGGATTGAGTGAGATAGTGAATCAATGGAAAAATGAATGAATGAATGGGTGGGTGAATGAATGAACGAATTATAATTTTATTATTTCCTCCTTCGGTCAGTAGTGGCCATGTTAAAATCATTTGCATCAGCCCTACAGCTTCAGATATGGCTGAACAGCCCCAGATGGGAGGTGTCTGCCATGAATAAATAGATGTAGGAATAAACTTCATTGCGCATCATCTTCACAAATTTTGAACTGTGCAACTCTTTTGTCCAGGAAGGAGAGGATTGTTGTTGTTGTTTGTGTTTTATATTTTTGTTTACAAGTTGTATTGACTCCCCAGCTAAGAGCACAAGCCCAGCGTCCAGAAGAAGACACCGGGACCTCTCACATTTCAACGACTATTCCGAGGCTGTCGGGAGAGAGGTGAGGAAACA
Source organism: Branchiostoma floridae x Branchiostoma belcheri (assembly GCA_019207045.1). Taxonomy (NCBI): domain Eukaryota; kingdom Metazoa; phylum Chordata; class Leptocardii; order Amphioxiformes; family Branchiostomatidae; genus Branchiostoma; species Branchiostoma floridae x Branchiostoma belcheri. The sequence continues at coordinate 1,064,776 of CM033032.1, forward strand.
TGATATTTCAGTTCCAACGATTTGTGAATATGATACAATAATTTTACATGTATCTTTACAAATTTTAGCCATTGATGCTAGAAAATATCTTTAACAAAACTTTCTTCCATGAGTAGGTTCATCTTTTTCTCAGGTTGATATTAGTCATGTTAGGAAAACGAGCTTCTTGAATCTTGAGATATCAACCGACCTAAATGTTGTTTACCCAGTTGACCTTTTGGTGAACACCTTATTTAGTTATTGTAGTGTTTGCAGGCAAAAACTTTACATAGTGCTTTTATTTAATTATTTATTTATTACAATTTTCCAAAGTACATTGGAAGGTATGGGCAAACAGGTGTTTCTTCTTAGGAGACACCTTTTCAAGGCCGCCATACTGAAGTACACTTGCTGGTCTTCTCTGTCACGACCAGTTTACTATCTTCCGTGAGCTAAACTGGATTGTGCATGTAGTTCCAGGGTTCGAAATTCATTTTTGGGCTTAGGCGCACTTAAAAAATTGGGTGCACCACTTAAATTTAAGTAGAATGTCAGAAAAACCTAATAACAAAACTAAGTTACATGCTATCAAATTCTTAAACAAGTACCATGAGAGACATTTTTATTATGTTTCTAACACTTAGATGTCAAGAATATTATGTATACTTGTGTACTTTGATATCTTTACATACATAAACCCAAGAAAATATTTGGGTGCACCCACAGAAAATAATTGGGTGCACAGCTCCAATTTTGGGTGCACCTGGGTGCAGATGCACCCAGTATTTCGAGCCCTGAGTTCCATCTTCAGGACATGTAGCTGGTCTCTACTGTGCATTAAGGCTTTTAGACCGTAATGCATAGTAGAGACCAATGACAAAAGAGTAGCTAAACTAAAATAAAAAATCTTCAATAATCCCTGAAAGGTACAGATAGTATTACACAATAAGTGTAGTTGCTCATGGATGATTCTTTGGACAGAAAAATGAACGCATCCTTGCCATTCTGCATGCATGAGTTCTCGTGTCAACTACCTACCTAGTCGATTTGAGACCGCTCCAGGCTGTAGTGCACTTATGTTACAATATTGTAGAATGGTGTAGTGTAAGGGCTTTGTAGTACATGCGCTTCGGTGACTCTGTTCTCTCTGTCTTCTCTGTGCACCCCTCCCCCTGCCTGTCCCCTGACCCCGCCTGTCTGTAACCTTCACCACTGAGTGTCTTTCCGTTTGCACGACCTTTCTGTCTTCGTTCCTAACGGTTTGAAATCGTAACGGCGGCTTGACTCATCATATCATGACGATTGTGTTCTTCCATGTTTTGTGGTTGTACAAAATTGTGAAATCTTTCTCGTTGTTCCGAAACGTGGTCTCCAGTCGTCGAAGTGTTCCCTAGTCTGCCCCCTGCCCTTCTCCTACTCCACACTATCCCTAGGTAGTGCTGCCTATCAGAGAATTGACCAGGTCAGTCCGTGACCTATGACCTTTAAACTTTGTGCTTTGCAGGCCACAGGTCAGTCAGTCTGTGACCTGTGACCTTTTTGAGTTCAGAACAGTGCTTGCAGTCTACATGCTTCTGATTTTCAGGAGAATTTTTGTAGATTTAGTACAAAATTTGCAAAAGAGAAAGCTACAAATGTATGATCGATATACTTGAACTTGAAGCATGGTTTTGAATTTGAGAAATAGAAAAAAAAGATTTTTGAGCAGTTTCCATTTTTTATCATTTCAGGCTTTATAGAGAAACCCTTGCATGCCCACTGTATTGTAGAAAAGAGGTGTAGAAAGTAGAAAGTGTGAGTTTTGCTGGCATGTGTAATGTGATCGTGGTTGTGTTTTTGTGTTGTTGTGGTTGTGTCACACTGCATGCAGTGATGGGAAGTTTCAGGGTTGTTGTGAGTCTTGTACCTGTTTTACTTACCATAGCCTGATCTGAAAACTCTCGGAGCAGAAACCCTTCAGAACCAATCCTCATTGGCCCACCAAGCAGATCCTACGGTAGCATCTGATAGTATCAAAAGCTGGCAGAGAAGTGAAGCAGGCCTGGGAGTGTGTTGGCTACCGGAGGCAATGATTGCCTGATAATACTGCCTTTGACCAGTGTGTTCTGCAGCAAATCCTCTGGTAGCCAAACACACTCCTAAGCTGTATTCACTCCTCTGCCTGCTTTTGATACTTTGATCTTATGCTACAGTAGGATCTGCTTGGAGATTATTCCATCCTGCTTTACCTCTGGTTCACTCCTCTGAATCCGTATTCTACATAATCAAATATTAATTAATTGAAACAGTTGCAAGACTATATATTCCAAAAACTGTACTTAAAGCGTGACTCGCACTTTTAAAAGTTAAATGCACAAGTCTCGGTATCTGTTTCTAAAGTTTGACTGATCAGGCATCACTCTTTCCTTAAAATCACCTTTAAAAAAAACACACATGGTAATCTCTCCCGGTGTCCTTCTCTTCTCTCTCCTTGTCTCTTCTCCTCCCGTCTTCCTGATGAAGGATGAGGAAGATGAGACGATCGTAGACGATCAGCCTCCTCTGGACCACTCCGAGGTAGAGTTAGTGGAGCAGGATGTAGAGGAACAGGTGGTAGACAAACCTGAGAGTAACCAAGAACGACAAACTGACCAAAACCAAAACCAAAATCACGACAGCGGTGGGAAGGAGGTGGGTGTGCCGCCCCTGGGGGGGTGGGGACGTCGCCTGGGGGGAGGGGACGTCAGGAAAGCAGCATGCAGGGCTAGCTTCCTTTGCAGACTTCAAATGGGGCTGGCTTTTATTTTATGGAGAGGGGGTACAGGTTAGTTAGTCAATAGTCCTTCTGCAGCAAACTTGACCTTCTAGGCAAACTTCCTTTCTCTGTAAACTCCCTTTCCCATCATTAGAGAGCCATTACCTCTCCAGTGAACTCTGTATCTTGTACAGTTAGAGAACCAGGGTTCTCCCCAGAATTTTTTAGTATAGTGGAGGGACTGGCAAAAATAACCCGACAGAGGGTGTCAAATACTCCATGAATAAGAGTGATTCCTTTTGTTGTGTGAAATGATCATCACCCATTCACAAGTTTTTGCAGACAATGCTGACTGGAAAAGTGGCACAAAAATCTATGAATTGTCATGAATTTTAGCAAACCTAAACAGGAAAATAGGAAGAAACACACTGAATTTTTAAAGTAGTATAGTGGTGCTGAGCTAGGAGTAAAATGGAGCGCCGCCGTTGTTCCATCCTTTGGGGAGAATCCTGAGAGCCTTAGCCAACTCTGAATCTAGCAAACCTACGCCCCCCCCCCCCCCTCTACATAGAATAAAAGCCAGTCTCGCATGAAGTCTGGGAAAGAGGGCGCATAATGCTTTTTATTGCATCTTCCCTGCGCTGAAACATAGCATCTCCATGTCCTGCAGCCATCTGCATGGTGTTAGAACCAAGAAAATACAGCTCTGCCTCATTTTGCATGAATCCTCCAGTTTCTCTTACTTGAAAGGGTTTCGCCATTGCAAATATTTTGCACCTCAATATGTCGAAATTTTTAGTCCACCAGCAATGCCATGGTTGTTTGATCTTTTTTTCCAAAACTTGTCATGAGTATGGATGATACGTTTTCTTCAGCTACAACATTTTTATTCTTTTCTTGCCATACAAACGTATATTAAGTACCTGTGTAAGAGTCCATTGCTTTTTTTTAAATCGTTGCCATGGTACAACTTGAGAGCAACTATGCACTATCTTTGCATGACGTCTTTATGATAAGCAAATAAGTATCGAATCCTTGCGTTGTAAGATTACATATATTTCAGTTCCCAGTTTTTGTTATCCTTAGCAAATCTTCATCCGTTCCCATTTGTTTACTTTTCCCTTTACGTTGTTGTCCTCAGTTTCCAGTCATTGTTCGTACTCACCTTATGTTTTCTTTTTGTTGACGTTCTTGTTGTTGTTGTTGTGTTGTCACCATGGAAACAGGGTGCTCAGCCTCTTCTTGAGGAGGAGGTTGAGGTAAGATGGATGCATGTCAATCAAACTGCCTGACAGCTGTCAATCATAGTTGTACATGTTAGCTGCCGTGCATGAAACACCATCGTCCAGCCGTCAATGCCATTGTTATTGTGCTGTTAATGTTTATAAGGCCTCACCAATTTTATTACTGTAAATGCAGAAATGTTCGCGGTGGATTAATGTTCGCGGTTTTCGCAGTGACCACTTCAGCGCGAACTTAAATACACCGCAAACATTTTTCTATTATGGTATTAGACTGCAGTCTATTGTGTTACCGCAAACTTAAATCCACTGCGAAAAGTCCTTTTTCTCGCTACCGCGAAATTAAGTCCCCGCGAACTTAATTGATTCACAGTACTTGGTTCTTGATCTTTTAAGAATGATCCTGTAAAATCTACACGAAAACAAAGTCGGGGGAAAGAACAGTCAGTTTTTCCTCCCTGTCATCTGTTTTCCTCTTGACCCCTTATATTTTACCATAAAAGCTATGAGAAACAAGAAAAAAATTGGTGCGGTCTTAAGTGCTTTTCCCTTAGCTTGTATATTCATGACGATTCATCACTGTTTTTCAGGTTGTCAGTACGTAGAGTTGTGTGCATGAAATAAGTCATGTAAAAAAACATGCTAACTTTGCCTGGCTCTTTTGCTTTCATGCAATTTATGTATATAACACATTCTCAACTAAAACGAGAAATTCTCCATACGATATCTGCAGATTGCTGTCACCTATCTGCAGATTGCAGTCACCTGTCTGCAGACTGCATATACCTATCTGCAGACTGCAGTCACCTATCTGCACACTGCAGTCACCTATCTGCACATTGCAGTCACCTATCTGCAGGTGCAGATAGGTATCTGCAGAGAGCAGATACCTGACTGCAGACTGCAGTCACCTATCTGCACACTACAGTAAATGTGTTAAGACTGCATACACCTATCTGTAGACTGCAGTTACCTATCTGCAATCTCCATACAGGTAAATGCAATCAGTTCCGTCTGTAGACTGTATATTACATCAAAAGTATGTTAAATTGTCAAGTTAATGTTTACTTACGAAAATGATAGAACATAGAGCCCTGGTAACCTGCATCAGATATGTCATACCTGACTTCTACAAATGTAATTACACTAAGTCGAGCAGCTAAAGTGACTTCTGGTGGAAATTTCTCTGCAATGGCTTTCCTGTATTTTGTTTGCCATGCTTGTTTCAAAGGATTTATTGTAATTTGGACACAGAAAGTCTCATTGATGAGTTTTTTTGTTCCCATAGACTTCTTTGTTATAATTCTTGGTTTACCGTGTTGGGCGCGTTCATAATGAAACTACATGTACGTGAAATTTCAGCAGATTTTTCATTCTATGTTTAGCACATTTACCCTATATCGTGGGAAAAAATTCAACTATACATAGGTTCTTTTTTTTATAGCAATTACAAACTGCGATTAGTCAATCCCCACAAAAGGCACTTTTTGCTGTTAGTGTACAACCGCACCACTCAGAACCCAGGACTGTGTACCTTCGACCTAGCACGCGGCTGCAAAACTACCTGCTAATTTCTTCAGTTAAAAGCAAACTTTCACCAATTAAATGTAACTTTTGAGATCAGATCCACTGGAATTTCTCACCGCTAAAAACACGAGTCCAAGCAATACATGAAATAAAGACTGGTCACTGGGTCAGAAAAACAAATTACAAGTCACATTAGGTCGAATAAAGACATAGACGTCCCAGCTTTAAGTTTATTTTTTGGCTCGGATCTCTTTTAGGGTACCCACTCAGAGTAATACATCAATGAGACCTTAATTTTAATGTATTAATCAAAAAAATCTATCAAAGGAAAGAATGTGTTAACATACATAACATTACAGCATTGCAAAATGAATGTGAAATACTTCATTGCAGCTTTTCAGAGAATTAAATGCTCTAAAAGGAAAGATTTTGTTTCTTGCAAGATATAGACCCAAGCTGGTCTGGACAGGCTGCCCTGTACCTCCTGTCCGGATATAATCCTGAGGTCCTTGTTATCCTGTCATCATTAATTGACCGTGACATCTGGCTACTGTCTTAAGTCAACAATGTTCTCTGGGTGTGTGTGTGTGGGGGGGGGGGGGGGGTCTTGAAATTTGTCTCAGAGGCAGCATGATATATTCCCAGCACTACAAAAAAATATCACATCAAGTTCACTATGCACAATGTTTGTTGTGCCTTATGACAGTTTTCAAATTCCAAGGAACACAATAAACATATACCATAATGCCCTCATTGTTTAGAATAGTAGCAGATGTTCAGGGCAGGGCACAGACACACTGGACATGATGATTAATTTACAATACTTCAAGCAGATGTTGGAAAAATATATGATGTTTCCTGACCGGAAGAGGTTCCTCTGACATCCACTTTTGCTGCTAAAAAACAGTACGATCTTTTACCCCAAGATCTGCTTGGACATCAGTGCTAGCTTCTGTCTTGTCCAATTTGCATTGAAGCTGAGAGTGTATGCCTTTGGGAAAAGGCTTCCCACAGATTCTACTCTTCACAAACTGTAGACTAGCATTAATATGAGAAAATCTACAGAAGTTTCATTACATTTTCCTCTGTCTATGAGGTGTTTGGAATCTAAAAAGTGCAAGAGTCAACTTGACATTCACCATAATCCGTCCCAGGTAAATATTTACTCTGTAAATTTTCTGGGCAAATATAATCATATTTTTCTGAGTAATAAGGTTAGTATAGAATCAATCTTAAACTTTGTCAGAGCTTTTAGGACCTCAATTTAGAAGGAACTCAAGGGGCTATGTCCCCTATCCTATATTCCAGTTGTGGTCAGTTCCAGGCCAAGGGAATGCTGCCCTGCCTAATCCCTTAGGGCCCGGCCGGTAATACAGACCAGACACACAGACTCACACAACTTCTTTTGGCTTTGTGGCCTGTAACATGTACATATGGCCCAGTGAGACAGAGGAGCTAGTTAGCTCCAAGACAATTTTGTAGAGTAGAGTAGACCTTGACCTATTAAAGATGCACTCATCTTAGGGGGATTGAAATTTGAAAGTGTTGCATCAAGTATCAACATGTGTATAATACAGCGGTAGTCCTTCTCTGTGTTGAGGACAACATGCATATGGGAGTCACCAGGACCAGATTAGTCATGCTTGGCCTCACATTACAGGAACTAGGATTTTGATGTACAATTCATTTTGAATCTTGAGGAAAAGACAAGTACTCTACTCTGCAAGTACCCGAACATGCCTTAATTAAGATAAAGTTGACATAAATATCGTAACCATTTTGCTATTACAAAAGGAATTTGTAAATATCTAATATTAGTGAATACTGCCTTGAAATGTGTTTGAGACAATCCCCGTATTTGCTACTTCATCAGATTCTCACAAACTGGTCTGAAAGTCAGGCAGCTGTTGAGCTTTCTCAACTGTTGATCATTGTCCTGGCCTAATGTCTCTCGGGGGATTTAGAAGAGGACTTTCACCTCTTTTTGACCCTTCTTGAAAGACTGGAGGAGAGTAGAAAAATCTTCCCCTGGCTCCTGGGAGGGCCTGCATGGGGAGGGGGGGGGGGTGTTGGTAACGCTTAACAGTGAATTCAGGAGACCCGGTAACGCTTAACGGTAAATTCAGGAGGCCCGGTAACGCTTAACGGTAAATTCAGAAGGACTTACAAAGCATTACACTTAAGTAACATCGACGTGCATTACTATTCATACAATGCAAGAGTTAGTTCAACTGTTATATGGGGGAAAATATTACTCTCCAAGCAGAGGTTGAGTCACGTAGATATCTTAGTGGTCGGAAAAATTACACCGGCGCTCCTCTTAAGGGGGGGTCTGGGAGTATGCTCCCCCGGGAAAATTTTAAAATCAAGACCCTCTTAAATGCTATTTCCTGCATTTTTTGGCAAATTTTGCCGACTGACTAAGCTAGGTTGATTTTGACATTTTCATCAAATTACACATTGTTATAGCTTTGGCCTCCAACTCCAGAGACCCTGACATATTTTGCTATTTCGATTCGAGCTCGAAAGGCACGAGGCATTGCAATAGTGCGGGGAAATTTTAAAATCTGGACCGTCTGAAACGCCATTTACTGCCTTTCGAAGGACAGCAGATTTTGCTGTAAGACGAAGCTAAATTGAATAACATTTTATTAGAGAGAAATTTATTTTTGTGCGAAAACCCACGCCCCTAACATACTAAACCCACGCCCCTAACATACTTTCGCCATGTCGTCGTGAGCGCCAAGGGCGCAAGCCGTCGCAAGGGAGGTCCGGAGAAACCTCTTTTTTTTTTGACCAAAACTAAGCTTAGTTTGACACTAAAATCTGTTTTTGAGGGCAACGCTTCTGCAACATATTTTACCCTGTCCAGAGCCGAAGGCCGGGAGGCTCAGAGAAATTTTGAAACATGGACCCTTTGAAATGCCATTTCCTGCATTTTCAGGGGTTCTATCTGGCATTAGACTTTGTGTGTATAACGGGTTACGAAGAATGTCTTGGTAACGCTTAACGGTGAATTCGGGATAACAAATAACGATTAACGTTGAATTACAACAAACAATAACGCTTCACGAAGAATATAACGATTAACGTTGAACTAGAGCAGGTCGGTAACGATTAACGGTGAATTAAAATGGCTTGTAACGCTTAACTGAAAAAGGCATGCAGACCCTCTCCTGGAATTCGCACATGCATGGGCCCACACTATTGCACTAGGCCAAATGGTTTGATTGGTGGCACTTGAACACCACCGTTACAATACCCCCCCCCCCTCCCTTTTTCTTTTTTAGATCCATCCTCGACCTCGACCCTCCAAGTTCGATATTCCTGTCTGGCATACTTAGCCATTACTCACAGGGTCAATGTTGTGAAATCACTGAAACAATAGAGGCGAGTAGAAACAGTTTCCTGACTCAAGCGAATTGGAACTGGTGAAACTTGAACTGCTAAGCTACTTGGATCAATTTCAAAATTCATTGAACTATAACCCTGTTAGAAAAAGTGGGACACTTTCACAGTCTTCCACTGCTTCCAGAAAAGAAGTCAAACCCCAAAAGCTTAGATTGTAGCTCTCAGCAGTCCATATTATTTCTAGAATAGCCGATTGTTTTTACTTGTCCCCATTGTTATCTATACCAATTAAAAGTCTTTAAATTTTTTCAGTATGTTTACTATATATTCTGCATGTTTCATGTTGCAATTAGGCCTCAGGCAAGAACTTGCAAATAAAACTTTCTATATTAGAATCACAGGGGATAGGCCATAGTTGACTTTTCATTGAATTTTGGTCCACCGTCAGTGCCCAGACTAATACTAGTAACTAAGTTGGGGTGAGAGAGTTCCGATCAAGCTCCATAGGATGAATATTACCAACGCCCTGGGCAGGCCCTGGTACGTAACATATTGGCTATGCGCGTAAAGACCGATGGGAATGCGGGAGTAATAGCCAGAGGAGTGCACTGAAGTCATGTTATTGCAAGACCCTGTGTCTAGGTGAGTTTGTAACAAGTACATGTAGCTTGTCATCATCTATATATTTCTTTTCTTCCTACCTAGTAGACATACAGAAGATCAATACCTAAAGATAGATTTCCGTACACAAACTGACTGGGCAGGCTACCTTCTGTGGAGAAGCTATAACCAAGGAGGCACCTCCTTGCTATACCCAAGTCCTTAGGTCTGTTATCTTTGAGCAATTGGCCGTAAAATCAAGCTGCTCTCTTAAGTAAACAATGTTCTCTGGGGGCTGATCTCAGAACCTCATGAGGGAAGTTATGTGAAGGCCTTCATGGTAGATTTTCCCAGGCCCAACATGATATTCCCAACACTTTTGACTGGAAAGGCTTGTACTAAAATCTCATTGCTTAGAAAGCTGATGCAGCTTTCATCTCCAAGACTGTAAGCTGACACACCTACACTGTACATTAGGCCATAGCAAGTACTTTATGTTGTAGAGTAGAGTAGAGTTTCTTCGGCCAGGTAGGAAACGGCTGGTGTTGTAGCCTAATGGTTATACTTGAACAATTGCAAGTGACACTAGGGATGTGGCCATGACTGTAGTTGTACGGACTGACATTTATGGTGTCTATTTTGAAGATTCAGCCATCTAATGTTTTTTTAGTCATTTTTTTCCCTATGCCATTAGACTTCTATTTATTTTATTTATTTATTTGTTCAGCTGTTTACAAACAGCCAGGGCTGCCCAACTAGCCGTAGGCTATTGTCAAGGGCTAACCCTGTACATGTTCGTACACGACGGGTTATACCGCCCCTTACGGGGTGACACACCCGTCCGGGTGAATGATGTAGATCACCATGTGGCTGATACGAGACAGAGGTTCGCCAGGCCTCCATCCGGGTGATTTGAAGTGAATCACCAACTCCCGACAGAAGGATTTGCACCAACACACACCGCACCATCGCACGTGTGGGGGTTCTTTAACGTGCATGGGGACTGTGGCTCTCCCCATACACGGGACCTCCATTTGACGTCCTATCCGAGGGACGACTCATTTTTCACTTGAGTAAAGTGAGGAAAGTCGTGTAAAGTGCCTTTCCCAAGGACACAAGACGGGCAACACGACAGGCGGATTCGAACCGGCGACCTCTCGGTCACTGGCCGAATACACTACCACTGTGCTACGCGGCCCCACTTCTATCACTTTTGCAGTCTGCAGGGGATGCCATCCACAAAATTTACTTGCTGTGGCCTTTAAGTGGAACTTCAAAAGTTTATTCACCCACTACTGTGTAACAAACAGCATTCAATGCTTTGTTTTGCTTCAGTTCTACAGGTTTTCAAGTTAGAGTACATGACATATCACACAGATACAATGATTACCACTGGTGATTGTATAGATTTGGCAGTAGACCAGGGGGTGTCACTAGGGCACGGGACATCAGGTTATCTTGCTGACATCTAGGATCTAATCTCTAAACAGATGTTGGGCTAGACAAATGTTGCATGTCCTCATAAGTTTTCTGGAAGTTTCTCTGTAAACCACTACCCCAACTTGGAAAGATTAAGGACTGTCAGAAAACCTAGCTATAGCTGCAGGTAAAAAAAACAATGCCATCTTATCTGTTATCATAATCTTTCTTCCAAGGATTGGAGATAAATTTAGCTTCTTTCTGCTCCAGGACTGCATAGGAGCTAAAAAGGGTGGATACTGGATAACAAGTCAAGTCAAAGTCAATTGCACAACATTTGTAAAACTGGTACAAAGTAGGGCAAACATACATAGGACTGGTCAGTATTGTTTAAGACAGCTAAAGATGAAAAAGACTTCCACTTACGTTTAAAGGACCATAGAGGGAATCTTCATAATGAAGAGTCTAAAGATCAAGGAACTTATCATAAAAAGAATACTAGAAGTATGAAGGAGGCACAAACATTCATCATTCTAAAGGAAAATTTCTTTTTTCTCTTTCTTGATGAGGTGTTAAGAATCCATCTAAAAGTCAGCTTTAATTTAGGGTTTGAGTTATAATCTGTGGAAATCTGTTAAAAAAATTTGCCTTCAATCTTTGTCCAATTTAAGTGATGGATAAAAGGTAAATTCTATATATATTAATTCTATTCAAGGGGCACTGTGCAGCTCTCATGCACTGATGATGCAGTATCTTTTTCTTCAATCTGTGAAAGGGAGAAGTCACCACCAGCCTTCCCCTAGAACAAAGACCCTTACACTGACCCGTCCCACATGGGAGGTGTGGTATTCTTCCACATGCTGGCACAAGCTCAGGCATGCAGTGGGTTACTACTGGGGTCACCGTAAGGTGGCCACATGTCACCATATCATATTTCAGTATACATGTAGGTGCCTTCAGTTTTTTTCAAACAAGGAGCCTTGGTCCAAACATGTGTGACTGACTCAGATAACTTGTACAGTATTTTTTTTAAGGACATTTTTCTTTTAACAAGAATTTCCTTTCACAAAGCAATAATACTATCTACACAAATGCATTTCTTCTCTGTACATCATTTGAGCAGAACTCCTTGAGGTTGCCCAGGTACCCTGGGGGCCAGCCGGGATAGGGCAGCTAGGACAGTTAATGTGGCTTGGCTCCCCAAACAAAACTCGTTAGCTACCCGGTCCTGTCTGGCTCCCAGGCAGGGTTAGCTTTTGGTGATATAAGTAAGTCAATCCTGGCAAAGGCAACAACAAATTCAACATACTTATAAGATAACTTAACATAGTTACTTAAAAGTTATAGACTATAGACCAAAGACATCTACTCTACTTGTTATAGGATCAGTCTTTCAGCCCCTGGGCTTCCAATATACCTTGAAACTAATGGTTTTTAGGGTGACGCTTCCGCAAATAATTTCCTTATGACCAGTGCTGAAGGGGCACAATTTCATGCATTTTCTTGGGTAAAGTTTGTCGGTAGACAAGTTAAGTTTAATAAATGAAATTTTGATTACGCTTCACGTACAATTCATATCAATTACGCTTGCAGTAAAGTTTCACAGTGACATGACAAGAGACACAAAACAATGACCCGTTGCAGACTCTCTTTCTGTGATCACAAGTTTCTCCACTAAAGTTTCCCCGTGGAGACTGACATGCAGCCAGTGAAAAGTTGGGGAATTTTATCACAGGCAGATCAATTATACATGGTTTGGTGCACCACTAAGGAAGGGATTATAGCCAGGGAAAAATTTTTTAGTACATCCTAACTCCAGGTTTAAAACATGACAAGAATACTTTTATAGGAAGAACATTGACCATGGAAGTGTACACAATAAGCTCATTTTGACATTTTTTCCAAACCAACTTTCCTGAAACATACATTTTGTAAATCTACTCTGCTTCTTAGAAATCATTTCAATGTCATGAATTCAACATTTGCAATAAGTATGTCCTACTTAGAATATTTGTGAGAAAATATGATTTTTGAGGGTTAAAAACTTTTGTTGACCTTTTCCTGACCTGTTTGCTTTCCTTAGGTTTAAGAAAGACTATGTGACCTACATGTAGTCTGAACTGTATCATATTTCCTGATGGACTGGTTGAAGCAGGCCTGGACAGTCAACACAAAACAGATGTAATAGCCACAGTACAAAGACCCATCTATTGTAGGCAGTTCGACAATCTTCAGCCAGACTGACAAATATGACAAATAGTAAAAGATCAAACTTAATGGTCACTTCAGCCTATTTAGAGTCAGACCAAAGATACTAATGAAAATAACAGATTTCTTGTTTCTCTATGGTACAAGGTGTGCATACATGTACATGTACATGTCACATGTGTACATTCTGTTATTAAAAGGCAACTTTATGTGTATGAGGACAAAAGGGCTTAAGGTCAACTCTTCAATAAGAAAACAATAAAGGTAGTTTTGTGATGACTTTTGAGTCTACTAGTACATCCACCAGCCTGAAAGTTTTCTGCAAGGTTTTCTCTGTCTGAGGCTAAGTGGAGTCCCATTATCACTCACATGGGACTGATACAAATCAATCAGCGATGCCATGTTACACACTAATCCTTAAGTAAATCCAAGCAGCAGCTAAACCAGCAGGGGTGTCAGCTACTGGTGAAGGACAAGACTTCAAGCCAGTGGAGATAGGGGAAAGAGTCCACTTACATGTAGCTTACATGTAGGACTTTTGTGAATTATGATAAACCTTTTGAATAAAATTTGTTCAAAACTGCGGGACAACTTAAAGAACGTGCCCTACTAATTGAAAAGAGTAAGGGTCCTTCCCGGTGTAAGTGATTCAAAACATGAAGTCTCAGATGGCCGCACCTGGGCAATTTCTGTCATATTGAGGTCACTTGAGTTAGCAAATGGCTGTCACTGCAAACCCTTTCAACAGTGCTACTAAAACCAATCATTCATCTGTTCATTTATTCCTTCATTCTGTTATTCAAAGTCTAGTCTGATCTGATTTTATGACTCGCTCTCAGCCATACTAGTACATGCACAGGTTGGTTATTAGGCATTACTCGAACTCTTGAAAATATCCTATTGGACTGAGAGAGATGCCATTAAAAGGTTCTAAAAATTACTGGGCATTGTTATATGAGGCAGTGACAAAGTGTTTGTGTCAAAATTACAATAAGCCCTTTGAAATGAGCCTGGCAAAATATAGGAAATATTCAAATAGCATGATAACAAAGAAATTTTCCCCTACGTCTTGAGCCTTCAGCACGTGAGCCGCTGATTGAGTAACTGTACTAATTACACTGTGATGAGATGTCAGGTATGACAGATCTGATGCAGGTTAACAGGACTCTGTGTTCTATTATTTTCATAGTGAACATTAAGTTGATGATTTTAGGTACATTTTGAACTAGTATACAGACTATATTCATATAGACTGCACTCTGATTGCATTCACCTGTATGGAGATTGCAGATAGGTAACTGCAGTGTACAGATAGGTGTATGCAGTCTTAGCACATTTACTGTAGTGTGCAGATAGGTGACTGCAGTCTGCAGTCAGGTATCTGCTATCTGCAGATACCTATCTGCACCTGCAGATAGGTGACTGCAATGTGCAGATAGGTGACTGCAGTCTGCAGATAGGTGACTGCAGTCTACAGATAGGTATATGCAGTCTGCAGACAGGTGACTGCAATCTGCAGATATCGTATGGAGAATTTCTCGTTTTAGTTGAGAATGTGTTATATCTACAATTTGTATATAGTTCTGTAGATCACTAAGTCTTACTACATAAACATGAAGTTCAGATATGTTACATGATATATTAAGTCTTTCTGTTTTGTTTCTGTAAGCTTTGTTGGGGATATGTTTGATATTTTTTGTTTTGTTTTGGTCAAACCAGTTCATTTCATTTGTTTTTGACATTTCAAAGTAAACCTTCTACAGCAGGACAAAATGAAAGACAATGGAAGAAAACCTTCAATCAAACTGGAGTGTACATGTATACTCACTCCTTAAATGTACTTAGATTCAGGGTTTTCTCCAAAGTCTTCATTTACATGTTGACTTGCGGTGAAATCAAGAAAATGAACTGATATGGCTTAACCATATGTTCTATTATTTGTTCCCTTCGTTTTTATGTCAGGGGGTCGTTTGTCAGCCTGATAACTGGGGAACGCGTGGATGGATTGTTTTGATATTTGATATATGGGTAGGATTAGACATGACAAAGAAATGGTAGGAATTGCGTTACGACAGGGTGCTCTAGCGGCGTATTATGGTACTGCAGCAGAACTTCCGGTTTTTTCATCTTGAAATTCTTCTCCCCATAGGCGACGTCTGGAGGGTCGGACCACCACATAGGTCTGGATGAGTTTGATCTTCTTCGCGTGATCGGGCGAGGCAGCTACGCTAAGGTTCTCATGGTCAGACTGAGGAAAACCCAGCGTATCTACGCCATGAAGGTCGTCAAGAAAGAACTGGTCAACGATGACGAGGTTTGTTTGTTTGTTTGTTTGTTTGTTTGTTTATTGGAGGCAGCTACGCTAAGGTTCTCATGGTCCGACTGAGGAAAACCCAGCGTATCTACGCCATGAAGGTCGTCAAGAAAGAACTGGTCAACGATGACGTTTGTTTGTTTGTTTGTTTGTTTGTTGGAGGCAGCTGCAGCAGTGTGTGTGTGTGTGTGTGTGTGTGTGTGTGTGTGTGTGTGTACGTGTGTGTGTGTGTGTGTGTGTGTGTGTACATGTGTGTGTGTTATTGTGTGTGTGTGCGTGTGTGTGTGTGTGTGTGTGTGTGTGTGTGTGTGTGTGTGCGTGTGTGTGTGTGTGTGTGTGTGTGTACATGTGTGTGTGTTATTGTGTGTGTGCGTGTGTGTGTGCGTGTGTGTGCACGTGTGTGTGTGTGTGCGTGTGCGTGCATGCGTGTGTGTGTGTGCACGTGTGTGTTTGTGTGTGTGTGCACGTGTGTGTGTGTGTACATGTGTGTGTGTGTTATTGTGTGTGTGTGCACGTGTGTGTGTGTGTGTGTGCACGTGTGTGTGTGCACGTGTGTGTGTGTGTGTGTGTGTGTGTTTGTCAGCGAGGACAGTAGTTTTGACAAGTCAGTGGATTGTGTGAGCTGTTAGCTAGTGTCCAGGGTCCGTCCTTTTGCCTCCCTGACTGAAGTCGGGTGCCCATTTTTTCACCTGGGGGGTGTCTGCTAGCCTTACTACATGACCATAGACACCATCCAATGCTCAGGCCTTGATTCACATGTGTTTATTATATAAGTGTTTTATTTTGTATTATAGAAATTCCTAAACTTTATTTCCAACACTGAATATATATAATATAAGGACTTACCCTAAATTTTCGGTCAAATTCTGTGGACCTTGTTCACAGAATGACCCTCTCTATCTCCAGCAGTGACGTCAGGATAGAGAGGGTCTAGAAGTCCCAATATTAATTCAGTGTTGGAAAGAAAGTTTAGCAATTTCCATAATGTATTCTACCAACACAGATGAACTTTCATGCTTTGTTTTCTGTTAATGTTTAGGATATAGACTGGGTGCAGACTGAGAAGCATGTGTTTGAGACGGCGTCCAACCATCCCTTCCTGGTGGGACTGCATTCCTGCTTCCAGACAGAGAGCAGGTAGGAAAATGCTTGGAAAAAAGCCTGTGCTCTGCTGAAATGGAGCTATGCCAATAGTACATAAGAAGCTCCATCTTAAGATTGGAATTCCGTTTTTCCCATTTTGAAATGTGCTAATATTTTCAATATAAAAGCACTTGGTGCAAAGTCTTTACATATGATTGACAAGTATGATGTACAGTTGTGAAATATGATAATAACTTTCATGAATATTCATTTTGAAAATTTTCTTCCTGCAGGAATTCCTGCAGGAAGCGTTTTTCCTGCAGGAATTCCTGCAGGAAGCATTTTTCCTGCAGGAATGCTGCAGGCATTCCTGCAGAAATTCCTGCAAGAGAAAGGTAAATTCCTGCAGGAAGAATGTTTCCTGCAGGAATTTCTGCAGGAATGGCCTTGACAATGACAGGAAGCATTCTTTATGCATTTAATTTTGTTTTGAAACTGTTAAACAATGCATTAGATTTCATTAGATGTTTCAGACTTGACTTTAACTATGTATATAAAACAGATATATAATGGAGGCATTTTTTATTGTTTTGTTTTCCTAGTTTTATTGACTGTTGCTGGAGATGCCTGGCATTAGAAATAACTGACCTATGAAGGAACTTCACTTCAAGAAAATGCATTTCCTTCAGTGGCTACTCATATTTTTCAGAAGTACAGAAGCTTGGGCATGGTTACTTCTTTCATTTTTTTCTTTAATTCTTTAACATCACCACTTAGGGTTTATTAGTATCTAAGCCAATTTGATTGTACATGTAGGTGCAAGTCAGGAACATAAACACAAAATTCATAAATTTCATGACAGGCCTAAGCTTCCCTTAAAAGTATAAATTCAATTATTGTAAATTGCACATGTACTGTAAGGGTAGGGTGCCCTAATAGGATAATCATTGGAGTCCATAAGAAAAGTACTGTACAATGAAAGTACAGTACTTTTAGTTACATGTTGTGTAAAAACCTTTATCCTATTATCAGTGCCAACCTGATGAAATTATTTTCGGAACTTCCAGTAACTATTTACTGAATTCTAAACTGTAGTAAATCAAATGATACATTCAGTTGGTGGAAAAGTAGATGACATGAACCGCCTTGTTTGCCATGCTGATAGCTGGTGTTTGGGTTATAGAAACCAACCACTGGCGGCTTTATCTCATGATGCACCCCTCAGGGTAAAACATTGATCCTTTATTAGCATATAGCCAGGTGGCATTCACCAGTCATATTTTATGTTAGTTATGACACTGTAACACAATATTAGAAGTGTCCCGAGCCGGGTGCGTGGACACCTAGAAATTCATTAAACACTGGTGCTAAATGAATCTTATTTATTAGGTTTTTGATACCTACTGGACAGCTGTGTTTAATGAAGTTCTAAGTGCCCAATAGAAAATAATAATCAACCGTCACCAGATCAGATCAGATCACAGAACATTGATCAATCAGAACAACACCCTGTCCTCATCTGGAACTCTTTACATGCTCTAAAATCCTTGAGATTGGGACAAAGGCCTTTTTATCACAAGAGTGTGATATTATCACCTCCCCTCCCCTTTCTCACCCATCTTTAGAGAAGTCATTATATAATCTCCTTTGCACCTACATGAAGGTGTTTAAAGCCAGCAACAACAATGCGTGTATTGATTTATAATGACAGGTAATTAGAGACTGAAGTGAATGGTAGCTGCCTTATTCAGTGCCTCCACTGGTGTATAGAACAGGTCAGTATTTAACACTGCATAGAAGACTAAAGTTTACCCAAAGAGGTTTAACTACCTTGTAGATCACCAAGGAGTTTAGAATTCTCTGATCTCACTGACCTAACCTAGGTTTTACAGCAACCTTGGAATAGATATAATTTTTTACTATTTGCCTTTCAATTGGTAATCTTTTACTCTTGTCTTGGCTACCTTAGGTCTCTTGTTTAAGCAAGGGGCTTTTATCTTGGTTTCAGACAAAAAGTTCCTGATGATGGGTTTGAAGGCTGATACTGATAGCCAGAATAAAGCTACCATTCCAGAATGGCTATCAGTATCACATCAAAATATATACCACAGGCCTTCTACTCTTCAAAATCAACCAGGAAAGTTTGCCAACACGGAGGGTATTGATATGTAAAATTTGGGGTCCTGGAGTATCTTGCAAATACAAGCAATTTTTGTACTATAGAGCCAGGCGTTGAAAAGCAGAAAGGCCCACAAAATAACAACAAACTTTTTGATAACCAAACTTATTGATAACCTGGGCTTTATCTGGTCCAAAGAACCATTATCTTTTTGACTATTAATAAACTTGAAGCCCGCTATGAAGCTATTTACCAGTATGATTCATTATCAGCCAGAAGGCCGACATAACCGCATTCCTCTGGAACAAAGAATTTGCCAATACTGTAACTTGAATAAGATAGAGGATGAGTGTCACTTTATTGTTTACTGCACTTTATACAACAACAAAAGAAACGTCCTCTTTGAAAATATACAAGATATGTTCCCTATTTCCAATACTTGAACACCACGGAAAAAAATTCATATTTCTCATGCAATTAGATCAACCATACATTATTGATTCCATCTGTACTTATATTTATAACTGTTTTAAGAGGTGAGAAGAAGTTGAACTTGTAAATACTGGAATGTATTAGTATTTGTAGAGGTGACAAGATACCTTTTTTTTAATCAAAATTGTACATTATCACTAGCGCTACAATCTGTACTTAGCTTGTTTGAGCACAAATGTACAATCAAGGTCATTGATTCATTATATAGAAACAACAGGCAAAAGTTTGTTCCAGAGATTATTTGTAGTTTCCAAATCCTATTACATGGGCCTGTATATAAGGCACTCACTTTCCTCTTTTTGGTAATTATGCACATTGTTATGCAGGTTCAAAGGAGGTCAGTTATTGTTAAGGCATGCTTCCCAATTAGCAAGTTGAATTAGCAAGTCCCACAGGGACTGTCCCAAAGCACTGGATGGAAAGATTCAGAACACCTCCCTGAGATCAAGGAGGTTGCTTCTTGCTGAGATATTTCTATACTGAACTGCTTTTGAGCCAGATTAGAACTAGAAGAACTTCAAAATTGCAGAAACCTGAAAATTCACTTCTGGGATAGATTACAGGATTCGAATGGTTAAACCAGATCGGCAAATTAAGGAGTAATAAAAGCTCCTTGATCTCACCAACTTGATCTGGCCCTCTTTCAACCTCCTTGATCTGGCTCAACACTTTTGTTTTGAACTGCCAACTAATGGAAATCTTAGAATTCAGAAAAATGGTAAATTAGGTAGTGCTCTGCATTGCACTTAAGCCAACCTCTCACTTTACATAATATAATATAATATTATATACCATTGAAGCTTGGATCCAGGTTACATCCAGGTATGTGATGTCATACTTTGTGGCGTCACCCAGGAAAATAAAAGTTTTTAGATCTTATATTCAGGCCATGTTTCTGAATCAAAAATTTTTTTGAAACAGGATGTGTTTGAAGGCACTTGAAAGGCCATGAAAGAATGTAGCTTCTTACGGTTGCATAAGATAGTATTGTCAGCCTGCAAGATCCGCTTGGAGATTCTGATCATGATAGACAAAGAAGCACAGTGCAAATGACACAGTAGGGTTCGGAGGACACCAACTGACTAGTCTAATTAGTCTGTTCTGTCAACTTTTAGCTTGAGTGGTAAATGTGTTGGGTTCATGAGCTGGCGGGCCCAGGTTAAAATCCTGGGAGCCAGGCACAAATTTTTCTCTTGTGTTTCAGAAGTGTAAGGTTGTGAAGGACGTTGCACTTCTGTGAGGGCCTGCATGCCTTTTTCCGTTAAGTGTTACGAGCCATTTTAATTTACCGTTAATCGTTACCGACCCACTCTAATTCACCGTTAAGCGTTATCGGTATACTCTTCGTGAAGCGTATTGGTCGTTTTAATTCCACGTTAATCGTTACTTGTTATCCCGAATTCACCGTTAAGCATTACCAAGAAATTCTTCGTAACAAGTTATACCCACGAAGTCAAATGCCAGATAGAGCCCCTGAAAATGCAGGAAATGGTGTTTCAAAGGGTCCAGATTTCAAAATTTCTCCAAGCCTCCCGGCCGCTTCGGGTAAAAATATGTTGCGGAAGCGTCGCCCCTCCCCCTCCCAAAAAACCTTTTCACTCAAACAGATTTCAGTGTCCAACTTAGCATAGTTTCCGGCAAAATTTTCTCATCGAATGCAGAAAATGAGGTTTCTCCAGACCTCCCTTGCAACGGCTTGTGGCTTTGGTGCTCACGACGACCTGGCGAAAACATGTTTCAGGGGCGTTGGCCCAAAAAATTTTCTCTTTAATAAAATGTCATTTGATTTACCTTCGTTGGCCAGCAAAATTTGTCCTTCAAAATGCAGTAAATGGCGTTTCAGACGGTCCAGACTTTTAAATTTCCCCGGACTTGTCTGGCAATTTCTCGTGCCGTCCGAGCTTGAAATGGTAAAAATATGTCGGAGGCCGGAGGTCAATTGCTACAACCATGTGTAATTTTGATGAAAATTTCATTATTCTGTCAGCAAAATTTGCCGGAAAATGCAGGAAATAGCATTTCAGAGGGCCATGATTTTAAAAAATTTCCCAGGGAGCATACCCCCTACCCCCATACGATGCGTTGCGCCTTCGGCGCTCCATGTGCTGAAAATTTTGTCAGCAATAGTCCCCCCCAGCCCACAAGAAACTTGCTGTTGCCGCCTCTGGTGGGAACACTGACCCAGGGAAGCAAACGTCATAGACACAGCAGACATTGTCCCTGTCATTCCTCCGGGCTCTGGGCACCTTTTCCTTCTCACAATGCCATTAGTCTGATATTTTCAACCATCGAGGTAACCTAGTTTAGCGCCGTACAAAGAGGAACGAACGTCAATGTTTACTGTCATGCTTTGTAACCCCTCCTGAATTTACCGTTAAGCGTTACCGGACCTTCTGAATTTACCGTTAAGCATTACCGGGCCTCCTGAATTCACCGTTAAGCGTTACCAAGAACCCCCTATGCAGACCCTCTTCTGTGTCAGTGGGAAAGGTCACATTACCATGCATCCCTTTTTCTGAACTGAACTGGTTTTAGCCTTGGTACCAGTTTGCATCATAAGGCAAAATACAAACTGTTTAAAACTGTCTTGTTTTTTTTTGCATCACAGGGCTTGAAAGTCATTTTTGCATGCACCTTAGGCTGAGTAGCCTGTGTTTACACAATCTAGCGCTGGCTGGGGTTAATGACCCCTCCTAGGGCAGCAGCAATACTATAGGGCCGGCCGCTAGGAGCGCGATTTTAGTCAGGCTAGTAGCCTCCTTCACCGGCCTCTCTGGGAAGCTTGGCGGTTTTTTTTTTTTCGGTGGGGGGGGTCGATTCGCGATTTTAATCGGGAATATTGCGGGAAAGGAATATATGCCGGGAAAGGAATATACACCGGAAAGCTTGTACGGGCTAGACGAGTTCGGCTCCTTCACCGGCCTCTCTGGGAAGCTTGGCCCGTACAAGCTTACCGGTGTATATTCCTTTCCTGGCATATTTTGTGTCCTTTGTTATTAACCAAGGAGCTTTATCTGTCACTCAAGAAAGGGTTCGATATCTGGTGTGGCAACCAGTGAAACAACCAGAGGGGCGAGTAGAACAGAAAAACAACATCCCAACTCCCAGGATTCAAACCAGCAGCCGGATCACAAATCCAGTACGCTACCGCTGTCGCCACAAAAGCAAGGACGGTAGGAACTACTTGAACCCACTGTTACACTAGTTGGGCAAAAGCAAACTTTTTTTGGGTCTTCATCCTGCACCAGGTTTTTTGGGAAGCAGTCATAGTCACTTTACAGTGCAACAGTGGTATCAAACGACCAAATGACCAACTTTGAAAGTAGCCCCCCAACTAGAAGCAGTCCAGCTTTTATTTTCGAGCACTCGGGTCTGATTTTACCATGGTCATTACTGACAGAAGGGGGTCTGATAGCGAGCAGTTGTTTAATGTAACGCAGCTTGAAGGGCAAATTGAGCAAGGCACAGCTGGATTGGAAATTAGGCACAGAGGTGCTGACTTCATTCCATGATGCCTATATTAAACCTCCTTGGTTTGAGCAGTCTATTTATTACCTTATTATAAGTGGAGTCCACAATTACCATCAAATTTTCACAAAACTTCAAGAAAAATTATTCATAGTTTACCTTTAAATTGACAAAGACAACCTTGATTTACCCTTTAGGTTTAACCATTTCATATTTAAATAGATTAGTGTAAAAGTGAACTTAGGTTTCTGAAATTCTGTAATTCTTCAGTCTGTAATTTCTTGTAATAGTGTACCCCCAAGTTCCAGGATTCTTTCTGAAGGCCTTAGGTCCTCAGCACTACAGGTAGCCAGGATGTTTGGACCTGGGGAATAATTAGTCCTTTGATAATTGATAATTGGACACCAGCATCCTTTGCATATCTATAGAACAATAGCTGACCTTACTTTAAACCCGCATTACAATAGCGCATACTTACTTGAATTTTCAACAAGAGGAAGCAAGCCCCTGGCTTTCTTAGGCCCAATTTTAAACTTTATGAAATATTCTCTGGAACAAAAATTCAAGTGTTAATCTTATGATGGTCAAAATATGACCAACCAGATCAAACAAATCTCAAGTTGCTGACCAAGGAGCTTTCATTCTTTGCCACGTTCAACTTGGTACTGCATTTACAAGATATCATTGCATGCATGGAAGGAGCATTCGAATAGAGCAGTTTTCATTTGATGAAAACACCCATGTGTGAACAGCCGTAATGGCTCTGTCGGCACAACTGTTGAACATGTCATGGGCAACTTGGACCCCATTCAAATGAAAAAATACAAGTGAGTTAAATGAGGAATCCGATTAAAGCTTTCTATTGGATTAAAAAAATGCGTTCACATTTAATCGGATTAAACTCAAACTTGCGACCACGACCACCCCGAGTCGGGCACACGTCGTGCTTCCAAAATGTTGCCAGACTACCTCATAATTTTGAAGGATTTAGTGACATTGATATTATATATGATAACTGTTGAGAAATTGGCTGGCTTTTGATGCGTCGACAGTCAACAAGAACATGGCGCTTGTGAGGTCATACAGGTTGAACTGGGGGTAGAAATGTTGCGCGGGTGTGATTATACTCTACATTTAACTGTAGTACAAAATGTAAATGTATATGTTGAAAAAGTTGCATGAATAGGAGAAACTACTACTAAAACGTTTGTTGCATACTTTTTTGCCGGTGTGTAGCACTCCTATCTTAGTGTCATTGATTTAGATATGAATTATAAGGCCATTCCTGCAGAAATTCCTGCAGGAAACATTCTTCCTGCAGGAATTTACCTTTCTCCTGCAGGAATTTCTGCAGGAATGCCTGCAGCATTCCTGCAGGAAAAACGCTTCCTGCAGGAATTCCTGCAGGAAAAACGCTTCCTGCAGGAATTCCTGCAGGAAGAAAATTTTCAAAATGAATATTCATGAAAGTTATTATCATATTTCACAACTGTGCATCATACTTGTCAATCATATGTAAAGACTTTGCACCAAGTGCTTTTATATTGAAAATATTAGCACATTTCAAAATGGGAAAAACGGAATTCCAATCTTAAGATGGAGCTTCTTACATGTACATGTATGTGGTAACACTTGATACATACAGTACTAGGCAAATCCATATTATATTCATGAATGAACCAATACTCAAAAGTGTACCCACACAACTAGAAATGAAGCCCAGCCCTAATAATTGTTTTTGTTATGATTTGTTTCAGGCTGTTTTTTGTGATCGAGTTTGTGAACGGAGGAGACCTGATGTTGTTGTTGATGATGTTGTTGTTTTTGTTTTTGTTGTTGATTTTGTTGTTGTTGTTTCAGGCTGTTTTTCGTGATCGAGTTTGTGAACGGAGGAGACCTGATGTTGTTGTTGATGATGTTGTTTTTGTTGTTGATTTTGTTGTTGTTGTTTCAGGCTGTTTTTCGTGATCGAGTTTGTGAACGGAGGAGACCTGATGTTGTTGTTGATGATGTTGTTTTTGTTGTTGATTTTGTTGTTGTTGTTGATTTTGTTGTTGTTTCAGGCTGTTTTTCGTGATCGAGTTTGTGAACGGAGGAGACCTGATGTTCCACATGCAAAGGCAAAGGAAACTTCCAGAAGATCATGCTAGGTAGAGTTACATGTAGACCTCTTCTGTCTGTGTCTTTCTCCCTGCAAATTTATTGTGATATACTTGTATTTTATTACACATTGTGTCTACACTGGAGACCCCTTCTGACTTAAATTCACTTGAAAGTGCTCATGTGATGGTAATTAACATAATTAACAAAGAAAAGCATTTAACAACTAGTTTTCGGTCAGTTCTGACCCTTCTCAAGTTGGAATGACCCGAAGCCTACATGTGTATGTCACATGACCTGACCAGAAGTGTGACTTCAGCAACAGCTCTAAGAACACAGTGTCTTATGTTGAGACACTTGCTTCAATTTGAAGGTTTTACGAATACAATGGAGACCCCTTCTTTGTTTATTGAGATGCCAATTTTAAATTTGAAAGGCTTTCAAAAACAAGACTAAATATGTTTAGATATATTTTGAGGAGTCAAGATTTGACATGGAATCAAAGTTTGGTTTGCGTGCATATTTCTGTAAAAATCATGTAGTTCAAGTGAACAGAAATGTAATGGATTCAAAATCATTGTTTGTGACTCTATTTTGCTTTTGAAAACACGGCGTCAATACATTTTGGGGTAGAGAGTTCCCCGAGCAGCCTCGTAATCCCTGCTTCGCCTATTGAGTCAGTGAAGTCAAGCTTGCCTAAGCTTGATGTTTCTGACTTGGGGAGAAGAGATGCTGCTACAGTTATCACTATGGGCTGCTGACTTCATCTTCATGATGGTTACTAACATCATGCCCTACGAACCTGATTTAGAAAAAAAAAATATTCAATTATATTTCTGACAACACCGATGTTCTTTTCTGAAGGTTTTACGCAGCCGAGATCTCCTGTGCCTTAAACTTCCTGCACGAGCGAGGGATCGTCTATCGCGACCTGAAGCTGGATAATGTGCTGCTGGACTCTGATGGTCACGTCAAGCTCACCGACTACGGCATGTGCAAGGTAACATGATATGATTGTATCTTTCCACTGGGCCCCCTAGTGGCTGTCTATGGTACTGAAGGACATTTTCCTTTTAGACTCACATGGCCACGTCAAGCTGACCGTCCACCGTATGTGCAAGGTGACACATGTATCTTTGTCACAGTGCCCCCTACCATCATTCTATGGTACTGCAGTAGAACTGTAGTATGTGCAAAGTAAAATAACTTGAATGTGTCACTGGGCCCCCTAGTGGCTTTCTACGGTGTTGTAGTAGAACTTGATTTTCTTAAGTTTTACGGGACACTTTTTTTCTGTTTCTGCAGGAGGGTCTCCACCCAGGTGACACGACCAGTACCTTCTGTGGAACCCCGAACTACATCGCTCCAGAAATACTCAGGGGGGAGGACTATGGTAAGGAATTTTTCTGTACCAAACTACACCAGAAATACTCAGGGGGGAGGACTATGGTAAGGAATTTTTCTGTACCAAACTACACCAGAAATACTCAGGGGGGAGGACTATGGTAAGGCATTTTTCTGTACCAAACTACACCAGAAATATTCAGGGGGAGGACTATGGTAAGGCATTTTTCTGTACCAAACTACACCAGAAATACTCAGGGGGGAGGACTATGGTAAGGCATTTTTCTGTACCAAACTACACCAGAAATATTCAGGGGGAGGACTATGGTAAGGAATTATATAAAATGTACAACAGTGGCACTTTGAAGGAAAATTCAGCATCGTTTGGCCTTGTTGTTAATGTTGTTGACAAGGCATTACCCTGACCATCAGGGCAGAATTGCTGATGTTTATCTGTTACATTCAAAGTAAAAATACGAAACAACAGACAGTGTTTTTCTGCATATGGTAAAATTATTAACAAAGTACCACAACTACAGTTCGTAGCTTGGGAAATCTTTGAGACACGCTCTGTCTCTTTATCAAATTGAATGTTTTTTCTGGTTTGCATCCTACAGGCTCGAGTGTAGACTGGTGGGCTAACGTTAATCGGTGATATTAAAAAATACGAAAACCATGTTTTTCTGCATATGGTAGATTTTATACAAAATACCACAACTACTATAGTTCATAGCTTGGAAAGCTTTGGAGACGCACTCTGTCTCTTCATCAATGTTTTTCCTGCTTGTTAGTCGAACTTGCCAAAACTCGATGTTTCTGACTTAGAGAGATGCTGCTACAGCGAGCATAGTTCAGTGCCTAAAAGTGGTCAATGGCCTTGCACTGAAAAAAAAAAACTTGTTTAAAAAAATATTTTTCTGGTTTGTTTTCTGCAGGCTCGAGTGTTGACTGGTGGGCTCTGGGTGTGCTGCTGTTCGAGATGTTGGCGGGGAGGTCTCCCTTCGACATCGTGGGGAATACAGAGAACCCAGACCAGCACACAGAGGACTACCTCTTCCAGGGTAGGCTCACCTTCTCCAGCTCTGCCTGTCTGTCCCATCTGTTAACCATTGTGCTGCAGTTCCATCGTATGATGCTGGGTGGTGCTGCTAGACTGTCCATGATGTCTGCATGCTGTTTTTTCCCAGAGTAGAAATTCTAGTACCCTCTTCACCTTTGAACAGGGTTCCTGCAACAAATTTCTTCTTGTTTTTTATCTGTTGTTTCCATACATTACAGTAAAACAGGTATGAAATAATTCTTCCAGTCTAGTAGTCAAAATGGGCAAACAAATTTTGACTTGATTTTATATCCAATTTGTAATGTAAATGCTGCGTTCAGTACCACAGAGCCCTGGAGATAGGCTTTACCTTATTTGTTAACATTGTTAATCTGTTGAAATGAACGCAGTTTGTCCAGCCTTGTCCATGCTATTGGAATCAAGTGGGAACCCTGTAGGAAAAATCATTACAATACACAACTATAGTATTATTGATCCTTGATATTATTCGATAGCATTTTACCGGGTCTTTTGTATATATTATACGCATATACACAGCATATGTGTCACCTACCCTAAACACACAACACACATTTTTGTATTTTGTGATGTGAAGAAATTCACTGCAAGCAACCCTGTAGAAATAAACCCTCCCCGAGTCTTTGTATGACGGACTTCCTTTCAAAATGGAGTAACTGTGAATTTGTAAGTATCAGTTCCCCACCATCTTGCTTCAGTAAGCTCTCGGTTCTTATATGTTGCTTCCTGATTCCACTTTTTATCATAGCAAGACTTTAGTTTGAAAATTCTTCGTCTCACGATGGGTTCTCTCTTTTCTTCTGTCTCTCCTCTCTCTCCTCTTCTCTCTCTCCAAGCATGTTGTCACTTTTACAGTCGCGCACACTCCACTTCGGTACCCACAGAGCTCAAGCCCAGTATGTAAAGTTCACCTTGTTGCCACTTCCGACCACTGCCATGGGCCGGCACTGTGCTGTCATCCGCATGGACATGTGTTCGAAGTGGGGAAGGAGGTTGAGCGCTTTTAGAGCGCCGAGTGCTGGTAGAGTCCATCTGTAGACTGGCTGTGCATGGCGACCACCCAGCATTGTATCCTCCGAAACAACACCCACCATCCTGACCCACCTCTCATTCAAGTGGAACGTGCCGCATCTACATGCGTTGTGTTTCAAGTTTGGCTCGTGCCATTTGTAAAGCAGGGGATTTTTACAAATTTGATAAACATAATCCTGATGGTTGGTGCTGTGGTAAGAGGGAATTTATGATGACATGAGGCACTTTCATTACAGCGTGTTTTGCCGTGTCACGTCGCATGCCTGTGTTTGTTTGTGCTCATTCGTTTTGGCATACTTCGAGCATACATCTCGCATACATTCATGTACGTGTCTGACGAATGTGAACAACTGTGCCGTACTTCACGTGAGGTCAGAGTGCGTGTGTGCATGGTACAAAGGTCAGAGTGCAGGGTTCGATGACCCCAATGCTGCAGCAGTTCATGACATGTCTCCATTGTTTTTTAACGCACTTCTTTACCATGCTGTTGGCTGACATCTTACCCGTGTGGTCTGACCCTGTTTGAAGGCGACCATGATAGTAAAAGTGGTGAATTCGCCGTGCCAGGTACCACAAGTGTATTTCACTCCTTTCCCCCCCACTTCAGTATACAGGAAGCGTCGCTTATTTTTTGCTTTCTCCAACCTTCCGTGGGTTATTGACCCAATGCATGGCTCGTCGGTTGATGTAAGGCATGCAAAAGTAATCCCCTATCCTCAGTGTCTTGAGGTTCAATGGAAGATGTTGGTGAAGAGTATTGTGCCCCCCCCCCCCCTTTCCTGCACGGTCCGCTCGATAAAGATGAAACCATAGACTTTCTTCTGTTCATTTTCCACGCATGTCATTCATTAACCCCTCAGTAGGTGTCTCTCCTGTGAATTTTGTCCATTCCTCAGGGTTTGCACACATCATGGAACATCCTGGGAATTGGACTGTAATAAGTTTCAGGAAAGTCTGTGAAGAAGAATACCATTCAAAAGAACTGATTTGAGTAAAAATCATATCCAATTTGATTTGAAATGAAATTCATCATTATTCCAAGGAAAGTTAAGTCAATTTCTGTGAAAGTCCACTTAATATCTGGAAAAATTCCTGGAAATTCATTCAAATAACTGGAAAATGCATTGAAATTCCTGGAAAATTAGTCCAGAAAATTTATCCAATTTCCAGGACAATTCATTCAAATTCCTGGAAAATTTGTTCAAACTCCAAGAAAACTCATTCAAACTCCTGGAAAATATGTCGAAATTCCAGGACAATTCATTCAAACTCCAGGAAAACTCATCCAAACTCCTGGGAAATATGTTGAAATTCCAGGAAAATTCATTCAAATTTCAGGAAAATTCTTTCAGATTCCTTGAAAGTTTAACAATATTTGGAAAATTTCTCCTTACTCTGGCAAAACTTTCTCCTTACTCTCCTAGAAAATTCCTGGAATGTTGAGATATTGTGCAAGCCCTTTTCCTGCTTTCCTGTCTGATCTTTCTCTGGCTAACAGCTCACTGTGTCTGTCTGTCCGTCTGTCTCTCTGTGCGCTGCTGCGGGGCGCTAACCCTCTCCTCCCTCCCCGGTCTGCTATCAAGGAGAGCAATCCGTCGAGGACATTTTCGAAGGTAGTTCTTTAGACTTTTCTCCGCTCACATTTTCTAACCACCATCGATGCTCACTACTACTGCTGTTTGTCTTTCTTCGAGCCACATGTTAAGAAACACGACATGATTTTGCTTACACGTGCACTGCTGTACTTGACTTGTTATGGACATGGATATACCCGCAGTTCTGTTCTGTTACACATGTATGATATACAAACATCTGCCCATTCTACATGTAGTATAATTGTTCTCCTAACAGTGGCCGCAGAAATTTGCAGACATTTAGTTCTCTTTTATTTATTCATGTAATTTGCAAGCTTTTGATAACTGAGTTTTATCCATTGTGAAGATGAATACAAAGAAAACTCACATGCCCTTTTTGCAGTACTTATCCTCTTTAATAGGGAGCGCTTTTGGCCCATTCAGTACAAGCAAGAACATGCATTGTTGAACTGCTGGTCTGAAACATGGACTAAGAAATCTATGAAACATATTTTGTGCATTGTAGTGAATTTACAAGAATTTTTTTAGTGTAATATGCTATACTGTTTGATAAAGTGTGATCTTTTGGTCATATTTGGATTTAAGTAGTACACTTATTTAAGTAATTTGTACAATCAAGAAAGTTGATAACCTCCTTGGTACAATCATTGCAGATTTCTGTGCAGTACTCTTTTTATTCACCAGGAGGCACTGCTGAGCTATAAGTTTCTATTGCCTTTTCCTTTCTCCATTCTCACAACTTTTGCTTTTCACTCCATTCCTTTGATTTTTCAAAGCCCCTCTTAAAGCAAAAACATAATTTACGCTTCCAAAAACACGAAAAAATATTAGATTTAAACTATATCTTAAAGATCTAAACATTCTTTAAGTACACTGTATTCATCTGTTTACTCACTCTAAAGGGAAGCTCCAAGTAAATGATTTAATTTACCTACAGTATCAAATGAATTAGTTTTCTGATAAGCAAAACGAGTAATTAAGTAAATATTAAGTAATTACATTTGAGGCTTTGATGATTTATCATTGTAGCTTTGATATACCCTTAATAGATCTACAATATTACTGGCTGTGATCTTTGGGGATGGACTTCAGTCATTTATATTGCTTAAGAACTGGTCTACTTTGTTCCTGTAGCCTCTAGCGTTTATGAAAGTTAGACATCCAGGTGAACAATATTTAAATGCTGTCCATCTCCATAACTGGATAAAATTCTACATGTGAACGTTTAGAGTACGTGACATCTATCTCTTCCTCAGAAGAAAGAATTGATCAAAGACATACTAGTTGCCACTGGAAATGTTCAGAAGTAAATCACCGAATTTCACCCAGTTGTGGTGATTGAATAATCCCTTTGAATGTAGCCTATAGCGTCCAGCGGACGACCGCGGTAGCTTCCGAAAACAATTTACCCCGCCCTAATGATATTAGAAGCGTGACTGTCGGTACATTCAGCCAATAGAATAGCTGTACTTCTGGACCGATATGTTTATGAAGGTTAGACATCCAGGTGAACAATATTTAAAGACCATCCAATCAAATATTACTGGATAAAATTCTGATTCAGGACATTTTGAGTGACATCTGTCTCTCCGCAGAAGGAAAAAGGACAATGATTTCACTTGAAATGTTTGGAAGTAAATCGCCGAATTTTGCCCAGTTACGGTGATTGAAATCCCTTTGAATGTACATGTAGTCTAATGTCCAGCTGACGACCACACTAGCCCCCAAACACAATTAACCCCGCCCTAATGTTATTAGAAGCGTGACTGTCGGCGCATTCAGCCAATAGAATAGCTGTACATGTAGACTAATGACTGTCCTGGCCTCCCCCTCACCCCGGTAAGATTGATGTTTGGTCCATTCCTCGTCCTCCACAATGTACCTGACCTGCCCTGGTGCAGATCTCAGCTACGCAGATCTGTATCCATCAATGGCCCATCTCACAGGCCGGCTCATTTCTCATGTGGAAGGGTTGGTTCAATATAATTAGATGATGCCTGCAAAGCTGACACAGATATAGGATATAGGAGAATTCTTGCACACAACCAGGTTGTACATACTTGCTTACTTTCAGAAGTGATACAGATATACAGATACATGCACAGATTATGTATGTACATGTAACAGAAGCTTGTGTATTATGCCAAAGGACAATGATACTGCGTATACAGTATATACTAGATATAGATACAAAATCTAATATTCAGTATATGAGATACAGAAGCTGGCGTGTTATACAAATGTAAGGCCACACCAATTTAATTTCTTGGTTCACGGATTTGCTCGCTCCTATTTTTTGGAAAAAAATAAAAAAATAAAAATTACCACTCAGCAAATTTTCACCATTAATGAAACCATTCACCAACTTTCTGGTGTAGCAAATTGGCCTTTATATTATAAGCTCCTTAAAGTGTGGGTACAGGTGATGTTACTGTACAAAAATAGTGTTTTTGTACTTTTTTCAAGTGGAAAATTTTTTTCTTTATGTTTTGGATTAGCCGTTACCTTTACCCCAACCATTTTACAATTTTTATTTTTATTTCGCCCTCTCGCTCCATATTTTTTATGAAAAAATCCGTGAACCAAGAAATTAAATTGGTGTGGCCTAAGGGATAGCAGATAACAGAAGCTGGTGTGTTATGCTTCAAGAGCAATCATACGAAAAGGTTGACTGAATGCATGTTGAAATTGTACATGTGAGTGCGGCCCAAACATGTGGCCCAACAGCTATAGAAACGGAGATAGGCAAACCTTTAAGTTTTTTTTTTTTATTATTGTGTGATGATTTGAAATATAGAGTCAATTTAGCACAGGAAATTATTGCATGTATCAAGTCATTTATTATTTCACTGTTCAGCAGTGGAATTAAGTCAAATGAGTTATGATAATAATATTGCCACCTTCATTGCAAATCTACGCCTGGGGTTAGTTGCAATCAACACAAACAATGGAACGATGATATATGATATGGGTACACGTAAGGACGACAAATGAAAGATAAGTAAAACTTGCGCAGCAACTATTCTAAATTTAAGCAACAGTATATGACAGTTAAGCCTATCCGTCAATTTGTTAGCTGGCGTAACAACCCTTCAGCAAAGCACGCCGCTTGTACTGAGTCATCAATGAATGACAGCATGTACATGTATGTATGGGTGCTGTTTTTATTGAACTGCACAGTTTCACACCCACTCCCTGTATGTCTGACATTAGGTATTGTTTGAGCTTTGAAGCCATCAAACAAGAGGCCCCCTTCTGTGTGTAATTGTTCCTTCGCCTTTGTAATATTATTCTTAATCACCATGGTAGTTAGATGTGGATTGTAAAGATAGCATTCAATTTGACTCTTCAGAAGATCAAGTGTTACTGGTACGGTATAGGATATACGTAACATATATATTTTCATTCTGACATGTACATTTGTACTGTTCACCACTGCTAGGTTATTAATGTCTATATATGATGGTATAGCTATGATAATGTTAATTTGGCTGTTTGAAACAGTATCATGTTGGAAAAACATTAATCAGTAAATTTTAGTCTCTACTAAACTACATTTTTTATTCCTGTTATTTTTCACACTAATTAAAATTCCAATATGTTCAGAACATAATTGACTCTAAATGTAGTACATGCCGATATATATTTAAGAATTCAATTTTCTAAACTACAACAAACCAAAAAGTTATCTTTAAATCTTTTTGAATCTTTGAAAAAGAAAAAAAGAGAGAGAGGGGAAGGGAAGAGCAGGTACAGACAGTGAGTCAGATACATAATTGACGTCCAGAAAAAAGCTTGAATTCCCCAACAGTAATTTGAATTTTCTAAAATACGACAAACCGAAAGCCAAAAAATCATCTTTGATCCATATTGAATCTTTCTTTCTTTCTTTCTTTCTTTCTTTATTCGCACATAATAGCATGGCTTAAAAACAAATGTGTATACAAAGATGAAGAACATGCGGGGGGTTAGCAGAAGCCTATGTGGCTTTTCTTTGGCCTCCCCCAGAAATAAGTTGCAGAAATAATAATTATACATAATTAAAGTGAACGAAAAATGCACATAACATAAGTTGAAATCATCATGTGAAATACACTAATGGACTAGAAGTTGTATTACAAATGATCAAATGAAATAATAAATACAAAACAAAATAGACAAAACATATACAAGTAACTTAGGATTTGAGAAAAAAGGTAGGATCTCTAAGTGTTAAGAATCATTAGCTATCAACTACCAAAATCAACCAAAAACTGATATGAAAAACAAGGAAACAAGGAAATCAAACAAATCAGGTAAAAGTTATGCTTGGGTGTGTGATGCAATCAATTTTAACAAGCTTTTTGAACCTGGATAATGATAAGCAGCATTGTTGGACTTGACTTAAATTATTCCAGATGGTGGGGCCTCTAAATTTTATTGTGTGTTGTTTTAGACAAGATTTTGCTTTAACTGGTCTTAAAAGATTCTGCTGTCTTGTGTAGTGGTGGTGAAAATCTGAATTTGAATTGAAATTTAAAAAAAATCTTTGAAAAATAAAAAGAGGGGTGGATGGCAGACAGTGAGTCAGATACATACAAATGTAATTTGCGCCCAGAAAAAGCTTGAATTCCCCTACATAAGCGTCTACTGTAGCCGGTATTTGGTAATTTCAATTTTCAAAACTACGACAAACCGAAAACCAAAAAATCATCTTTGATCCATCCTGAATCGTTGAAAAAGAGAGAGGGAGGGGGTGGGTGGGAGTTGTCTGGCAGACAGTGAGTCAGATACAGTCCAGAAAAAGCTTGAATTCCCCCACAGAAGCGTCTACTGTAGCTGTAGTGTAAGCACTCCCATGGGCCTGATTAGACAGAGATGATAAACAACACTGGCTACACTTCCGGATGGTCTGTACGCTGCAGCGCACATTGTGCTTGCTTCTGTATTCCCTTCCTTCTAGCTTGTCTTACATTGGCTCAGTGAAAATTATTGTAAAATGCAGTATTGTATCGTATTAGATCGTTTTTTATTATATAGTCTTGCATGGGAAAATGTCTCAGTAAATGTTAACATAAAACGTTACAGATAGCATTCAAAGAATGTAAAGTAAATTGGATAGGGGAAAGACACTTCAAGTTGGCATTCTGGCTTTTCCAAATGAATTTTTGAGATTTGTTTAGAATCGTTGACATTGTGTTGTATCTGTTTATAGACATTCCCTTTTTATTAGTTGTGGTTTGATTTTAATTTAGTCCGCTGTATTTGATTTATTCACCTGATTTGATTTATTCTGCCTTTTATTAGTTTACATTTACTTTACGGCCTTTTATTATTAGTTTGTATTGAAAAAAATTCTAAAAGTAGATAATATCCCAGCATGATGCCTTTTTCACAACAAAATAAGTGAATCAAAGTGAGGAAAGCCCCAGTACCTGCCATTCAGGCTTCACACCTTTGAAGAGAAATTGGTGAGTCCAGCTTGTCCTGGGTATAAAAGCCGCGGGCGACCCATTTCTGTCTCCCTGTCAGGAATGACGAACGACCCACGTACTCACAAGAAAATCACCCACGTACTGAAAAGAAAAGCCCATTCAGTGCCCGTCCGTACACGCATACAGCCTGGTTTCGGCCCGGACAGTTCCCAACAGAGCGGGAATAAATCACGACATGTTCGGTAACAATGCAGAAGGCAAACATATCATGCTGTCAACGAGCCGTGCAGCCATAGCCTAGCCATCTGGAACCGTGCAGGGCTCAACACGTGGCCTGGGCTGTGGAGATAACGCGTTTAGAGACTGCCCTTGCAAACCTGGGGCCTGAAAGGATGACTGTAGACTATAATAAGTAGACTTTTTTATTGTGCCAGAGGGGGAGTCACTCCAGCAGTAAGTCCATTTTGCCATGTCTGAGTTGTAAAAGACCATTTTCAGACCTTTGGACTTACTGTCAGTGAAAAGAGGACTTTAGTCCATGGTAAGTCGTTGCAATGGAGTCCCATAGGACCCAATGTGCATGTGTGAACATGGGAGCCATTATAATAATAATAAAGCTGCATTTCATAACTGGCCAACAAAAAAGCTCCATGTTTCGTCTTCAGTCTGAGGTTCGACCACTAAAATTTAGTTTTCTTTTGGTGCATGAAGGAAGGAAGTGTTGTGTCTTTAGCTAAATGAAGTCTGTAGCTAAAAGATTTGAGGGCAACTTTGGTTTTAAAATCAACATTTGGAACATATCCTCATGTTGGTCGTAGAAAGTAAAAAGAATGTTTAGAATGAATGGAAGGAAGCATCACAAAGAAACACACAAGGTACACGTTGGACTGACTGTTAGTCATAAACAATATTATACTCAACATGTCACAACTTGAAGATATATGTAGCATTCTAGCTTTTAAAGAATTTTTAATGATTGTCCCATACACAGCACTTGTTTGAGTGGACTGATATAAATTAGTGTTTGGCAGTAAAGAATGAACCATTTCTGTTGGCAATTTGCTTGTTGTGAAAGGATTCTTGTGGCTGATTTAGTGCTTTATACCAAAGGTTTTGTGTCTCCTTCTCTCGGGTTTTGTGTCTGACATTGTTTAATGGTGCAGCAACCCGGAAATGCGAATCTAATGATGCCATGAAAAATTCTGCTTGTTTGGAATGTTGAAAAACGGCGGCATGCATGGATGACAATATACAATACTTTCTGCCAGAAAATTTAGTCCCGTCTCTCGATCTTTCATCGTTTATCTAGACTACGTCACCTCTTTCTGAACTTTGTCCCAGTTCTGTAAAATCAATGCTCCCCCCCCCTCTAAAATCAATTTATAAACGGATCACTTTTTCCTCTTCCCTTCATCGATACGTCACCTGCCGAGCTCTGATGATAGAACACTAGACCAACTGTTTTGTTTTTATCGCTGATGCGGCAGCACAGAAATGCTAACGTGTGCGTAAGTGGGATGGCGCCGACTTTGACAAATGAGTAATTACAGATCACGAGATAACTTGAGCTTTGTGTGTGAATTAGACCAAACAGTAATGGATAATTCTTTATAAATCTTTATAATTCGTGAAAAACTTGATAATTCTTGGAACTTTGATGCATGAAAACATGATAGAACTTGACGATACCTGGAACAAACTTGATAATTCCTGGAAGATATCATAATTCCTGGAACAAAATTGATAATTCATGGCAAATGTGATAATTCCTTGAAAACATGATTAATTCATTTAAAATGTGATAATTCCTAGAAAACGTGATAAATTCCTGGAAAATAGATAAATTCCTGGAAAATAGAATAATTCTTGGAAAATGTGATAATTCCAGTGAAACAAACTTGATAATTCATTGCAGATGTGATAACTCTTAAGAAAGCTTGATAATTCCTGGAAAATAATTTAATTTCCTAGAAAATGTAATACTATCTAATTTTCTAGAAAAATGCTCCTTACCCCGGGAAAACTTCAATCTGATTCTTTGAAATTCTATAATAATTATTGTAGTTCCTGGAAAGTTGTTCAGATAAACCATGTCAGAAGTTGATCAGACCCTGCAGGCACAAAAAACGCAGACACGTGCACAAATGTGACGGAGCACCGCCCCTGACAAATGCCTGCAGTAACAGATTGCGAGATAACAGCTTTACGAGCAAATTATCCTGAACGGTAATCTGCTCAGACAAAGATAATGGCGGAAAGCAAACCCCGATGATCCTCACCTCCCTTTCACCCCGTTACCTCCCCGTGAACCTTGCAGACTTCCCCTATATATAGTGGCCTGGTTTGGGCACTTATTGAATTTCAATCACACTGGGTAAAATGAAGGACCACTGCCCTATTCAGCCCTGGTCAACAAGAAATTTTCTGGAACACCCTCTGTTCGACCTCTGCCCTTGTGGTGAACCCGTTGTCGCGGTAACCAAGGCACAAGTTGAATGTCAAGTAGGCAGTTTTCAATCTGCAGGGAAAATGCCATGACTGCCTGCGGTAATTGAAAAGGCAATTAGTTCTGATGCAAACAAGTGTTTCTATATTCAATTAGACATACAGTGTATCTGTAGTGCTCAAAATAGATTAAAAAACATACCAGTACCACTCATATTGTTTTGCATTTCTCACAAACTTTTACAAAGGCTTCTGGTAATTTTGTGCCATTTTGAATTCTGTGACAAGGTTGGCACATTTACGTCTTATATATCTATCTGTTGGTAATGTCAGGAAAGCAATTATATAACACTGGTTTTATTGCACTTCAGTACAGATTAGAAGCATCAGAAATATCTGCACAGCTCCAGATTTACCCGCACACTAACCTGTATGTACCCATTATATTAACCGGTATAGTTTATAGACATCGGAAACACCAAGTAGCTCCAGTTTTGCCTAAACATTTATTACCTAAATATGCAGGTGGTGTTTCCAGCCCAGTGCAAATGTGTTCGTAAGCTGCTGCACCCATAGGGAGATGAGAGTGATTACCAGAATGCCAGAAAGCATTTTCCCCAAATCATATTCAGTCGCTTGAGTAACTGCTTTTTGGCGTGTCTTATTACCTTGATGTCTAACCTTCATTGACGTAACTATGATAACGTGAGGCGCTCGTTTTCGCGCCGCGTGCCTGCACATGTGGGCGAGGCAGTTAACCGCCCGTGGTGCCTGCGTTAACCCATCCCACGTCAACAATAAAAGCTGATGACAGACGCCGAGGCTTCGCCAGGTGTCCTGCTGATTTTACTTTAACTTAACACCTTTGCTACGGAGTCGTTGTGTTTTGTGTGTCTGTGGGAACAGTAGAACAATCATGTAACAACTCTTTATATGATATACTGTATATGGGAAAATATGTGTGTAGACTTATTAGGACTCTAATGAGGTAAACCTTTAATACCTATCTCTTACATATCTTTGAATTGTTTGACTCTTACAAAATACTTTATAAGATACTAGTACTTCAAAGTTTGTACTCTTACAAAATACTTTGTACTCTATACAATTCATAGAAATGGTAATGAAAATGTACAATTGTATGGTTTTAGCAATAGTCGGGAAAATTCAAATGCATTATTGGAGTCAATTTTTTTAGTGATACTCATATGTCAAATCAGATGAACAGAGGTTTTCTATGACATAATTTAATATCATAGCAATTTTTTCTGGCCCAAAATATGAAGTAATCACGAAATATGAAATATGATGACATAAATGAAGAGAACCTGATAACCCCACTTTACAGGTTATTTGCCTGGATGGGACGATCCGTCAGCAGTAAGATTTAATCAACGGAGCTGGGAGTAACCTCCTGTTCAACCCTGCCCTTCCAGTGAACCCCGAGCCTTGACTGCGTAAAGAGCGCTCTGAAGAAGACAAACACAGCTCAGCTGCTCAATGGCATTAACCCTGGAGTGTACCTAACCTCACTCTTCAAACTGGCCTCCCTCCGACCCAAAATGGGCCCGGGACAATAGGGGGATGGGCCGGGGCACAAGCGGGCTTCGAACCCGCGACCCCCGGACTCGCACGCTCCCTGACAACGGCCACGGTCAGGATTGGGCATTTAAAAACGACAGCAGGGAGTTTTTCTGGAATGCGCTTCACGCGAGGTTGTCGGGTCCTGTCCTTTTGTTTCGCGTGGACAGGGTGAGAGGTTTATCACTCGTCTCTGCTTGCAGCATCTGTAGTCCGGACGTTCTGACGTAGTAACTCATCAGAACCAACACGGACAAGTTCATCTGCACTCTTAAATCTAGAGAACGTATCGCCCGCATCTGTTCGTTCCGTTTGTAGCACCGAGTGCTCATGATGTTACGACGTAGTAACTCATACCCAAGTTCAATTTTGTTTTGAACATGTAACCAATCCATTCTGCTTCAAGACATAAATTGCCCTTTTCCGTCAACTCTTAGGGCACGGTCATAAAAGTTGCCTTCTGTCTACTTGGCCGACAGTTGGAATATCTGTAACTCCTGTGAGTTTGGTCCATCCGTAGTCTTGACATTTGGACATAGTAACTCATACCCAAGTTCATTTGTTTTGAACACATAACCAATCCATTCTGCTTCAAGACATAAATTGCCCTTTTCCGTCAACTCTTAGGGCACGGTCGTAAAAGTTGCCTTCTGTCCACTTGGCCGACATTTTGTGAAAATCTGTAACTCATGTCTGTTTGGTCCATCTGTAGTCTTCACATTTGGACGTAGCCCAAAGTTCGTTGGACGTAGCTCATGCCCAGGTTCATTACAATGTTTTGGACACTGATATATATTTACTGGTTCATTCTACCCTTTTTCTTTCACTCGAAGTATGGAAGTAAAATGTACCTTCTGTCCACTCGCTGAACATTTGGAAAAGGTGAAATCTTGTCCTTAGTCTCAACGTTTTGACGTACACATTATAACCAATCCATTCTGCTTTAAGACATAAATTGCCTGCTTTAACTCAAGGTATGGTCGTAAGATGTGCCTTCTGTCCGCTTGCTGGACATTTGTTATACGTGTAAACTGCATCTGTTCGGTCCATTCATAGTGACGACACTTGGACGTAGTAACTCTTATGAACCACTTCGGACAAGTTCACATGGACTCGTAAATTGCCCGCATTTTCTTCAACCTCAAAGAAGGCTGGTACAAAAGTTTGTGTTTTGTCTGCTTTAAGACATTTGGCTGTAATGATTCATGTCCAAGTTCGTACAGCTGCTGAGTAATAGATTGCCTTCTCCTTTAAATCTAAGAAACGGTTTTGAAAAGGACCTTCTGTCAATGTGTCCAAACCACTATTTTTGGACATAACTTGAAAGAATGTGCATTCTGTCGACTTGGTCACATTTGCTCAGAGTAACTCTTCTTGACCAACATTAACAAGTTCATGTTGGACTATTGCCCAGTTTTTCTGCAACTACAAAAGTTACAGAAACTACAAAAGCTTTTTTTGGTAACTGCAAAAGTATGTCAGATTTTCCAACATTTTGACTTAGTAACTGGATGTCATAAATGTCTGTTCTAATACTTCTCTATGACCTCAAAGAACTGTAACAGTTGTAAAATGCACCTTTTGTCCTTTTTGGCTAACAATGGGAAGATACATGATTGTACATCGCACACATCTGTTTGGTCCATGTGTAGCTTCGAGATTACTCTAAAGTCCCTAATAAACGTACCGGGACGTTTATTTTTTTCAGCCGCAAAATCCACCCGGTACGTTCTTATTTTGGACGGTACGTTTATTATTTTTTTGAAAATTGGACCAGAAGCCCATGAAATAATGAAAATTTGGGTTTTTCTAACCATATTTTTGTGGAATTTTTGCTCAAAATTCACAAATTTTCAGTCGATAATATAATAGCGGCGCGGATTAATTTTTTTCCCCATCGCTATGACTCAAACATTACGCGGTACTCGTAACATATCGGTCAATCTCGCTATGACGCTACAAAGTAAAAGTTATTATTTTGAGAAAATAAGACGCCACATTGAAGTTTTAAGTCACATTTGTTTATAAACAACTTTAAAAGGCTTTGTTTACATCGTAAACTAAAATAACACTGACCACAAAACATGTCATATTTTCGGCCGTGTGGTTCCATGCGCTATCGGCAGCGAGTCGGAAGAAAAATTCTTTCACATAAGAAATAATGGACGTAAAAACAACAACTAGAACCTCGATTCCCTTGTGATATGAGTTTTGAGGCCGCAAATTCTCCAAAACGGCAGGAATTCGTCGGTAAAAACAGCTGAAAACTTGTTGCGAACCGATCCAATATGGCTGCCATTTGTAACATGCAGTGACAGTAAAACTGGCATCCGATTTGTTCACAAGATTCCGATCTTTAAAATGATGCCGTAAATGCATCGAAAAGATCGTATTTTGGGTTGATAATGGACACAGGATGCCATTCATATTTTCAGAGTGTTGACTTTCAGAAATAATCGTAAGATTTTCTCATTTTAGCAATTTCTAGTCTGTAACATATTAGTATTTTTTGGCCTGAGATGATGAGCTACTTTTACAGACAAGTTCTCACAAAAACTTTTTTGTAAACAGGAGTTTATGAAATATGAACAAAACGCTATTCTGGGAGTGTTGATGTATGTTTAAATTAGTTGTAATTTCTGAAGAAAATATGGTAGAGTACTTGTAGCTATATATACAATTATTTTAATGGCATGCGAGTAATTATAAGTAATATACAATTTTCATTAAATTACTTGCTTCAAGTTCAAAGTAGAATATGCATGTATCATGTAAATTTTCACTTGTTGAATTTGAAAGCGCCATTGGCCCCTGGTTATGGGTCTTAGCGGGGAACCTATGCCCAATTTTTTCAACACTTGGGCTACTACTAGTATGAATTTATTAAAATCTATGTATACCTTTTATTACAAAACGGAGGAAATGTTATAATTCGACCAAGATATCTATAGTTATTCATTATATATACAGCTAACTGATATGGTGCTAAGGTATAAGGTATAAGCAAATAAAAAGAACCTACCTGCTTCTTTCCCTCGGACAGAAGTAGCATGGACACAATCTACATGTCAATTTGGTCATTTTCCGGGGGGTATGTTTATTCCGGAAGGTATGTTTATTAGATTTTGAAGATTTGTCCGGGGGGTATGTTTATTCCGGGGGGTATGTTTATTAGGGACTTAAGAGTAGTTAGTGTAATTCAACCTCAAGTTCATATGGAACTCGTAAATTATCTGCTTTTCCTTTTCATCTAAAGAACAGTAATAAAATAGGGCTTTTGTTGACTTGGCCAAAGCACTTCACTTTCATGTGTTTTGACATTCCACCTACATTGACGTTTCATGCAGAACTCATCAATTACTTTCCCTCGAAGAATAGTAATAAAAAGGCCTTCTGTCAATTTGTTCAACATTTGGACATACAGTACAACACTGTAGTAACTCATGTCCAAGTTCATGTCCCATTCATTATATCGCCAGCTTTTCCTTCAACCCCTTAGAATAGGTACAATGCGTCTGCTTTCAAATTGTCCATCCCGCTTCACTAACATGTGTTTCGTACATATATATATAACCAATTCATTCTGCAACTTCAAAGAGTAAAGTTTTTGTCAGTAGATGATGTCAAAAGAAAAGCACTACAATACGTGGAATGAAATTTGAAAAGGGCGCATATGGACGGGCTATTAAGTAAGGAACTTGACATCTTCCTTGTTTTTGAAGTTAAGAAGATTCATGTTCAAGTTCGGGTCGTTGAACTCAAATTATGGAGGCTTAACAAATGTTCCACCTGCAGGGCTCGAAATACCCTTTCCTGCATATCTGCAGTGGTGCAGGTAACACTGAAAATCACCTGCACAGACAAATTTTACTTGCACCACTCGGAATTTATGAAATATGGATCATACTAAAATTGTGTAGGAACCATTGCTATTGTTACTTCTATACTTTATAGGCCGTAACAGTCAATATAAATGCAGCTTAAATAACAATCCACATAGATCTACGTCATATAACATTTATGTATAAAACCCAGTATATGGACCAGTTAGGTGCAGGTAGACACCAGAAATACCTGCACAGCTCCAATTTTACCTGCACAAACCTGTATATGCAGGTGGTATTTCCAGCCCTGACCTGAAATCTCTGTGCTCTTCTTAACATGTCCCAAAAGATGCATTTAACTTCTCGACAAATTTGTACATGCTGCTCGAAAGCAATTTACCTTGAGCTTTGAGTAAACGATTCTTGAAGACTGCGTTAATTGGTGTAGATGGACCAATTTTGATCCTGTTTCACGCTGTTCTGGGATTTTGTGAAAGGTACACGATGAAGTATGTGAGAAATTACGCTCTGTTAAGAGTCTTGGTTTATGGAGGTTACATATTGTTGCTGACAGTTTCAAGGCTTTTGTTCGTGGTTGTCCATTTTGAAGACAGTAACTGTTATGGCACATATGTCCCTGGATTATTTCTGTAAGAAACTGCATCTCCAATTCATTTCAAGGTTGCAATAATATCGTTTTAAGTGCACACACCACATTCGTATACACTTGGGAAAAACTGTTTTGATCTATTGAGAAAGATATGAAAATAACTGAAGGAAGATGAGGGAGGGTGAAGGACAGTAAAAGGTTTTGGAGTAAGTTTATTGCCCACTTTTACATGTAATCATCTCATACAGAAATTTTATATCTGTGACTAGTTTCATCAGGTCCTGGAGATTTTACCTGCCGATTTCTCATGGTTG
Organism: Branchiostoma floridae x Branchiostoma belcheri; assembly: GCA_019207045.1. Classification (NCBI taxonomy): domain Eukaryota; kingdom Metazoa; phylum Chordata; class Leptocardii; order Amphioxiformes; family Branchiostomatidae; genus Branchiostoma; species Branchiostoma floridae x Branchiostoma belcheri. The sequence continues at coordinate 1,108,648 of CM033032.1, forward strand.
CTCATTATCTTGAATGTGATAATATAAAACTACAACAATGATTATTACAAGATAGAAAATATAACACACATAGCAACCCACATATACATGTACATAGCGGCACTGAGAACATAATGGCATACAAAATAGATATGTGCAACTTTCAGACGAATGGTATATATTCAATTTCTCTTTTGGCAGATCTATGATGCATTATTTTACAAGATACCATCCTTGCACATATATTTGCAAACACCACCATTGTATGCTCAAGTTCCATTAACATTAATGCCATTTTGTTCTGGGTACTTGCCAATGTTTGAAACATTATGATTACTGCATTTCTCCCAGCATATTACATCACACCAGTGGGGTGCTGCAGTAAGTAAGTGGATTTCATAAGGAAGTTCTGGGAACTCGGCCAAGATTGCGTAATTCTCACCAGGAATGTCCTATTTCTGCTGATAATTAGTTATCAGGTCCTCCATGGGATAACCGTGTAACAGGTTTGGTTGTTCCTGGGTTTAGAGCCGGAGAATGGGCACAACTATATGCAACCCATGTACATGTACGTGTAGGGGGATACCATCCTTGCACCTGTACAATGGTTATGGAAACACCACCAGGGCTCGAAATTCATTTTTGGGATTAGGTGCACTGGTGCACCCAGCTTAAGAAATTGGGTGCACTAATAGCAAAACCTAGTTACAAGCTATCAAATTCTTAAACAAGTACCATGACATTTTTGTTATCTTTCTAACACTTAGATGTCAAGAATATGATGTATACACCAGGTATACTTTGATATCTTCCATACATACGTATAAGAAATTTTTGTGTGCACCCTGTGCACCCACAGAAAATAATTGGGTGCACAGCTCCAATTTTGGGTGCACCTGTACAATGTATATGCTAACACCACCCCTAGCATGTCAGCTTTTCATACTGAGGCAGGCCGTATTCGCTCCCCCCGAAACTGTATGTGCCATTGGTACAAAGTCTACTTTTCCCCCAGACTCCGTTTTCTTGTTGATCTGCTAGTTCAGCATTATTTGCCAAGAGGCTTTTATTCGCGGGTCTGTGTGTCTGTGTCTGTCTGTTTCTTTTGTTCTTTCTGAACAGCCTTACTCCCAAAGTTGTAGATGAAACTTTAGTTTGTTGGTAGGTGTTGGTAGAAGAAGAAACAATTAGATCACAGGCCCCATGGTGGCTTTACGTGGTACTGCAGTAGGATGTCCGGTTTTGATATCTTGTGTTCTGGACAGGATTTTTGGTCAGTATTATGGTACATGTAGATAGCTCTTGTTTTTGTTTTTGAGAAACTAACTCGGTTTTGCATTACAGAGCACCTACTAAATTTGTCCATCAATGACCTAAATGTATTAACAGCATGCTACAGGCTATAGTTTTTTTTATATTCACATATATGTAATGCCCATTTGGAAAGTAAGAAGGCCACAGGGCACTAGTCTCTACCAGACTCCGGGTCGCTGGAAAATCGTAGAAATAGAGGAGTGAGGCCAGAGGAGTGTAGCCGGCTAGGGAACAGCACGCGACCCGCCGGCTTACTCCTCTATTCTATTTCTACGGTTTTCCAGTGACCCGGAGTCTAGTAGAGACTAACAGGGCACCTGCCATATGCTATTTGTGTGGTGACCTACTTATATATAAAGGTTACTGGCTGAATAGGGATGGGCTGGACATATTTCCTGGCGCAGAATTGATTTTGTTATAATTGAAAACAAGACTGTGGGTGTCATTTGTGCATGGATGTGGGTGTGTTTGTGGGTGAGTGAGTGGGTTTATGTGTGGGTGGGTGGGTGTGTTTGTGTTGTGTGGGTCAGGGTGAGCGGGTGGGTGGGTGTGTTCATGGGTGAGCGGGTAGGTTTGTAGGTGGACTGTAACTTAGTGTAAGTCAAGAAGATGTGGGTGGATACATGCATGTGTACGTGGGTAGGTGCAAAGCAAAGGATAAGTCTAGTTATGGACCCTAGCGGCGTTCTGCGTTACTGCAGCAGAATTTGGTTTGATGTACAATTGGACTCTTGGTATGGGCCTGGTCATAACTTGGCACAATCGGTTGTAACAGTAAACAGTTAGCTGTGAAGTTTTGTACATAATGTCGAGCTTTATTCCGACAGAAAGAGTTCTTTGGAATATTCGGTAGAGTGCATTACACACAAAATTTTGCAGGACGTTCTGCAAAATTTTGCAAGGGGTTCCGTGAAGTTTGCAAACGTTTGTGTATTTTGTGAAGAAATTCATCTTAAGTGTCTTTGCCAAGGTCACAATGTATGACTGGAGCTTTTCGGGGGACTCAAACTCAGGACCTCTGAGGTTTGAGCAGGGCTCTAGCCAGCGTCCGTTTTTCCGTCAATTGACGGAAATTTGCTGCGTGTGACGGAAAAATTTTAAAACCATTCCGTCAACTTTGACGGACAAAAATCTGATAAAAGCTCCTTGGTGGAAGCTACAAGCTGCTTGGGGACGCCGTCCACGGCCGTAGAAGCCACACTGTTTTTTTTTTGCTATTGCGTACGATAATCTCATTAAAACCCGTTTTTCAAAGTCTCAGTTCAGTCTCTCTAACTCCTGGAATAGTGTTTTCGCGACAATGGGAATTGGCTGACGGAAAAAAATGTCGAGCTGGCTAGAGCCCTGGGTTTGAGTCATACACCTACTGTTACGCCACACTGTGCTGCACACTCCCTAATATTAACATGATGGATACTGTTGTCATGTTACAAGGACCTTGTTAAAAATAACCAGTACTAATATACATGGAAATAAATCCGGATTTGGGAGTGATTTTTCACTGTCGGGTAGCCTGAAAAATGTCATTAATATCCAGGGATTGTCAGAGTCCTCCTGGGGCTCATCTCTGAGATTCAAACGTTCAAATAAAATACTGAACATGCAGAAATGTTTTCAGTGGCTTTATGTTGGCAATTTTCCGGAGGCCCCTTCAACAGGATCTCGAAATCACCGCAAACATTTTTCCATTACAGTTTTGTGACTACGGTATAACGTGCAATCGCAAACTCAAAACCGCTTTCTATCGTCATAAGTATTTTGAACAACAGTAAAAGTAGAAACAGAGGACATATACTAAGATTAGAAAAAGAGTATTTCATCCAGGAGCTTTTATGAGGAGGGCGTGTCTCGGACGTCCTGGCCCCCCTGTTCTGTCTGTCCCACCGGAAGATGAGGGGTGGGGAGGGGGGCACTAAATGTCAGCGGACCCAGCGAGACGTGAAGTTGTTAATGTTGTGTCCTTCACGGCTGGCGGGATTTCTGGGGCAGGGTCACTCCAAGGTCGTGAAGCAATCATGAAAAAACTGTCACAGTAACAGGGTTTTCAGCAGAAACTTTTTATGATGTAGGATAGCCGTGTTATAGGAAGGTGCAAAGCTGCCCATGAGAATTTTCACGGATTTTAGCAAAGTAATCCAGTTATTAGGGAAGAAACACCAAGAAACAGTCATGCCTTCAAATACCAGAGTTACCAACCTAGGATTGATGTGTTCAAAAATTCGTACTTTCCCAGAACTATCATAGAGTGGAACTTGTTATCACCAAGTACAGTAGGGGCATCTTCTCTGGGTAGTTTTAAAGAACGCTTGCAGATAGATGTGCAAAAGTTAGGTGTAATGAGTCGTTCGGTGTAATATAACCAGCTGCTGCCACGCCGCGTGCCTGCGAAGCTGGTGTGTTACGCCGAACGGCGGTTATACCGGCTATGTAGATTCAGATACAGATGACCAATAAACTGGTGGAAGTACCAACTGATAAGTATCTAATACCAGCTCAAAAAAAGAACCAAATATCCCAAACCGGATACTACCGGGAAGAAACTCTCTAAATTTGTTAACCAGGTGTTGGCCATTATTCCATCATTTGGGAGAACCCCCCATTCCACTACTATTGGGCAGATGTTTTTACAACCTTTGCCAGGAAGGTTAAACATGTATAAATGTACATGATGCAGAGTCAGAAACCATTGGATATGCATTTTCAGCACCAAGGACAGGTCATTCACCCATGTGGCTTTTAGAATAATGATGTGCTCTGACACCTAAAAGACACCGCCCAAGTAATGAATTGCTTTTAAGACAATTTATCTACCTTTCAACTGCTGACCTGGAACGGAAAAATGATAAGTTTGGATTAGTGCATTGTTCTCAATTCTATAAGCTCCAAAAATTGTTATTGTATTTTTCATTTAAAGCTTATTTTGGTTTGTTAAGATCTGTTAAAAAAACAGCTTGAATGTAGAGCTTGTTTGTTAGTAAATGTTAAAGATCTTTCCCAGAGATTTCAATAGCTTTTTTCCCCAATCCTCCATGATTATGATAGTTCTGGAAAAATACGAAATTTTGGGAAAACATGAATTTTGAACACGTCAGTCCTCCCAAAAAGTGTGGTTATTTCTCCAGTCGATAAATGAAGATACATATACCTATATATTCAATGAATGTACATGTAGACTACTTATTACATATACCTATTCCTTTATGTAGAATACATTCAATGAAATTCAATGTACACTACATACATTACATATAGACTACTTTCACTGTAGATTACATGGCAAATTGTTAAGCTAGGAACTGCCCTGTTTTGAGTAAATGTTAATGATCATTCCCAGAAATGCCAATATTCCCTTCTTTTTTCCCCATTATACTCCTACTCTTCCCCGCCAGCACAGTAATTTCTCCCGTGTCCTACGGTTGACCCCCCCGCGTCCCGGGCCACACATCTACGCGACTCCAGACGGGATATAAATGGTCTGCAGCGCTGGAAACTAGGTTAAATCGCTCGCTTAAATTGCCATCGGCTTAAACCCTCCCCACGTGCTTAGGGTACCGTAAATCTAGTAAGATGTTGGCAGTGGATTTATTTTGATGGTTCCAGTGGCAAATTTGTGACACTGTAAAGGTGTGTTTCAAAAAGTATGACTACCGTGTACCACAGAATTGTTCATGTCCTGATCCAAACTTACAAAGGTGAAACACTAGAAAAACGTCTGTTTCATTTAGTTTAGAATGAACAAAAATTGATCAAATCATTTTCAAAATTGAAATTATCAAGAAATACCAAAAATCAATAATGAAATAAATCAATATTGAAAATTTTAAGTTTCAACATATTAAAGATTTTGTCAAAATTTGAATTCATTAAGATTTATTGGAAATTCAAAAATCCACCAAAAATTTTGTAAGAATTGCTAAGTTGTACCGCTAAAATAGAGTACCCAAGGGTTAATCCACTGTCAGTTGGTAACTAACATTTCTCTCTGTGAAAACGATGCATGTTCAGTACGTCTCCCCCGTCCTATAGAAAGGACCAGAGGCCAACTGATGGTATCGCAAATTCCATCGGTCCATTTCCCCGTACAGGGTACAAAGCTAGGTTCATCCCGATGGTCGTCAAACTGTCTGGCCTAAAACGCTTGATGGACGGGTTCAGGCGCGGAGGCGGCTTTATGCCCTTTTGAACTGTTGAACCTTCGTCCGTGCCAGCCTCCGTAACCAATGGGGTGCTTCCGTTGCCGTCCGGCGAGGTTTAGTGCTTGGCACAGACATTTTGGGGAAAATCAATTTTGCGGGAAGATGAAAGGTTGTAATCTCCAAGCAGATCCTATGGTAGCATAAGATAGTATCAAAAGCTGGCAGAGGAGTGAAGCCGGCTTAGGAGTGTGTTGTGCTTCCGTTGCCGTCCGGCGAGGTTTAGTGCTTGGCACAGACATTTTGGGGAAAATCAATTTTGCGGGAAGATGAAAGGTTGTAATCTCCAAGCAGATCCTATGGTAGCATAAGATAGTATCAAAAGCTGGCAGAGGAGTGAAGCCGGCTTAGGAGTGTGTTTTGCTACCGGGGATCTGCCTCCACTGAAACCGGGAGGAGCATTTCTATTCAACATTGGTGTTGCTGCCCCTCCCTGTTGTCATGTGCTAATGATTTTACGAGCGACAAAGTCAGTGACCAGCAAATGCTCCAGTTGGAATTTAGCACCAAACAGGAAGGAGGGCAATTAGCACCTACACTTCAAGCATAGCTTGAATGGGAAACAATTGGGTGTTAATAGCCTTTGTTCTAGCTGACTGAAGGCAGATTCTACATGGCAAATGGGCACCTCTTGGCTAACTACACTCCTTGGCCAGTTTGGTACTATCTTATACCATTGTAGGATCTGCTTGGAGATTAGAAAGGTTGGCGGAAGGTTGGAATCGGTCAGCCTTAGGGTTAGGTAAGCATGTTTGGACGGGAGAATTTTGTGGAGTTGTTGTAAAGCTGAAGCTTAGGGTGCGTATAGGGGTGCAAAAAATTCAGGTACAGGTACGGCTCAGGTAAAAAGGAACAGGTCCGGACCTGAACCTGGACCTAATTATTTGTGAAAACTTGTGAATGGACGATGCTCAAAACAATGGTCAATTTTGCTCTAAAAGAATCTTTTTGGTGGAGTATCCGACATCCATTTTTTGGGAATAATTTGAATAGAAAAGTTCTTATATACCACTGATGATATGAATCAACCAAGATGCCATGTTTCGACACCATAAGTTTAAGTCCTTGTTTTTCAACTGCAGTTGTTGCAATTATTTCCATTTGTCAAAGCATTAGAAGTTAAGAATTCATTGTTTTTCCACTGTGGTTTGCAAAGCAATTTAGCTTAGATGACGGCCTTGTACAATTGAACAAACCATTTGTGTATATACGCCACAGTACATTGTAAGTTATATTTTAGCACCAGCAAACCAAAGACCTTGAATACTGGTATGTTCCAACTGCAGTTGTTGCAAATTTTATCAATTAATCAGTTCTAAGGTATTAAGATTTATCAAGAGGATCTATTATTTTTCCTCTATTGTTTGCAAAGCAATTTAGTTTGACAGATGACGGCCTTGTACAATTGAGCAAAGCATCTGTCTATATGCCATATACATAAAGGTACCCAATTTACTCTGTACATCCTCCTGTTAGCGATCTGACAAACATCTTGAAGTGTCCTCATAAATTAAGACGTATCTAATGCCATGTCTTAAGTCCCTCCATGAAGACATATTCAATGCCACTTCTTAAGTACCTTCGTTAAGACATATTCAATGCCACTTCTTAAGTACCTTCGTTAAGACATATTTCATACCATTTCTTAAGTGCATTCTTGAAAAGTGGTCTTAGAGCTCCAAGAATTCTTCTTGATGGCATTAACGTCTAGAAATCGCTGACGATGAGGTATGGCTGCATTTTGTCGACAAAAGTCCATTATGTTTTCGGGCAATTTTCCTTCACGACAATATTTGTGTATCTTCAATATCGTCGTAGCGCTTTGTCAGGATATCATGTTGGCAATGAAGTACAGTGGTTCTTCTATGGTGGATCTTAAGCAGTTAACGCTAAGGCCAAGGGAAAACATTCTGTGTTTCCTGTTTCAGTCCAGAAAAAATTAGGGACCCGGTAGATCTCCTTTTTTTTCTAGTAATTTTTTTTTTAGGCTGGCCCAAACTCTATTAACAGTAGAGTTGAACAACGTAAACTGCATAGGGACACTTGTTTTTTCAATGTCAAACTTTGATTTTGGGCATAATAGATACAATGTACATATACATTTGTCCTTCATTAGACGAGACAAGCAGTGTTTTTACTTCGATAGGAAGAAGGCTGAAAAAAAAATTTTAACTGGAAGCTACATTTGAACATGAATCCGCTGCCCACCCCTCAAAAAAGTCTAGGGTCGGCAGGTTTTTCTAGGGTAGGTAGGGAAACAGGGAACACAACATTTTTTTCCTAGGCCCAAAGAATGTGAAGGACAAAGAATACATCAAGAAATCTACGGAGGTAACGTGGATAGATGGGATGATTGAGGATCTCATCTGGATGGTCCTGATGCTGGAGGAAATGGGATGTTATCAAAGATAATGCTGCAGGCAAACCATTAGATGTAAACATTTCATATGGAGTTGAGCTGCTACAAATAGGAGATATTATTCTTCATAACCTCTGCTTATATAAGGGGGAAATGAGGATGCATATGGTCACAGAATTCTGCATTAAAAAATATGGTCACAGAATTCTGTATATGGTCACAGAATTCTGTATATGGTCACAGAATTCTGCATTATGGCCACAGACTTCTGTGTAGAATTCATTTCTGTGTCTGCCTCAGAATTCTGCTCAGAATTCTGTAGATTGGACAAGCCCCCTAATGGCCAATGTTATCTACATGTATTTTATGACCATTTTTGTCATATCTACAAAAATCAACAGTGTTGGTTTAAGAAGGAGAACTAGAAGTAGAAGGAGAAATCACAGGCTGTCCGGAATGGTAGTGTATATCCAGAATTAAGGTTTCTGTTATGCTAGATGTGGTTCCTTGAGAGACTTGTGTCTCCTTGAGAAGAACCTGAGAAACATCCATCAAGACAAAGGTACAGTTATATAGAGGTAGTGTGCGCAGTCCAGTGGTTAGAGGCCCTGCCTCTGGAGTTGAAAGCCGTGAGTTCGACTGTAGCTAACCTGACATGCATGCTACCAGAAAGGGCCGCAGTTCTCAGGGAGGGTGTCGTTCAGCCGTGGTCCACTGTTCGTTCTGCTTGTCGAAAAGAGCTAGGGGAACTTTCCCGGCACAATGAACCTGTAAATGTCTGTACACATGAAAAGTGGCCTGCAGGCCAATTTGAGCTTCCCATGAATAAACAAAGATTCAAACACAGAAAATAAATGGTGTCGGTAAAACTTGTCTGTTACAGGTAATTTTCAGTTTTACCTTGCACCTGAGCACAGGTGTACTGAAAAAGATACGTATACCCATTTCGAGCCCTGTCACATGACTATGTTCCTCTGTCTGGAGGAGGAAGCCTGACAGATGGGGCTGGCTTATCGGACTTCTCTCTCTGCGCAAGACGTCTTTCCCGCATTAAGACGTTGCCTTATCTTATCTTAGCCAGGGCTGTGGTAGGCAGGTGTGGTGTTATAAGTTTTGTTGGAGATGATAAGTTTCTTGAGTAGGCTGGCATCTTAAGGTTTGTGTGGGAAGTACCTTAAGTTGTTAAGATGAAGAGATAGTGATGAATTACTAAGATCCCATCACAAGTCTCTCTCGGCTTTGCTTCACAGGTAAAATGTTCCTTGAAGTTCAAGGTGTTTGGCACTTGAAGGTATTCAGAAACCTCCCTACCAGATCATTGCAGCTATTTTGCTCTCTCTTGATTCTCAAACTTTTGAATTCTTAGAGATACAATCTGTATTACTGGTACGTTTGATCGGCATACGCTTTGGTTACCTGTTAGCATTAGTATGGATGATGGTGTCAAGATTCTTAGTATCCGTGAAACACTAAATATTCAAATATATAAACTTTTGCAATGGTTTCATATTAACAGAGACCTCTCTATCACAAATTCATCGTGTGACCAAGGACCTTGTGTGACCAAAGAGGTTGAATAAGATTATTCAACCTCCTTAGTGTGACTTGATATGTATTACAGAATATTTTAAACTTCAAACTTTAATAAAAAAACAATGCGAAATCCTCCCTTTTCTCTCACAGCAAAATAAAACCGCTGCATATATATATATATATATATATTAGTATGTAAATAACACTGACAGTTTCACACCTCCTATTTGTGCGGGGGTGACCACTTGGATCATGACATGAGGATTTAGAATAGTCTCCACATGCTAAGTGTCCCTGTGGGATCGCTGTCACTTGTAGACCTTCCCTGTCTTTAAAAGAACAAGTCAGCTATGAAATTGAGTACTTGCTGCGATGGTATGGGGGGTGTGGTGTCATTATAGGTTATGTGTTTGTAGGCTTTATCAATGCTAATAGATTGGCGAGTTTTTATCAAAACCATTTCCGATGTTCAGTTAATATCTGAATATTTCATGTGTACCATTTGGGGTGCAGATACATGTACATGTAGATTGAACTGATAATGTCATTATTCAGGTAGTTATGGTGGTACATGTATAATTTAACCAGCTATTCAACCAGATCTCTTCAGTGTTACTGATGAAAGTTAGTGGGTGTTATCTGAAACGTCTGCCCATTTCCAAAACCGTACCCATTTGCTTGAGTAATTGCTATTTTGTATTATGATGTCGTCATTATCGTTTTTAGACATAATGAAATTGATACAAAGTCTTGGGATGGTACATGTAAGAGAGTTAGGAACACTTTGCAGGGCTCGAAATACTGGGTGCATGTGCACCCAGGTGCACCCAAAATTGGAGCTGTTCACCCAATTATTTTCCATGGGTGCACAGGGTGCACCCAAATATTTTCTTACGTTTATGTAACGTTACTGTATGTAAAGATATCAAAGTATACTAGTATACATCATATTCTTGTCATCTAAGTGTTAGAAAGATAATAAAAATGGCTGTCATGGTACTTTTTAAAGAATTTGATAGCTTGTAACTAAGTTTTATATATATAATATTAGGTCATTACTTAAAGTTAATTGGTGCACCCAATTTTTTAAGCTGGGTGCACCAGTGCACTTAATCCCAAAAATGAATTTCGAGCCCTGCTTTGGTATTGGTACAGTAGTACTTTTTAGAATTATTTAACTTTTAATTGAATCCTTCAAACTGTACATACAAAGAAAAACAGCTCTTCTCTTTTGGTGCTCAGCACTTGTTTTCTTTCCTCTGCTGCCAGGTTCGTTTGACTTGTTTGTCTGAAAGTCTTATGGATGAGATATTCTTTCGTTCCTGTCCTTGACACAGAGTCTGACAATATTTCCACATGCTTTACCATTTTTCTGCTCAAGATTGTGCAAGTTAGACAAAAATGCTGAATCCAAACAGTTACTTATAGCGCAGCTTTGCCAAAATATGGAGGACTAACTACACTAGAAGTTCATGTTCATTTAGAATTATACAAGAATGTTATGTTATGATTATACATTTTTGTATATTCAATATATGCAATAGACAACAGACAATTTGTTTCTTGGTGCTTTAATAACACATTAACGACCAAGCCACACACTTTTACAGCAGCAAGGTTTCTGTAACCCAGCATCCATCCAGGATGTCCTGTTTTAGATACTAAATACAGATGGATTCCAGACAAGAGTTTACAAAGTTTGCTTTTGTTCCTTATACACACGTTAGGCCCAGAGATTCATCCACTCATATATGTAGTTCCATGGAAAGAAATGTTTCAATGATTATGAATCTTATGCATCTTCATTTGGCCACACCAATTGATTCTCTTGGTTCTTGTCAAAAATTTACTAAAAATTCAAGATGAAAACAGAGGATGGGAGAACTTGAATCTGAGTATATTTCACCCCCAGAAACTGATTTACCAAGCAAAAAAGCAGTTACTCTTGAGACTCTTGAGTAACTGCATTTTGGCTAATCTTATTACCTGGAAGTAATGAACATGTTGTATGTATAACATGTTGATCTTACAGCATATTTCTTTTTATTCTAGAAGCAAGAAATGAAATTAATGTGGCTTAACATGTGTGGTGTTTTTGGTACCTTTGATATTTGAGCGTGAGATGAAAGATGATTGACATTTGGTCCCGTTGTGTTTCAGTAATCCTGGAGAAGACGATACGTATCCCACGATCCCTGTCTGTCCGAGCGGCTTCAGCACTGAAGGGTTTCCTCAACAAGGTAAAAATGTCTCTTTTTTCTTGTTTTGTGGTTGGGATTGAAATACATGTATGTATTAAGTTTTTTTGTTTTTGTATTCGTATGAAATGATTCTGATTATTTCGAATTCTGCAAATACTTGTAAAATATTTGTATTTCTATGTTCTACTGCCAGTTGATTGATCAAATGATTTGTTGAGTGATTCATTGATTTAAATCGATAGGAAATGGAGGCATGAAAAGAAATGATGGGTGCCTGTTGGATTTCGGTGTTATCTGTGATTTCTAATCTGAAACAACAGTAGAATCAGTTTTGGTATAGGCAGAACATGTTTGCTCTGAGTGCTCTGAGAAAAAAAAAAAGAGAAAAAATATGAAGATTTACATTTTGTACTGTACTATACTGTAAACTATCCTCAGCCCTCAGATGGTACCAACAAAAATATATTAAGGACCATGGTAGGTAATCAAAGATTGCTGAGCCCAATCCCTCTCCTTCTACCACTTGCACAATTTCAGTTCCCCAACCAAAGTCATCAAGCACCCATTTACACCTGGGTGAAGCGAGGAAAGCTGTGTAGAGTGCTTTTCTCAATGACAAAACGTTTGACCCTCCATCTGTGCTAGCCTGACCGCTCTACTGTCAATGCCGCTTCAAGGTGCAGTCTCACCGGACTTGGGGCACGCTTGCGGCACTGCAGGGTTCCTACACTGCGTCACTGTTTTGTTATTTTCTCCGATTTTTTATAATTCAGATATTGCGTAATTCGTAAAAGTATGACTTAGAAGACGACAAAATACACAAAAAGTAAGAGAATTTGTTCATTATCTCTGAAATTCGTTGAGGACCTCTCAAAGCCCACAATGCCACAAGCGTACCCCAAGACCAGTGAGAGTGCACCTCTAGAAACATGTGAAAGTAGGTTAATGAGTCAAGAGTTCAAATCGCCGCCCAAACGCGAAGCTTACAGCATTAACTGTGACACTGTGTAATGCCAGACTGTTGTAAAACTCTGATGTTTTCCCTCTAGAGAGATGGGCACAAATCCGAGTGACTGTAGAATGTAGGTTAACTGTCATGAGAGTTCCTCTGTGGGATTTGGATTGACAATTCGAGGTGGTCCTGTCAGAATTAGGAACTACAGCTCATATACATTTGTACACATGTACCTGTTTTATTGTTTAATGGGCAAAAGTGGTTTGGCTTAAAGGCCTTACAGAGCTCAAAATCATTTTTTTCTGCATGTAAGCTTGGGGCACAGTCACAACATCGTAAAAGGAACAACTTGTTCTGCAAAACTGTTGTAAAGCCACTACATTTTCCCCTTGAGACACAGAGTAACACAATTGTATGTGAGAGACCTACGTATGTAGGTTAACAACCATGAGGGTTACAGCCCGGGATTTGGGGTGACAACTCCAGACAGAGTCGATCCTGCCATGAGCATTAGGAACCAAACTCATAAAACAGTTTTACTGTTCAATGTGCAAACAAGGTCTGGCTTGGAGACGAGGGACTTACAGGGATTGAAGTACTGTGAATACTGTATTTTTTCTGCAGACCGGCCCAACTACTGTAGTGCTGTATCCATCCTATTGTAGCGCGGTTGTTTATTGGCAGTTAGTGACTAACATGTATGTGTTCTAAACTCCATCCTAACCAATATCATATCCCCCCAGAATCCAGCGGAGCGACTCGGCTGTGCTCCCGTGACCGGCTTCAGCGACATCCAGCACCACACTTTCTTCAAGCCCATCGACTGGGATGCTGTGAGTTATTTATTTGTTTGTTTATTTATTTGTTACCACATATGTGGAAGGATTGACATAGCAGGTGACTGTCGCCTTTTCAAGATGTCAACACAGAGGCCAAACTTCTGTTTAACATAGCTTAAGCCCATGTAAGTCTCCAGCTTTAAATTTTTCTGTCCCACTCATTGTTTAGTTGTTTACGTAAAGCAAATTTCCGTCCCAAAAAGCTTAACAAAATCTGAGCAGTAATCATCATTGTAAGGCATGGACTTAAGTACTTCAGCATTGTTCAACACACACAACTTTGTCAAATTGGTGTTTTCACAGGTCATAAGTTTTCTTTTGTTTTGTTTATTGTTAAACTTTGTTAATTCTCTATTCTCTCCCTCTCAGCTTGAGGCCAGGCAGGTCCCCCCTCCCTTCAAACCCAGCATCGACTCCGAGGGCGGAGTCGAGAATTTCGACCAACAGTTCACCAGCGAACCTGTGCAGCTCACGCCAGATGACCCGTAAGCTCTCTTCTTACCTTTGTGAAATTGGAGGTATTGTTTCCAGTGTATCTGTGTGCTTGTCTGTGTTTGGGTAACGTGCGTAGTTCAGTGGTTAGCGGCCCTGCCTCTGGAACTAGAAGCCACAAGTTCGACTCACACGACATGTACACTACTGGAAAGGGTTACAGTCCTTTGGACGGGACGTTAAGCCGTGGTTCACTGTAAAAGGGCTAGGAGAATTTCCCTGGTACAATGAACCTGTAGCTACTGTACATAGCGTCTGTCCTCTCTGTCACGCCCAGTGGAAGACTAGCTCTTCAGTGAACTAAACTGGATCAAGATCACTTTCCTTTTTTTTTCTGCATCATGTATTTCCCATATGATGGTCAGTCGCCGGAGAGAGACAGAAAGGAAAGGCCTAATTTTCTGTCCAAAGGACCGTAACCCTTTTGAGTGACATCCAAGTTTCATTACCAAATGTAAAGCTTACATGTTTGACTCCCAGGTCGTTTCTTTATCAACCATGACCAATTGGTAGTAATATTTGTTTGTTTGTTTGTTGACAGGAGAATGCTGGACAAGATTGACCAATCAGAGTTCGAAGGCTTCGAGTACGTGAACCCTCTACTGATGTCGCTAGAAGACTGTGTGTAGTTTCGTTTTCGGCGACGTCCCTACCCGGGACCCGGCGCACAGTGCATCAACTTGAACAGTACTTAAAGAGCGGAGGCAGTGGTCACAGCAGATGTAATTTACTGTCTGAATTCAAGCAGGGAGCTAAAATTTTGTTTTTAATGAATTTTGGTGCCTACTGTATCGCTTTTGTTTGGTTGTTGTGGTCTCTAAGCAGATGAGGCAAGTTTTTTGCTCCAATTTATGTAACGAAATTGGGGTAATAGAAAATGTTGTGATTTTGCCTCCAATATCTGCTTGGAGATTTGGTTGATTTTCATGGAACGTCAGGATATTAGTCAATCAGGTTTATGTTCCAACGAGGATATTTCTAGCAATTGGATTATAACTTGTCAGATTTTGTAAAATTTTGCTTCACATTTTTTCGTTTGACGACGTATAAGAAACGGAACACAGGTTGTGGGTCTGCAATAGTTGAAAGAGTTTTGAAATCTTTTTGGTGCTGTTATAAACTCAGTGGTGTTTTTTTTTAGCTGAATTTTTTCCAAAATAGGTTTCATCAGGTTGGTAGAATATAGGATGAAGGAGAATTCTTATTACACTTACATTGCTTACGTTTCGATGTCTCTCTGACACCTTCGTCAGAGCTTCTAACTGGAGTTCTGCTTCTCACCGCTATATGTAGCCGATGTAGGTGGCACTTTTGCGGTGAGAAAACAATCCCAAACATGGCAATAAGAATTCTCCTACATCCTGAATTTTTCCATTTCAAGGAGATACAAGAAACGGTGAAATAAAAGTCGAGCCAAACCGAAAAATGGAGCAAACAAACTCCACAGTTGGGTAGATTAGTTTCGTTGTGAAGCCAAATTTAACACATTTACAACGTTGATATTCAATGTTGTCTAACATCTAAAATGTCTTCTGCATGCAATTGTAGCTTAGCTAGGACTTTATTTTTAGAGGGAATTTTTTAAAGACATATTTATGATTATTACTCATGTCAAGGAAATTTTTGCTTTGTATCTGCAAAATTAGGAAGACTTCAGAATTTGTATTAGAGGCATTTCGTCGGAGGATTATTTGGGGACGGGCATCAAAACACTACACTAACACTGTAGGTACCTGTTGTACTGTCCTAGAGGGCTGGGGTCTGTTAGAAGTACTCTAATATGCCAAACTGTCAACCATTATAGATTGTTGATAATTCTGTTAGAATCAGGACGAAAATATTTAGTATTCTTGAGTGGTTTGATCAGGGAGAATATCTTTGCCTGGTGCAAAAAAAAACGTGAAGTTATGTCCTCTCATATGTCCTACATCCCTCCCTTGATAGGTTTTACAGTGATAGGTGCAACAATGACATCTTGAAAGTACACTTATAAGAAAAAGAAATTCAAGATTGAGTTCAAGATGTAACGACAGGGGCTCAAGTGACATTCTTATATATTTCTTCAAGACACAAAAGTTGTCGGAGAGGTTCACGACTTATCCCTGGACTATAATGTTTACAAACACTGCACAAGTTTTCATAGCTTCTAAAGCCACAGTTAAGTATTGAAACTACAAAATCAAGAAAGTTACAATAGAACGGGAAATGGTTGATTTCACTTGACATTGTTTCTTGCTTCTAAGCAGAATTTTGGATGCTTGTAGAATCAAAGGGCCCAGGAATATGGCCACTCCCTTAATATGGACAATTGCATTTTTCAAACTAAGCAATTTTTGTCTTCAGGACACATGTAAGTTTATTTTGACCCCTCATATTATAAGTGTAGTTAGGTACCACAACTTAGTACTAATATCACCCGTGGAACATTCCAGTTTTAGCTTAATACGTTCTTTGATTGGAAGGAAGTTTCCAGTTTAGGGTTTCCTGTATGTAAACATGTTTTTTTTGTTTTTTGCCCACTTTCTTTTTCTATTCATCAAGTAAACAACTGAGATATGAAACCTTGTCTGTTGTCTTTTGTTCTCCTACAGGATAGGAATGCCAGTTCAAGTTAGAATAGAAAACTGGCACGTTTGACCAATTGCTGATGTCATGTATCCGCAAGATCATCTGTTTGTAACTCTAATTTTACGATCGGAAGTGACTTCTCCTTATTGATCCTGAAGAAGGCGACAGTGGTCCTTGAAACTTTTATCTGTGTATACCATTGCGTTGGAAGAAAATTTAACATTGTACTATGATTACTACCAACACAGATGATTGTTTTATTCAAGACCAACATTTCGGTGACCGTCTGTCACCCTCTTCAGGGCAATTCTGACAGGCTCTGTTCTCTAGACAGCTATAGTTTAAGACAAGCAGCATGCAAAGTCACAACCACACATCATATAACCTTTAATCCACTCTATATTAATGGCTTGGCCTACGTAGCCACAAAATGGAAACTGTCCCAGTCTATTTCATGGTGGCCATTTAAACTCCCACTTGGCAAAGTCCTACCGCGTGAAAATCTTACCGAGTGCAAACATTTAAAGTTTATGAAAAATAACCAGCAGCTAAGTTCAATGCCACTTGAGACTCCAGTAGAAGAAACGTGGAGAGCTTCTGGCCTCAGTAGTCTGCTGCATGCACTGTTCACCCATCCTCCTAAGCAGGGACATCCAACAGCGAAACCGCCTGTCTGGATGTACCCTGCTTTCTCAACCGTCACTCTTAGTTCCTGTGGATGCCCCCCCCCCCAAACCAGCTGTCAGCCAATCAGAGAATAGGCCTTTCATTTTTCAAAGGGGGTCTCGCATAT
The DNA here is from genome assembly GCA_019207045.1 of Branchiostoma floridae x Branchiostoma belcheri. Taxonomy (NCBI): domain Eukaryota; kingdom Metazoa; phylum Chordata; class Leptocardii; order Amphioxiformes; family Branchiostomatidae; genus Branchiostoma; species Branchiostoma floridae x Branchiostoma belcheri. Next base: position 1,125,874 of record CM033032.1, read on the forward strand.
AAGGGTAAGCTCATTAATATTTATAAGCAGGGCATTCAGGAACTAAGAGTGACGAATAAAAGAGCAGGGTACATCCATGCAGGCGGTTTCGCCGTTGGATGTCCCTGTGTTTTCACCACATGATATCCTCACTACTGGCCGACAGGCAGGCTGCGATGTGGCCGTCTGTCTCCAACTGACTCATCCTGGAAAATAAGAAGACTTTATATTAAAGTTTGCAACAGGAAAAGTAGAATACTTGAATTTATTAAATATGTGTAAACAACAACTTTTAAATCTATTTTTTTTTACCTTCCACCTGTGATTGATATTTTTCTAATGTAAAGGTGCAACTTTACCCAAATGTCAACAACAGTCACACTCAGGGTTGACAATCGCGGCAAAGCCTAACGATATCACCCCTGACAACTCAGCCACAGAATTCACTAAAAAAAGACGGCTGGACGCTGAAAGTACTGTGAAACGTTATGCCGGTACTGTTATCTTGCTCTTGAATATTAATGAGTCGCCTTATATGGCGCCTTTCCGAGCTTTCGACAACAAAAAGCCATCTCTCCGATGGGCTGACAGTTGGTTAGAAGCCACGCCCCTAATAACCGAATTCTGTGGCTGAATTGTCAGGGGTGATATCGTTAGGCTTTGCCGCGATTGTCAACCCTGAGTGTGAGGGTGACAACAGTCTGTTTATGTCTTTTTGAACAGAAAAAGTAGTTTTTGTCAATATTGCAAACAAAGCATGCCTTGCGGTTCCTAAAATTCTGGCTTCCCATGCAGCTGATAAAGACTGGCAGACTGCCAGCACAGTAAAGTTGATAATACAACTGTTGTGACAACACAGACAACATACCCAGGGGGAAACGCCTCTTGGCACATGGGGCACGACCGCAGGGTTCCTGTTTCCCCACTTTTCACCTGCCCTTTTCCAGTTGCATCCTTCAGTTTTGCCTTAGACGTCGATGGGCCAGGTACCACATTTCTTCGCACACTTGAAGCAGTTTTCTTGAAGAGAGGAGCGACCCGACATGGCCTCTCTGACTCATTTATAGTTGTACTTCTCTCTTTTGGTTTCACTGAAGACGGAAGACTTTTCCGACCTGCCATTTGACTCGCTAATAGCTTCACGTCTCCCCCTGGACCCCGCTCTTTGATAGCTTGATATTTCGGTTGGTCCCTCTCCGCATTTTTATGCATTGAATCCTGCGGACCGAACATTTTTATGGCTCCTTGACTTTTAAGAGAACTGAACGGCAAATCAGAGCGAACTCCCTGGCCGTGTCTTAGATTTTGCGCTGCCTCCTCAATCTCATTTTCCTGCAAATTCGTTTTCTGTTTCGCGTCTCCGGCTGGAGTTGCCTGCGGCGCTTTCGCTGTCTTCCCATTTGTTGGTTTGGGTTTTCCTTTGCTACCAAATGACAACACTGTTGCATTTCGTTGTTCAATACTTGATGTATCACCAGTTGGTTTTGTCAGCGATGTAGTAGTGGGTACAGACTGAAACGTACTCTCTGTTATTGCCACATCTCCAGTTTTGTTCAACAACTCAGGACTAAACTCGGCCCTTCTCCTCTTCATGCACTGTGTACATGGTGAAGGGAGGGGCGACCACTGGAACGAAGTTCCTCCTATGGAGCAGGTTTCATGTTCTTGGTCCAGTCCCTGTCAATAAAAGATATTAGGAAAAATGCACATCATGAAAGAGACCTTGGTTTGCATGGATAAAATAAAGCTAATGTTGTATTTTGATCGTCCTAACATGAGCACTATATATACCTACATTGTACATGTAACTACCTCAAAACAAGCATACGAAAATGGGACTCTGTCTCAGAAACACAGACTGATCACACACACAGACAGACAGGCTGTACTAGTACCTGAGAGTTGTTTATTAATACACCAGTGTTGAAGGTGGGCAAGTCTGACAGCTTGTGCCATGTTCTGTAGACAGGCCAGTGTGCGGCCAATCTCTGTCTCAGAAACACAGATAGAAACACACACACACACAGACAAGCTGACACATACAGTGTGTTGTTAACACCAGTGATGATGGTAGGCAGGTCTTTAAGCTTGTGCCATGTTCTGTAAACAGGCCAGTGTGCGGCCAATCTCTGTCTCAGAAACACAGACAGAAACACACACACACACAGACAAGCTGACACATACAGTGTGTTGTTAACACCAGTGTTGAAGGTAGGCAGGTCTTTAAGCTTGTGCCATGTTCTGTAAACAGGCCAGTGTGCGACCAGTCTCTGTCTCAGAAACACAGACAGACACAGAGATACACACACAGACAGACAAGCTAAGCTGTACCTGTAATTTGTTAGCACCTGTTGGCAGGTGTATAAGTTTGTGCCAGGTGCTGAAGTTAGGCCAGTGGGTGGCCAGTTTGTCTCACACAGATACACACACAGACAGAAACACACACACACACACAGACAAGCTGACCTGTACCTGTGAGTTGTTAACACCAGTGTTGAAGGTGGGCAAGTCTGACAGCTTGTGCCATGTTCTGTAATTGTAAACAGGCCAGTGTGCGGCCAATCTCTGTCTCAGAAACACAGACAGAAACACACACACACACAGACAAGCTGACACATACAGTGTGTTGTTAACACCAGTGTTGAAGGTAGGCAGGTCTTTAAGCTTGTGCCATGTTCTGTAAACAGGCCAGTGTGCGACCAGTCTCTGTCTCAGAAACACAGACAGACACAGAGATACACACACAGACAGACAAGCTAAGCTGTACCTGTAATTTGTTAGCACCTGTTGGCAGGTGTATAAGTTTGTGCCAGGTGCTGAAGTTAGGCCAGTGGGTGGCCAGTTTGTCTCACACAGATACACACACAGACAGAAACACACACACACACACAGACAAGCTGACCTGTACCTGTGAGTTGTTAACACCAGTGATGATGGTAGGCAAGTCTGACAGCTTGTGCCATGTTCTGTAGACAGGCCAGTGTGCGGCCAGTCTCTGTCTCAGTCCCACCAGTTCCGATGTAACAGTGTCACACAGGGCAGGCTGGGTCTGGGGCAAGCTTTGTCTGCTGAGGGCAGAATAAAAAGGTTAAGCTATTCAACTTACTGTAAATGCAGAAATGTTCGCGGTGGATTAATGTTCGCGGTGACCACTTCAATGCGAACTTATAACTACCGTGAACATTTTTCTATTATGGTTATTAGACTGCAGTCTAACTTGTTACCGCGAAATTAAAACCACCGCGAAAAGTCGTTTTTCTGCAACCCCGATACTAAATCCCCACGAACTTAAATGTATTTACAGTACTGTCTTTTACAGTCCAACTTGTTTATCACAGTCACTCAATGGATTTTAGGGAAATGTTTACCACATGAGTGGGTGGAATCATCTTCTAAATAAGGGGCCACCAAAAAGTGTCAACGTGAGCTAGTAGATGGTCCTTACCTTATTATAACATAAGAAGATTGCTCAAATACCCCTACATTTTCAATGATGAACTCTTGACACTGTCACTAATCATAATGTCTGTGTCACGATATCATAATAGAAGTCGATGTTTACAAACTTTAGAGCGCCCCCCTCCCCACAGTTATGGTAACCTTACCTTTCCACGAGTTCCCCAGTTTTTACCACAGTTTGGGCGAGTTTTATATCTTTCTCACATTCTACAGACCCTCCTGCCTTCCCGTCCTTAGCTCTGACCGCCAGGCTCCCTAAACTCGGGCTGTTTTCTCCCCTTTTTCTCTTCGTGCTCAGTTTACTTTTCCGGTTTGCCGCCATGTTTTAAATACAGACCGACTGCGCATGTCCTGATCTCCAAGCAGATGTAAGGTGAAGCTCGGCGTTTTTACATCGTACCTGCATTTTGCAGCATTTTGTCCTCCTACTAAGTGATTTGCGTTTTTATCTCCCCCCCCCCCCCTCATGGAAACATAAATGGGTGTAGCTATTCAACTGTTACCATATACTCTATACAAGACTATATCAGAAGAGGGTCTGCATGCTCTTTTCCGTAAGGCGTAGGCAGGACTTTTTAATTCCCGTAATTCGTAGGGTAAGCTATTTTATTTCACGTAATTCGTAGTGAGGATAGAAAATTTACCGTAAAGCGTAGCCAGTGTATTTCACGTAAGGCGTAATCTAGCCTAAAAATTTCACGTTAAGCGTAATTAAGCCTAAAAATTACCCGTAAATCGTAGCTGGCCTCCCAAATTTCGTAAGTCGAAACGTAGTCTACCAGTAAATTTAGTCCTTCAAAACACAGGAAATTGCGTTTCAGAGGATCAAGATTTCAAAATTTCGCCGGACCTCACTTGCGACTCCTTTCACCTTCGGTCATCGACATGGTAAAAATATGGTATATACCCTCAAAAATCTTCTTTTTTTTGCAAATAGAAATGTCATTGAAGTTAGCTTAGTCTGCCAGCAAAATTTGCCCATCAGAATGCAGGAAATATCATTTTAGAGGGTCAAGATTTCAAAATTTCCATGGTCCTCCTTGTGCCGCCTCGCGCCTTTGGAACTCGAAATTCTGAAAATATGTTGGGGATGTGTGTCAACCTCAAAGATCTGTTTTGCTAATAGAAATTTGCCCATCAAAATGCACAAAATATCGTTTTATAGAGGGTCAAGATTTCAAAATTTAGCCGGATCTCCTTTGCCACTCTATTCACCTTCGGTCATCGACTTCGTAAGAAAAATGTATCATGGCTGGGGGATGTGACGTGTCAACCTCAAACACATTTTTTACTGATAGAAATGTAATTTCACTTAGTTTTCTATAATAGCCAAAAAAACTGGCGTTTCAGGGGGGCAGGATTTCAAAATTTTCCCGGACTTTCCTTCGGCGCTCGACGTGGCAAAAATAAGTTGGCTGGCGTCACCCTCATAAGCTTACGCTGAACCCCTGGGACTCTTTAATTAGAAATGCCATTTAACTTAGCTTTGTTTGCCAGCGAAAATTTCCCTTCAAAATGCAGGGAATAGTGTTTCAGAGAGTCAAAATTTCAATCTTTCTTGCGGAGCACGACCCCGCCTCTGTCGAGTGTTGCCAGCCTTCCAGAATTTAGCGTAAACCGTTGTCAGCCTGTCTGAATTTAGCGTAAAACGTTGCCTGCCTTCGTGAATTTAACGTAAAGCGTTGTCGACCGTCCCGAATTTAGCGTAAAGCGTTGTCAGGACCCCCCATGCAGACCCTCTCAGAACAAGAACAGATGATCGATTTTTTTGTGAATTCGCCATTGTGAATTTCCCTCTAAGTCTGTTTATGCATTTTTCTGCCTATGCGCCCCATAATTATCTACTAGTAACCTTCCCATCCTGACAGTAAGCCAACTCACATTCAATCACTCTATTATGTCGCCGAATGGCAACTAACTAAACACACTGACCAGGTAAACATACAGATCGACAAAAAAATCTATGACGGACGGAAATATGATTTTTAAAATAACGTTACCCTAAGTACCTAGCTAATAAAACAGCTTCCGCACACACGAAATTACGAATGTTACCGTCCCACCGTGCCCGAGCGGGTATGACAGTTTCTCTAATTGGACCCACAGGCGACAGCCAAACCAATGATTATCACTCGTTCTTCTTTCCTTGGGGACGTAGTTATACTATTCCAACAGCCCTAGGCCAGTGGGGTTTCGAGGAAAATGCTACCCTCACGTCGCTAACATTTTTGATATGGCGCCAGGGGCAACTTTTCTGTCAGAAATATTAATAAAGTTATCTCAAAGTCCCGTGGTGCGTGTGTGACGTTGGGTGTATATGATAATTTGCCATCTGTACTGTGGCTATATGGGGCTTCGTGTTCCAACTGTCCTGGATGTAATCTCCAAGCAGATCCTACGATGGCATAAGATAGTACTAAACTGGCCAAGGAGTGTAGTCAGCCAAGAGGTGTAAATTTGCCATGTACATTTTCCGGTAGCGAAACACACTCCTAAGCCGGCTTCACTCCTCTGCCAGCTTTTGATACCATCTTATACTACCGTAGGATCTGCTTGGAGATTACCTGGATGTGGGATTTGGGCGCAAAGCCATACCATTGACATATACAGAACACCTTTAAGCACACTGTTGCATAAAAATTACACAAAACACTGGGTTAGTAGCCGGGTATCCAGCCGTAATATAGCTTCCGAGTCTCTTCTCTCCTCTCTGGCAATTAGAGAGGAGAGAAGAGACTCGGAAGCTACTGTAAATGCAGAAACTTTCGCGGTGGATTAATGTTCGCGGTTTTCGCGGTGGCAGCTTCACCGTGAACTTAAAACCACCGCGAACATTTTTCCATGGCAGTATGAGGGTACATTGCATGGTGCTACCGCGAATTTAAAACCACCGCGAAAAGTTTCCCACTACCGCGAAATTAAATCCCCGCTAACTTAAATGCATTTACAGTATATTACGACTGGATACCAGGCTACTGGGTTTGTACTGAATAGTATCCACTCACACGAACACTCTTTGGGGAATCTTTTCAAACGTGTGCTTGTAGATGAAGGTTTGGTGTAGCAAGTTTTGGGCGCAGTAGTGGCCAGACTCTCATTTATCACACCCCGACAGAAACAGGAAAATGAGAAAGCCCGCTCACGCTGTTTTGTCAGTTTTGGGCACAGCAGCGAGCAGCCTCTCATTTATCACACCCCGAAATAAAAAAACAGCTCACGACGCGCGCCCCCAACGCTAGAACTGTTCGGTCATGTTGTGGAGAACTCGCGTAATCCCATCACTCCGTCAAAGGGAACCTAGCTACGGGCTCGAGCGGGACCTGCCGAGATCGGGAAGCCTTCAGCGCTCCGGGGCAGAGTTGCTGCCACCTGCCCTTATACAGTGATAGTAGCTCTTAGCTGCTTGGCTAGTTTCCAAGTTGGCTAAGGCGGGGCGAAACTCCCTTCCATGGTAAAACACCTTCCATGGTAAACTCCCTTCCACGGCAAATCGTCCCTTTCTAAGCAAACTCCTTCCTAGGCAAACTTTCTCCCATCCACGGCAAACTCCCTTTCTAGGCAAACTCCCATCCATGGCAAACTCCTATTCTAAGCAAACTCCCTTCCAAGGCATTAGACAACCTTAGCCAACTTTGAAACTATCCAGCCAGCGCCCACTCAGCTCCACCATCCTTTGGCCAACTTGATGTATTCTGCAACAGTTTCTGTACCACCTTTGTCGAACCTTCAACCGTACGACGCCAGAGCGTGCGAACTTATTACTCTCAGACAAAATACATCAGATTCAGATCTAACTTCGGTCAGCAAAAACAGGAGCAGACAGCGAGGCGGGACAACACTTTGCCTTATCACACTCCATCGTCTGTGCCGGTGTGGTGGCTTCCTTCTTAGCAACTTTGCTGCATTCTTACAGAATAGTATTTGTGACTTTTAATACCTTCGCTAGACGGTTGTTTTCGGTACTGTTGTGTGTGTATACGTGTGTGGTTGACCAGCATAACTCTCGAAGGCCTGGATGGATTGTATTGATATTTGGTATGACGGTAGGTCTTAGTGGGACCTCGAAACGATTAGGTTTTGGGGCTCCTAGCAGCTTGCTACGGTACTGCAGCGGAACTCCTGGGTTTGATATCTCTAGTTTTGGACATGCTACGGTCATGATTTTGGAGTGTTAGATAGCTCTTGGGGGCAGAGAGTCTGAGGTTTAGGTTTGGGCTCCCTAGTTTTCATGCCAATAAATTGATATTTTCCGGCATCGAAGGTCATTGAAATTTTCATTGGCTATTGAACTTGGAATTACCAAGTGATATTTACCAACTTCGTCTTGATTGTCTTACCTTTGTTTCCTATTGGGCTACTAAAATTGTATTTATCTCCTTTACATATCAATTCATAATTATGATATAAAGCCTGCTCTCCAACAAGATCTCTTAAAGGTCACTGACCACTGACCAAAATAACGGATGTTTTCTGAATTAACGTCGGACCGTTTCCAAAATCATATCCAGTTGCTTGAGTAATTGCTATTTGGCGTATCTTATTACCTGGATGTCTAACCTTCATCGCCGTAAGTGATATTTGATTTCTGATATATGTGCCTCCAAACATGCTATCATGCAAGCTTTCACTCTAGCCTGCCTGAGTTATGTAAGCAGCAAGCCGGGGCAGACAGCCTGACGGCAACAACGCATAACCTTATCACACTAAGGCCAGGTTGATTTCATGATATGGATGACATTCTCTCAGTCTGGGAACCCCAAAACTGATAGGAGCTTGCGAATGAAAAAAAGGTTTGCCGAAAAGAAAGCTGCCTTCAGTATGAAATATATTTAGTGGTCAGGAAGGTTAAACAAATAAACACAAAGATGTAAGCACATATGCTTCATTTTTGTTCTTTCATGTCTTCTTCTTTGATCATTGAATTGACTTTGTTTGGCATATAAACATTTATAAGTGCCTGTTTTCCAACATTGTTTGCAATCCAAAGCCAAAGAAAACAGATGTAAAAAACAAAAATGAAGAATTTGCTGTTCGGTATACCATACTCTGTGTGTTAAGTCCTTCCACGTTCGTTCATCCTTCCTGACCACTTAGATTTCATTTCACTCAGACAAACTTTTTATTCGCACGATTGCATCAGTTAGGGGCTCCCCAGCGGAACCAGAGAAACCGAACATTTTTCTCTCCCTTCGAGCACTCCCTCAAAGGAAAAGATGTAAAAGAATCTATTGTTCGGTATACCATACTCTGTGTGTTCAGTCTTCGTGTGTAGGTTAGACTTCAAGTTTCTCTTTAGCCAAACTTTTTTTATTCGCACGCTCGCATCAGCTTTGGGATTCCCATGGGATGGCCTGCATGTCAATCAACCAGAAACATGGCATTATTCCCCAGACCTAGGCGGAATCTAGCCTCTATCAGGCTCACCAGGTCGCTGAAAAATAGTAGAAATTGGCCAAATAAGACAGAAAACAAGCCGGCAAACTGTACTTCTCGGCCATCTAACTTCTCTGGCGTGTTTTCTGTCTTAATGGCCAATTTGTATTACTTTTCCAGCGACCTGTGGAGCCTGGTAGAGGCAAGGCTGAATCCCCCCTTCTTTCGCACACTCCTTCTCACCAGACACCCAGACGGCACCCGCAGACGCGTCAAGTCCAGCAGACGATGAAATCTCCAGGTAATCAATTTGCCGATGTCTGCGCGAGCCCTGCTCGTTCTGACGGCGCCACGACACATTACCGAGCATGCAGCCTGCTCAGGGAAACTCCAGACGCGACTTAAAGATGATAAAAGGCTGTTCTTTCATGTGAGGACAACCCCAGGAGCGCGCCCAATGACTCGTGCCGGAAACAGTTTCGGATTCGCGTCATAACGTCGTGAAACGGGTAACGTCGGCTACCCTTAATCCTCCAAGCAGATTCCTCCGTGACAAGACACGCCAATTTTACCCCTCTGCCGGCTAAAGTCCTTCCCCAGCTTATGTTACTGCCTTGCCACGGAGGAATCTGCTTGGAGATTAAGGTACCCTAAGACCGGCATACTTTTTTTCCGTCCAAATAGGAAGTTTTGTTGTGGTGCGTAGGAAAGCCAGGAGTCTCAGGATGAAGTCATTTCTTTATCTATCTTGCAAACCCTACCAACCTACCAGATATCATAAAGATTGATTCACAGCTTCTCGAGTTATGCTGTTCTCTCTCTCTCTCTCTCTCTCTTTCTGTCTCTCTTTCTGTCTCTCTCTCTATCACACACGCACACACACACACGCACACGCGCGCGCGCACACACACTCACACACACACACAAACCATTTTTGTCGTCCTCTCTCATTCACTCTCTCCTCTGACACACACACACGCACACACACGTACACACACACTCACACACACACACACACACAACCATTTTTGTCGTCCTCTCTCATTCACTCTCTCCTCTGACACACACACGCGCGCGCGCGCACACACACACACGCACACACACACACACACACACACACACACACACACACACACACACACATGGCGAAGTAAAAATTGTGAATCTAAAGATCTAGACATCTACGAATACAGCATCTATTATCCCCAACGGTATGCACACTCCAGACATCCAGGTGTTGGTGACTTTCAAGAGATAACACGTTTTCCATATGGCTTAGTAAGCCCTGTGGAATCATGAGGGTTGGCGTTACCACTATCAACTCCCACTCAGCGGTAATAAACTACAAGACTAGACACCGTTTTTACGTCGCCGGGGGGAACGTGCGCACAGGAGTGGGGCAGACGACCAGCGTCGACGTTAACTTTACGACGTCGGCGCCGGGGCGTAACGTCTGACGTCGCGTCACCGACGTCACGGCACTAAGGTGTACTACGGCAGATTTATGAGCTGACCGGATTCCCGTAACATGCCGGGAGATGGTCGAACAGGATTGCCGCGTTGGTCGGCTGTTCCGAGATTCCCGGAACATGCCGGGAGATGGTCGAACAGGATTGCCGCGTTGGTCGGCTGTTCCGAGATTCCCGGAACATGCCGGGAGATGGCCGAACAGGGTTGCCGCGTGGTTCCGCTGTTCCCTGATTCCCGTAACATGCCGTAAGCTGGTCGAACAGGGTTGCCGCGTTGGTCGGCTGTTCCGAGATTCCCGGAACATGCCGGGAGATGGTCGAACAGGATTGCCGCGAGTGCCGGCTGTTCCATTCAACAGGATCCGCAGGCTCAGACTTTCTAATGGGTAATGTCAATCATATATAAGTATACAGACAGCGGCCCAGACAAAGAGAGATACACACATATACAGAGATAGAGAGAAGGAGAGTGTTTGTGTGTGTGTGTGTGTGTGTGTGTGTGTATGTGTGTGTGTGTGTGTGTATGTGTGCATGTGAGTGTGTGTGTGTGTGTGTGTGTGTGTACATGTGAGTGTGAGTATGTGTGTGTGTGCGTGTGTGCGTGTGTGTATGTATGTGTGTGTGTGTGAGTGTGTGCGTGTGTGTGTGGCAGAGGAGAGAGTGACTGAGAGAGGATGACAAAAATAGAGTATGTATGTATGTGTGTGCGTACTGTGAACTGGAGAGAGCGAGTGTGCGTAGAGTTAGTGAGTGTGTAAGATGGAGAAAGAGAGAGAGTGGAGGAAGATGTAGAGACTTAGTGGAAAGGAACATTATCTCAAAGTTGTCTCAATGTAGGTCTTGACCAAGAATCGATCATCAAGACTCTTAATTGATTGATTAATTGATTGATTGATTGATTGATTGATTGATTGATTGATTGATGGCTGATCGGTTTAAGGGAAAACCTGAAAGAACTATGAACAAACCAACAATGAAATTGCAAAATAAGTCGATAAAAAATCAACAATCATGTATAAAAAGACAAGATTGTTATATATACTTGAAGAGTCATAAAATGCACTATGTCGGAATAAACGCATTCCCGAAAAGTTGCAGCCTTTTGCAAAAAAACTTTTCTGCGTACGAGAACGTATAACGCAGACGAGGCATGCGCAAAAATGGCACAGGTCTAGAGTTTCCGCCGTTCTAATCTCAACTGACCTTGACGATTACGAGGCTACAAGACGTTCCCGTCCAAGATTACGTAATGAAAAAGCAGTTTTCCCCTGAATGAGGAATTACAGGAAGATGATAGACCTTCATGAGAAGTGGTCTGGATGGTGCTTCAATCTGGCGGTGCAGTCGGCAGGTCCTCATGAGCCATTCCCCACCACGCGCGGCGCTCGCAGACGTGCACGAGTATGCAAATCAGGTCTTACGCCCATTCATCTGGTGACGCGAGCAGAAATCCTCCCATCTAAAGGTCTCTATCCCTAGTTAAACTCGCTTTCCCCCCAAGGGGGCGAGCTGGCACGTGTGTTTTACATTTTAAACATTGGGAAAGGCGCTTTCCTTACTTTACTCGGGTGAAAATGAGTACCTAGCTTCAGCTAGGACCGTCCCTCGGATAGGACGTTAAATGGTGGTCCCGTGTTTGGGGAGAGCCACACCTCAAGCACGCTAAAGAACCCACCACATGTGCGATGGTGCGTGTGCGATGGTGTAAATCCTTCAGTCTAGAGTTGGTGATTCTCTAAAAATCACCCGGACTCCAGGAATAATAGTGACATATCAGTCACTAATGGAGATCTGTATCAAGCCAAACCAAACGTTGAGAACCGTTGGGCGACGAAAAATACTCTAGCTGACATTTATGTTTTATATTTTGAACCTACCGAATCTATGTTGCATGGCTATAACATAAATACACTATATCATTTGGATAATCATCGGACAAAGTAAGAAACTTACAGACAGAATCACTTTTTTGCAAGAGGAATAGATTAAGCCGCCATCATCACCAGTGCTTTAAAAACATCCCTCAACAGGGACGGGGGGCACCATAGTCTTTCCGCAACTGATAATCCACTGCCCTAAATACATTTAACCTATTCAACATGTTGTAATTACGTACGTACGAAACAAATGGCGCTTATGAAGTGAAGAAATGAATCGTGTTAGATTTATGAAACCAACGCTTCAACACAAATCAATTTTTTTCACTCAATCCAAAAGGGGAACCTTACAGATATCCAGTCTGATAAACCGCCAAACTAAAGCTCTCTCCTTTCAAAGTCGCAAAGTTGCGATATGAGCGGCTGGAAATTGATGGGTTTTGCATCGTCTGTTCTCTGATAGCTTCCCTTTCAACGGGGGAGCCGAAGTGATGATAACCCATCTAACTTTGCAGAGCTTCAAGACGTTCGCTGATTTGAAAATGGTGCCGTCTTCAAGGTAAAGACGTGCCCGGCATTGAAGATGGCGTCTTGATGGTTGGCAAACAATCTCGGCACTTAAACTCTTGGCGTGACTCTAGGAAAAACGTAAAAGGTGATTGTTTATGATGTAAAAATACATCATTCACACGAAAGGCGGAATAAGTCGGAATGCCGTCTGAATAAAAATTCTTTGAACGTCCAGTGGAAGAACAGCTCTTCATCGACCTAAAATGGTTTGGTATCACTTTTACTTTCACTTTCCATGTAAAATCAGCACTAACAGCAGAACGCAGAACCCCGTCTTAGGCCTACGTCACATTTCCTGCCCGGGGCCCGGCCGGGCTGTTTGCGGAAAAGAAAAAATTAAGTTTATGCCAATAAATATGCACAGTGCATGCCGTAGAATTATTTTCGGTCCGTTTTGTGTTTTTGTTGTCTTTTATGTCATAATTATCCTTTCTGAAAGCTGCTCGGCCGGGCCCCTTTGTGGAAATGTGACCTTAGCCTAACAGCACGCGTAGCGAACGGAAACCATTTTCGTATCCCGGTGCACACTGAATAACACTCCCGTATATATCGTTGCGTATATCAGAACTAGTGTTATATATTAGACATGTGCGAGCGTATACATGCGTCATCAATGAAGGTTAGATAGCCGAGTAGACTATTGTATCCTGCAAAATAGATGCAGCAATATTCCATATAGTCAGACTTTTAAATCAAAACTCATTATCGTCACATTCACAGTCACTGATGAAAGGTAGTGAATGGTTCATCTTTGCTACACTTTGTATGATTTGCTACACTCTGTAGCAATCTCCGAACTTACTTCGTGAGAGACGGTAGCAATATCGTTAAATGTAGCTTACATCCACCGCGAGGTAATAAGAAACATCCATTTTAGCACGCATCTGACAGAGCAGCGTTAGGGAGCGGTCACTTCAGTGTGTGTGTAAGTCGGTATGAGTTCCGTATTTATATTTTTATCACGGTTGTAAAGTTCTCGGCCGAAAAAGTACTAGTAGTCTTTACGGTTCGATAACTAGGCTGCACATTCAAGTCAAAGTAAAATAGAACTTCTTAACGGTAGTTCACCTTTATCCACATGGTAACCTATATCCGTTGTTTTTAAAAATGAAGTATTTAGAGATATCAAGTCGACGGACGTTGGTTTCAAATTGCAATATTTTCATATCATTCCAGTCTGAAGCATCCGTCTGTCGACTGGATATCCCTAAATACTCCATTTTCATATACAACGGATAAAGGTTACCCCGCGGATAAAGGTGAACTAGCGTTATATACAAATCTTACCGAAATCGAAGAATGTTACTCATATGGACGTGTACATACGCGCAGTCGTGACACAGCTCCCATAGAAACGTCATCATGACGTCAGCAGAATGACGCGTGATTCAGCACCTGGGACAGACCTAACACCCATATATGGTGGGCTACAACTTACAAGTGGCGTGGGTGTTTTATTGTGTATGCATAATGATACATAGATATATAGATCTATCTACATTCCTATATATTCATATATATATCAACAATTCTTATTTTCCTAGAACTATCGTAGAGTGGAATTGTTATCACAATCACATTAGGTACATCTTAGCAGGATAGTTTTAAAGAACGCTTGCAGATAAATGTGCAAAGGTTGGGTGTGACGGATCGTTCAGTGTAATATAACCAGCTGCTGCCGCGCCTCGTGCCTGCAAAGCCGAAGGGTGGTTTTATATATATATATATATATATATATATATATATACTGCGATTGCGCCCAGGCACTGCGATTGCCCACCTGCAAATGTATGCATCCATGCATCCATGCAACCGCTTCTCCCGTCTCATAGCCTACGCACCGGCAAAAAACAAGTTACCAAAGGCCTGAAAACTTTCTCCCAGCCTTCAAACTGGCTCACAAGAAAGCTTTTTGGCATCCTGCCAGCAGTTAAGTGCTTTCCTTAAGACGCCCACGGCAGAAGGTTGTTCTAAGGCTGCCGGGGAGGGAGGAACACACCTGAGGTGATCTCACCTGCCAGGTGAGCAGGTAATGTTTCAGGTACAAGGTTTTCACAGTTGGAAGCAGGTAACATTACAGGTACAGGGTTTTCACAGTTGGAAGCAGGTAACATTACAGGTACAGGGTTTTCACAGTTGGAAGCAGGTAACATTACAGGTACAGGGTTTTCACAGTTGGAAGCAGGTAACGTTACAGGTACAGGGTTTTCACAGTTGGAAGCAGGTAACGTTACAGGTACAGGGTTCTCACAGTTGGAAGCAGGTAACATTACAGGTACAGGGTTTTCACAGTTGGAAGCAGGTAACATTACAGGTACAGGGTTTTCACAGTTGGAAGCAGGTAACGTTACAGGTACAGGGTTTTCACAGTTGGAAGCAGGTAACATTACAGGTACAGGGTTTTCACAGTTGGAAGCAGGTAACGTTACAGGTACAGGGTTTTCACAGTTGGAAGCAGGTAACGTTACAGGTACAGGGTTTTCACAGTTGGAAGCAGGTAACGTTACAGGTACAGGGTTTTTACAGTTGGAAGCAGGTAACGTTACAGGTAAAATAGTGCGATAGGGCGAGAAAAAAAACAAGATGGGTGGAAAAAAACAAGATGGCTACATCTTAAAAAATAGGCATCATAAAGTTGTGATGAATGTTGTAACAAGAATTTAAGGGACAAAACATGGTATCAGAGCCAACAAGGCATTCATTCCTGTATTTAAGACATGTACTGGTGTGGTAAAAGTGACACTAGTGTGGTAGACTGGCATCACCAACAAAGTAACCACACTCATGGCTTCCATATTGGTGTCACTTTTACAACTATCCAATAAGTTTCATTTCTACAACTACTGGTACCTTGCAAGTGTCACCTCTACAATTACAACTATCAGGCTACAACACAACATATTTGCTCATTTTGATACTTTATCGTCATGTTGACCATCCCTGCAGAAGAAAAAAATTCTTGTTTTTTTTCTTTCTTCTGAAATCAGGCGAAAATTAATGCGCGCGCTGATGTCATCCATAAAATTTACTTGCTGTGGCCTAAGGCAAAAACCATTGAGCTCGCTGATGTCATCCGTAAAATTTTTCTTGCTTCGGCCTGATGAACGTAGGCAGCTAGCTGTTATAGGTATTCTGTGAAGGGCATGTTTCTTAAATTCGAAATGCTTGTACAGAACTTGTGCATGAAAAATAGCATCTCCATAACAAGAATATTGGACGCATTTCCCTTTCCCGGTACCAGAAGGTCTCATTGATGTATTATTCCGCGAGTGGGTACCCTAAAAGAGATCCGAGCCAAAAATGAACGGCTGCACGGACGCATGTTTTTAGCGGTGAGAAATTCCCTTTTAGCCAGCGGAACTGATCTCAAAAGTTAGATTGGTGAAAGCTTATTTGTAACTGAAGAAATTAGCAGGTAAAGTTTTGCAGCCGCGCGCTAGGTCGGAGGTACACAGTCATGGGTTCTGAGTGGTGCGGTTGTACACTAGCAGCGAAAAAGTGCCTTTTGTGGGGATTGACTAATCGTAGTTTGTAATTGCTATAAAAAAGTTCCTATGTATAGTTTACGTTGGCAATTTTTTCCCACGATATAGGGTAAATGTGCTCGACATAGAATGAAAAATCTGCTGAAATTTCACGTAGCTTCATTATAAGCGCGCCCATTTAAACCACGAATTATAACATAGAAGTCTATGGGAAGAAGAAACTCATCAATGAGACCAGAAGCAGGATCTTGCCGCAGGGAAGCCACATATCGACCTGTCACTGTTACATCCCCAGACAGAGTTATTACTGACGCAGGACTGAACGAGATTATTGCGTTCGGGGCCGCGGATTCGACGCGCCGAATGGGCGCTCATTAATCACGCGCTATGATCAGTCACGCCGGGAGCTACGTCACATGTGCAAGCGAAGCTGGGGAAGTCTAGAGGTTATTCACCTTTCCTCAGGGGATCTGGGAACTGAAAATTTTAGTTCCTTTTTTTTACCCCCCCCCCCCAAAAAAAAGAATGAGCTGGAGCAGAAATGTGCCCATAAGGGACATCTTTGAAAGGTATTATAGACATCTGCCCCCAAAGTTCCAGACCTACATATCAAAGTTAAACGTATGTTCTACCCAAGAAGGTTTGACTTTTGGCTTAATCTTGTTGTTTTCCTTGAACTATACGTTAACCAGTTGAGTTAATTGAATGAGAAGTGTGTATGCATGTGTTGGCACCCGATATCAGCTAAGCTACATGGGTTTGCCATGTATTATATTATCTGCAATGCCAATAAATCTAAAAATTTAAATCTATGGCATTTCAAAATGGCTGCACCTTTTCTTGTTATAGGTCTCTATGCTCTTGATAAACAGGTGTTCCAAGAAGCGCTATTTTTTCCCGGAAAAAAAAGAAGAAGAATAACATTTCGGTTGTGACAAAAAAAGTGCCCACCAGTCTTTAATAGTTGAGATATTAAGGTTTGAACGATACTTGCGGGTTGACGTCTTGTTGTTGTAGGTCAAACTGCTTTTGATAATCGGGTTTTCCAAGACACTCTTGATTTCTTTTTCCGAGAAAATAACATCGGCGTCCTTTCGCTACTTTGACCTCTCAAAATCATACTCTAAGTCGGAGTAACCTTCTGTGAATGACAATTTTTTTTTCTGCCAAATATTTTCGTCTACCGAATCAAGGAATGGCTAAAAAATAATCTCCAAAAATCCTCCAAGGATTCTAAAAGCCGATGCCCACTTCGGGACTGTCCTAGTTTTTAACGTTAGACATCAAGAATGCGCCGATAACACTCCACTTATACCTCACTTCACCCCGCCACCGGTAGACTATGGTGTATGAAGAGTTTGCAACGACCTCTCGTCCTCTTCACGGTCCTCAGGATGATGAAACCGGCGGGCTTTTCCTGAACTGAAGAGGGGGAGCGTGCCTTACACAGGCAGAGTACGCATGCGCGCCAACAGTAGTATCCTAACATTGCTAAAGGTGGGTTCACACATGCGTATCTATTCAAGTCCGTATGAAGTCCGTATGAAGTCCGTATCAAGTCCGTATGAAGTCCGTATCAAGTCCGTATGAAGTCCGTATCAAGTCCGTATGAAGTCCGTATCAAGTCCGTATGAAGTCCAATACAAACCTATCACCTTTTAGAAGGATTGCTACAGACACACACTCTTACTTTCCGACTAGAATCTACTACCGTACACAGTGACAACAATATCAGAACCTGCCAAGTTCAGGGGTAGGTCACTGATGAACACCTGAGAAGCCAGCAATAACCGCACTGCACCAGTTCCTGGATGTTTTAGCCCAACAAGAGAATAGATAGACGGTTGCGCCACAATTACATCAGTGATAATGTATGGCAATGTATAGATAACAGAATTCGAAGTTGCCGTCTAGTACCACACATACAAGTTGTATTGCAACAATTTCAGATACTACAATACTAGTGGACTATATCGTGTTGAACCTACGGTGGGTAATAAAGGGAACTACTACATATACATCGAATTGAGTCTTCCCCAGTATGAGGGGCGTTGCCCAGTATATTTCCAGATCCCGATTCCAGATACACAGCTTGCATACATGTTGCACAAAACTGATTATGCGACACACAGAAGACTGGTAGACAGAAGGATTTGATGAAAGTTTCCTCGCCTGAAGACGCGCCTATCTGCAGTGCTCCAGACGGGAAAGGTTAAGTCTTAAATCCTCGTCTCTCGTCTCAGGACGCCTCTCTTCTTATCTTCGGTAACTTCTGAAATCTGAAGCCCTTTGCCATAGGCTCCAGTGCACCTTGGTGCAAATACAGAATACAACTTCATCGCAGGGTACGTCCGCCAAGAAAAATAAACAGATAAACAATAAATAAATACAGCAAAACTAGAAAGGCCGACATTTGCTTAGGAGCAAATACAGCATATTGCAATCCATCTTCATCCCGGAAAAAATCCCAAAATTCAACAATTTGAAGTAATGTCTGCTCAAAGGAAATTGAAGTACTCTCGGCACTTGTCCTACACACCTTCATGCCGAGTTTTAGGTCATTTGGTTTCAATACAAGGGCATATATGCCAAAAATATACATTTTTAGACAAAAATGGCTACAAATCACAAAATAACTCATTTTATAAGTGCTCTATGAAGAAAGTGTTGATGGGGTCCTGTTGTCACATGTCCAATGCACCTCTGTACCAAATTTCAGGCCATTTGGTTTACATACAAGGGTATAGGGGCCAAAAATATACATTTTTAGTCAAAAATGACTGAAAACCCCAAAATAACTAATTTTTGAAGTGATCGATGAAGAAAGTGTCGATGAGGTCCTGTGAGCATATGTTCAATGCACTTCTGTGCTAAATTTCAGGTCATTAGGTTTTCATACAAGGGCATAGTAGCAAAAAATAAACATTTTTAGTCAAAAATGGCCAAAAACCCCAAAATAACTCTTTTTTGGAGTAAACAATGAATGAAGCGTTGATGGGGTTCTGTGGTCATATCTCAAACGCACCTATGTACCAAATTTCAGGTCATTTGGTTTTAATACAAGGGCATAGGAGCCATAAATATACATTTTTAGTCAAAAATGGCCAAAACCCCTAAAATAACTCATTTTTGAAGCGATCTCTGAAGAAGGTGTCGATGGTTTTCTGTGCTCATATGTCCAATGCACCTCTGTACCAAATTTTAGGTCATTAGCTTGTAATACCAGGGCACAGGGGCCCAAAATATACATATTTTGTCTAAAAATGACCAAAAACCCTAAATATCATAAATTCTAAGGCCTCTATCAAGAAAGTGAAAAAAACGCCTGGGGGTATTTGCTACTTCTACCACCCTGCCAAATTTCAGCTCATTTGGCCCAAAAATGAAAAAGTTGAATCCATTTGAAGATTTGACAGGAGGAGAACGAAAGGAAAAACAATATATTGCAATCCCATACTATGTATGGATTGCAATATAATAAAGCTACCAACTCCTTAATTTTCGCCTGATTTTTCACCTGAAGAATTTTTCCCTTGCGGAGATAGTCAACATGAGGGGAAACTAGCTACTAAATTTAGATGGGGTTGTATATCATGTGGTAGCCTTGGTTATACCGTGTAGTGGGGACGGTGTAGCCATGACTGCGGTTGTATGAGTGAAACTAGTTCAATAGTAAACGTGTTACCAATGTGATACATGTGTACCAATGACTGTAGTTGCGAACTTGCTAAGAGATACCTGTCTGCCGCTCTAGTGTCACTTTGAGCACTTCTTGAATACAGTTATAAAAGGATTGTTGGCTTTGATACCATGTTTTGTCGCTTCAATACATTTTACAACGTTTAATATGTCTATTTTGAAAATCTAGCCATCTTGGTATTTTTTTCTCCCCTTTCTTCGTTTGTAACCTAAAACGTTTTACAACTAAACACTTTTTCACAAGATAAAAAAAAAACTTGCTAAATGAAAACTTAAGTGTGTAAACATACTTGTTTTTCAAATATCCCATGTGTTACCCTATCTCCTAGTACGAAGAAAAAGGGTAACAACTAAATTAAACTGGTTTTCCTTCGAACCTCTGCTTATAAGTATTACGTTCACGTCGCGCTTGTAGTTTAAGGACCGCTCGACTGAATCCTCTCTTCGGTTAGAGGTGGACCAATTTTCGCTTATTCCGCGGAAGATCCTCGCTGAGCCACGCTTAAGTAATTTTCCATCTGACATTTCGTGGCGTATGTTTTAGCAGATAGGCGTAATAAGATTGTCCATGCTGTGTAATATAAATTAACAAGGCTGGGTATCGACGTGTAACAGCATACATTCATTTGCCACGCAAGTCACATCCATTCTCTTATTCTTAAAAGGCGTTATTATCTTTTTTC
Organism: Branchiostoma floridae x Branchiostoma belcheri; assembly: GCA_019207045.1. NCBI lineage: Eukaryota > Metazoa > Chordata > Leptocardii > Amphioxiformes > Branchiostomatidae > Branchiostoma > Branchiostoma floridae x Branchiostoma belcheri. The sequence goes on from CM033032.1 coordinate 1,146,468, forward strand.
GAGAGCGTCTAGCTTCGACCTGGGTACGTGTGCACTCTTGGTTAAAAAGATAAAGTGAAACTTAAAAGTGCATCTGAATATCTCAGTATTACAAAATCTGTACTTATAAAGTAATTTCATGGAAAATAGCTTGGTCCTTCAATTTTTGCGTTTAAAGTATTCTTAGAAAATCTTTGTGTTGTACACTACGATATTCTTTCGAAAAGAATGCAGGTAAACATGATACTTGTGCCTCAGCGCGACTTTGAACGTGGAGAGAGTCACTCAGTGCGCATGGCCAACACTTTTACGTCCCTGGCTTCGCGCCAGATGCCCTCCAAGTTCACCGCCACGCCGCAAACCCTTCCATCGTGACGTCTTCAGCTCGCCCCGGTCATCCTGACGCTGTAGAACACGCCGAACATGGCTTCCGTTCTGTACGTGAGACGGAAGGGCATGACCCCCATCTCTCACCGCGATGGCGGCGTCTAGACGGGATCGATATCGGTCTCCTGTGGCGGGAACGGGGCCGTCATTAGCGGGGGAAGGGCGGGAAAAGTGCACTTGGTGTTGTACGTGACAAGAATGATTGACAGGAACGCAGACGACAGGATTGTAGCATGCTAATGGCGGGAAGATAAGATGTAACGTTGCAGATATGCTTGGGATATAGTATTACATACTGGGGTAGAGGAAAGTGCACTTGATGTTGTACGTGACAGGAATGATTGACAGGAACGCAGACGACATCATTGTAGGATGTCGGTGATGCTAATGGCGGGAAGATAAAATGTTTGGGGTAACGTTATTGTATAACATACTGAGGAGGGGAAAGTGCACTTGGTGTTGTACGTGACAGGAATGATTGACAGGAACACAGACGACAGACGATATCTCTCCCTTGTGGCGGGAACGGGGCCATCGTTAGCGGGGAAGGGCGGGAAAGGTGCACTTGGTGTTGTAACTTGTACGTGACAGGTATGATTGACAGGGACGCAGACGATATCATTGTAGGATGTCGGTGATGCTAATGGCGGGAAGATAAAATGTTTGGGGTAACGTTATTGTATAACATACTGAGGAGGGGAAAATGCACTTGGTGTTGTACGTGACAGGAATGATTGACAGGAACGCAGACGACAGACGATATCTCTCCCTTGTGGCGGGAACGGGGCCATCGTTAGCGGGGAAGGGCGGGAAAGGTGCACTTGGTGTTGTAACTTGTACGTGACAGGAATGATTGACAGGAACGCAGACGATAGGATTGTGGCAAGTCGTTGACGCTAATGGCGGGTAATATAAAGAGTTGAATAGAGATACAGACATGTTTGGGATATGATATGACATAACGTTACCGGGGGAAGGGGGAAGTGCACTTGGTGTTGTACGTGACAGGAATGATTGACAGGAACGCAGACGACAGAATGATATGTCTGATATTATTCCCCAGTGGCGGGAATGAGGCCATCATGAGCGGGGAAAGGGCGGGAAAAGTTCACTTGGTGTTGTACGTGACAGGAATGATTGACAGGAACGCAGACGACAGAATGATATGTCTGATATCACTCCCCAGTGGCGGGAATGAGGCCATCGTTAGCGGGGAAAGGGCGGAAAAAGTGCACTTGGTGCTGTCCGTGACAGGAATGATTGACAGGAACGCAGACGACGGGATTGTAGCATGTCAATGATGCTAATGGCGGGAGGATAAGGTGTAAAGTCACATGATTTGGGATATTGTATGACATACTGGAGAAGGGGAAAGTGCACATGATGTTCGTGACAGAAATGATTGACATGGACGCAGACGATAGATTGTACACGTGACATGTCGGTGACGCTAATGGCGGGTAATGAAGAGTTGAGATATGTGTTATCACATAACGTTACCAGGGGAGGAGGGGTTGCACTTGATATTGTTCGTGACAGGAATGATTGACAGGAATTCAGACGACGTGATTGTGGCATGTTGGTGCTAATGGCGGGAAAGGAAGAGTAGATCAGAGCTACAGACATATTTGGGTTGTAATATGTTATACTGGGGAAAGGAAAGGAAACGTGCACTTGATGTTGTTCGTGACTCGAATGATTGACAGGAATGCAGACGACAGAATTGTGACATTTACACAATACTAATGGCGGGAGGCGCACATTTGATGTACATGTTTGGCATGTGGTATATTTTGATGTGACGTAACACGTTATATTACGATAACGTTACATGAAGGGCGCATGAAGGGCACTTGATGTTATTTGTGACAGCGGAATGATTGACAGAAATACAGGCGATATGATTGCAGTGAGCGTATAAGTAAAGTGATGCTTATGGCGGGAAAAGTTGATTGGAGATGCACGTGGACATATTTGGGATATGATGTGACATACGGTTTCTACTAAGGGAAAGGGGGAAGTGCCCTTGATGTTGGCGTGACTAGAATGATTGACATGAATGCAGACGACAGGATTGTAGCATGCCAGTGATGGTCATGGCGGGAAGAAAACAGTTATTTCAGACTAATAACGTGGGAAGGGACAAGTGCAACTAAATGGATGTTGACGTGACAGGAATGATTGACAGGAACGCAGACGACAGGATTGTGGCATGTTCGTGATGGTTCTGGCGGGAAGAGAACATGTAGGGACATATTTGGAATATGATGTGTCAAGTTCCCTCCAGTGTGTCAAATTCTCTGCATTCCATACGTTAATGTGAGACTTTCGTGTGTTAAAGTTCCCTATCGACTGCAAAAAAACTGTCATGTGACAATATATTTCTTACGGACAAACCATCGATCATAAAGCATATCCGCTCTTTTATATCCATTATGACTGGAAAGCGAGAAGTTGAATTTATCCAACGATGCTATCCGTTAACTGTCTCTTCAATATGTCTTGTTGTAACCTGTACTTAGCCCGGTATGGCAAAAATGTGTAATTAATGTCTTAATACATTCATTCAGTCATTCGTTCATTCATTCATGTCAATATTTTTCCAACTACTAATATGTTCTAACGTGACTCTTCAATGAAAAGAAAATAACTGATTCGTTCTCTGCCACCGTATGTTTTTGTAAACGGAAAAAATTACATTCACCCCACGTATACGTTACCTAACCATCATGACGTCATCAGATTCAGAAGGAACTACAGGAGTCTCCTGTAGAGCGCCTTCTTGGAAGACGTCGTTATTAGAGTACCAGGCGCGCCTTGGCACACAGCACGGGTGTCTGGAAATGCACAGCGGCTCAGCCTCGAGACTTTAAATGTTTCCGGAAGTTTTTCCAAAACATCGCGTCTAAGTTCTTCCGCCTGTTAAATGGTTTCCTGGCAGTGGTACAAGTCTGAGTGCAACAGGAAACTTCCTGGCGGAATTACGTAACGGAAGGGAGCTATGGGGCCTTGTAAACTGTGATAAAGTATGGGGAGAGAAGGGCGACAGAAGTAATAATAATAACTGATATAATGTATATACGACATGAAATAACGGAGGGAAGATATGGGGCCTTGTGTACTGTGATAATGTATGGAGAGAAAAGGGCGGCAGAAGTAATACATTTTGTATAATGATGATAGAATACGTGCAAAATTGCAAGTCCGTTTGGTTTTTATTCATTGGACTCTTCCGAATTGAAAGTCATTTAACGTTAGTGTTTCTAAAATTAACAAAGTCAAACAGCATTCTTTAAAGAAAACATACAATCACGAATAAGATTAACAAAGAAAGAAATATCGTCGGCATTTTGTCAACAATTTCAGCACCTTTGAACGTCACATCACATCTACATATCCAGACATGCATAAGAAATATCTAGGGCAGTAGACATATTAGAGCGCCCTTCGTCATTAATTTTCCACATGCGTCTGCGTGAATTTGGGTCAATGAAATTCAATGTCAGGGGATCAACCTCGATATTTGCGCACGGCGCTGACTGTCACTCCAAAAAATCAAAACAACAGTGACCTAAATTTTGAAGCAGAAAAAAAAAATAATTTCGATAAGTACCTATTTATATAAGTGGGAAGGGAGAAAGACAACATGATCACATTTTGTTCGGTCGGTCAATGACCCGGATACTGCATTCATTATACTGAGTCGTGACGTCGCGTGATAGACAGGAACCAGGATGAAAGACCAAGGAAGTTTACATATGTGAAAGCTCACAAGAAAGACGGAGGATATCAGAGGGGATCACTTTTTGGTGATTTGACGGAAAACAGGTTTAAGACAAATTATACGTTTATGATTTCTCGGAAATGTACGTTCGCGGAAAAAAACAATTGTTTTTTTTTTTGTGTGTGTAAAAGACAAAACAGGAAATAAGTACCTCTTAAAACCAAGGGCTTCTTAAAACTAAAGCAATGATTATCGGATGAAAGAATGAGGAAATCTTCAGCCCGGCTAGCTCCTGTGTTCTTCGTAAAAACAACAGTACATCACAAGCTTCACGTTTAAATCCGGACCATGTTTTTCCGCATACTGCGCGACCCCTTTCCGATCCCTGTCTGATTGATTCTGCGGTGTATGCTAGCCTCATTCACCGGCCTCTGTGGAGGCATTGGCGTAAGTTGTTGGGGCTTGTACAAGCTTCCAGGCATAGTATATTCCTTTCCCGGCATCTTTCCTTTCCCGGCGTATTCCCAGTTTAAAATCATGCCCCCAAAGAGGCCAGTGATGGAGACTATATCGTTTTTGTATGCAGGGATGTGATAGTCTCTACCAGACTCCGGATCGCTGGAAAAATCGTAGAAATGGAACAAATCAGAGGAGTAAGCCGGCCAGAGGAATATAACCGGCCAGGGAACAGCACGCGATCGTCGGGATCGCGAGCTGTTCCCTGGCCGGTTATATTCCTCTCTATTTGTTCCATTTCTACGATTTTCCAGCGATCCGGAGTCTGGTAGAGACTAGGGATGTGACGTGCCGGGAAAGGTTGGCAAATAGAGTCATCACGGGACCCACCCTCGGTGCGGCTGCCGTTCGCATTCTAACTTACCACAGAAAAACATTCTGCATGCGTCTGGCATCCGTTTGATATTACGCTGGTTGAAAAATAGTAAAATTTAGCCGAATTCGTAGAATGATTTTTCAGGTTTTTTTTTTTTTTTTTTGGCCGCCATATGATAACGCTACCCGTACTCGTTCAGAGGGCTTTTATTTTATTCTATTTATCTGTGTATTTAGAATAGACACTTGTTACTTTTCACTGTCTGTATCATTGCAATTAGCCTACGGGCATGGATTTGCAAATAAATAAATTAAAAATTTATTTGTTAAGATTCGCGGAATGAGATCTGAAACGTCAGCTACAGAATTAGTATACTACTATATTACTAGTAACACGTACGTTATCCTTTATGACAAGTCCGGGAATTCCAGAGCACAGATAAAAACAAATTACAGTATAAGAAATATGCGAATGATAACCTACAGGCCAACTATTTGCCACATTCCCCTCTCCACATGCATGACGTTAACACCTCAGGAAACCTTAAAGCTTGGTGGATTCTGCATACCTTTCACGTCCGGGACGCATTTAACTACAATCCCGGGATAGACCGCTGCGGATTTTTGTTTTGATCCCCGGTAGTGAGTTTTTGGAGTCATCGCCCGGGCATTCACCCCTACCCACTTCCCTCGTGATGTTGTCTGCTGTCTGCTTCTGCCGCAGTGTTGAATAATGTATGATGAGTTCCCGAAGGTCAGACATTATATTGTCAAGTAGACATCACGCAGATCATAGTACGCCACAAGGCACGAATCTTAAGTTAAATGCGTTGTCACCCACGCAGATTTCTAAGAAACCTTGTCTCTGATGTGTACAACTCTGTTATCAAACTGCAATGTATTGGTAAAACAATTTACTAGGGGAGTTTGGGCACTAGGGGGGTTCATTTCCAAATGTTATCCTTCCTAGACCTAGCCAATCATTTTATGCGGAATTCTATCATCCATAACCCCATACTGCATAGCTTGGGCTGTTAGAAATAATCAGCGTGCGCTCTTCCGTCGGTTAATTGACTCGCCTAATACCCTCTGATTTGTGTTCTGGGCTTAATAGATACAGGTACCCCGAGACATGGGAAAAGCTCCTAGACAACGATTGGACTCGACACCCGGTCATTCAACCCGTCGGTTGACCGTGCATTTTTGCCGGGGCGCCGCAGGCGCCCGGCTTTGTCCCCGGTTTAATGGTTCGTCCTTGGATGGGTCTGCTATGGTCGCAAAATGTACCGTGCGTTTTTACGACAATTCTCAGCCCTTCTCAGCCCTTCAAATAAACGCAATGTACCGTGCGTTTTTACGACAATTCTCAGCCCTTCTTAGCCCTTCAAATAAACGTTGTAAGAATACTGTTTATCCATGACCTCTACTCGTACAGAAAACATTGCAGCGCTCATTAGCAAAGTCTAGGAAAGGAAAATGTTTCTTGATTTGCAGTAAAACACTGGTCATGTAACATTTGAGGAGTTGTCGTTAAATCGCACGGTTCATTTTGCGATAGCGTTGACGGGTCCGGGTATTTAGCGGAATAACCCGGAATAACCCGGAATAACCCGGAATAACCTTAATAAAGGATGAAAGCTACCGAAATACAGTGTGCTTTGATAAGTTAAGATCGCAGAATGCAATATTTTGGCATAAAATAATGTATATATGGCCATGGGAACAAGAAATATTACGGTTATTCCGGGTTATTCCGGGTCATTTCGGGTTATTCCGGTAAATACCCTCACGGGCGTTGACGGTGCGGAGGAGGTGAGATTTTTATCGTACAGAAATTGGTACAGTTTGTAAAGTTATCTTTCTGGAATTCGGATGTATTAAAATATAACATTACATTCTAAGGCGTAGTGTCATGTGAGTAAAATGAGCACGACATTTGACGAAAGATTTTGTGGAGGGTATACAGTCAAGTTTATTGTGCAACGATTGGAACAGTTTACGTGCGGGTGGGAGGGGGGCGTGCGTCTATATATGCAGCTGCAGGAGGTCCTGCAGGACATTTTCGATCGTAAGAGTAACGTACAATTTGAAAAGATAGTGATCATGAATTCGGACACATTGAAACATATTTCCAAGGAACGGTATATAGTTTTTTTAGTAAAACCAGTGTGTGGGGATTGACGAGAATTTAGATAGTTTAATGGTGCACTGTGCTTGAGCCGATGCGAGGCATTATGCAGGGCATTTTTGATTGTAAAAATATCGTACAAGTTGAAAAGATGGATCGGATTCTAATACATTAAAACATACATTTCCAAAGAATAGTAGAAAACAACGGATTGTAGCTAACTGTTAAACAATCAGCAAAGCAGTTGGCAAGATGTCACACCTGAACTTTTGTAGATTTTTGCTTTTTGTTGGTACTAGTAAGATGTTATGTGATCAAGACAATATTTTCTTTCTGTTTCAGTGACGCCTTAGACTGTTCTCTGCTATATATACAAGTGACACAGTAATATACAGAAACTTACAGCTAGCAAAAGTCTGTACTCAATAAGATTTTACACAGTACACATTTATACTTCTTCTGCTGAAATCTACGCATTACATTTTGCATCCAACAAAGAGGTTTGAAAGAGAGTCCTTGATCCAACCAAATTAGACCTTGAGACCTATTAACAGATCATTGATCACTGTGCATTTTGCACATACCAGACTCAATCGTGCCACTGAGCACTGCATTTTGCACACACCAGACCAATTGTGCCACTGAGCACTGTGCATTTTGCACACACCAGACCTATCGTGCCATTGAGCACTGTGCATTTTGCACACACCAGACCTATCGTGCCATTGAGCACTGTGCATTTTGCACACACCAGACCAATCGTGCCATTGAGCACTGTGCATTTTGCACACACCAGACCAATCGTGCCATTGAGCACTGTGCATTTTGCACACACCAGACTCAATCGTGCCACTGAGCACTGTGCATTGTGCAAATAAAGTCAAGCAAAGAACACATATATTGTGAACAATGTGTGAATCTATTTTATCGGGAAAATACCACCAAGGTGACATCATTTTCAGTGGAGATAATAGAGGCAAACAATGCACTGCAAATGCTTTAATGGCAGTTGTTAACCACAGTACTTGCAGACAAGCAATTACCTGGACAAGTACAGACCTTGATGGTGTACTTTTTCAAGGAGATGCACTATACACCTACATAAAACCATCACTAAGATCTGGTGTGGAGTTCCTCTCCGTTGATGATATTCCAGACTATTTGCAACTTTACAACAATACTGTACGTGTATCAATAAAAGAGTCTTACACTGGAGACATATTTGCCACAGAAGCAGTCTATCCTTATTACACCTTAAAGAAAGCCCTAGAAGCAGCATTTGCTGAATCCAACACTTGTCTTTTCATAACAGCACATGGAATAACTGGTTCAACAGTAGCATTGTTGCACGCTGATAACAAGTATTTTGTTTATGACTCACATGCCAGAAGTCCCATAACAGCATTGCCAGATAGCCATGGCACTTCTACTTTAAGCATGCACAGTTCAAACAGCAATCTAGTTTCATTCTTGCAACAACTTAACTGGAACACAACATGCAATTTTGAGGTTGTCCCAGTACAAGCAGAAAATGTTTTCTTATCAGTTGAACCTACTGGTATACACATTATCAATCTGACTAGCAATGTTTCTTCTATGATTGAGTCAGAAAACTGCTTTCAAGTTCAACAACAACACACATACACCTTGGTTAAACCAGAGTTTGTATCTACGAAAGAGAACCTACAACAACCAAACACAGCATTTCCATTTGCACCACATTGTAACCAAAGTACTGGGAAAAACATTGTGCCATGCACCACAAGCAAACATCCAAGTGCTATGCCAGAGAACAGGAATGAAGGCCTCTTGAATCAATTAGTAATGTCACCAAATGCAGCATCAAATTTAAATGATAAAAAAGTGCAAGGTCTTGCAATCCAAAGCGCAATATGCAAGGACAAACAAGAAAAACAAACCTATCAACAGAAGACAGAGAGTCTTGCAGAACAAAGAACATCATACAAAGCAAAGAAAGCAAATGAGACCTGTGAGCAAAAAGCAGCACAGCAAAGAGCATCATATAAAGCAAAACGAGCAAATGAGACCCCTGAGGAAAAAGATGAAAGACTTGCAAAACGAAGAACATCATACAAAGCAAAACAAGCAAATGAGACCCGTGAGCAAAAAGATGAAAGACTTGCAAAACGAAGAGCTTCATACAAAGCAAAACAGGCAGATGAGACAACTGAGCAAAAAGCAGATAGACTTGCACAGGAAAGAGCAAAACGAGCAAATGAGACCCCTGAGCAAAAAGACGATAGACTTGCAAAACGAAGAGCATCATACAAAGCAAAACAAGCAAATGAGACCCCTGAGCAAAAAGCCGAAAGACTTGCAAAACAAAGGACATCACGCAAAGCTAGCAAAGCAAAAAGAGCTGAACAAGAATCTTCACAAGAAAAAACGCAACGACAGAGGAAAAACTGTGATAGAGTGAGAAAAACATTGGCTACAAAATATGTTAGAGAACATAGCATAGACTATACCAGTGAACAATACAAATCAGACTTTCCTGCATTTCATTGCTATATAAAACAGCAGCCAAAGTACTACTGTAGCATATGTAGACAATTGTTATTTCATGACCAAGTGCGAAACTGCAACAATGCTGTCATAGACAAAATAGTCAATGATATTTCTGGTCAACATCATCTCTGTTCAAAGTGTTTGATTTGTCTTGAAAAAGACAAACCCATACCCAATGCTTGGACTAACAATATGGATCCAGGTGACATTCCATCATGCCTGAAACAACTCAGTAGAATGGAAACAAGACTTGTCAGTTTGAAATACACCTTCATCAAGTTAATTGTATTACCAGGTGGACAATTTGGTGAACAAGGTCAAGCCATAAGTTTCCCTACCAACATTGAAACTACTTGCCAACTGTTACCACATAGCCAAGATACAGCTGGGCTAGTAATAGTACACCCTTGTCAGACAAATGAAAGTAAAACACAAAGAACAGACCCACAACACATTGTACGATTTTCCAAAATGCATGAAGCTCTTACATGGCTGGTAACGCATAATCATCTATATTCACATGTGAACATAGCTACCTTTGAAAACTGGGTAAAAAAGTCAAGTGAATTCAATCCAATGATCACAGACGCCAATGAACCAGACTTCTCAAGTGCACCTTCTACTGTCCAAGAACTCTCAGCTTTTCCCTGTAACTACATTAATCCAAATGTCCAGTTACAATCTCTGTTGCAGAATGTAACAGACAATGTCCCAGTGATATCACTACCACGTGAAACATCACCACCACAAAGCATATTTAAAGAGACTGATCTTGAGGAACACTGTTTTCCACAGTTATACCCATATGGTAAAAATGGCTTCAAACAGACGCGTGATGTACAACTAACAGACTTACAGTACTTCCAATCACGTTTGCTCAATATCAATGATTGCTGGAGAAAAAACATCCCATGGCTCTTCTTTGCCTTGAACTCGTATGAAATCAAGAAATTGTACAGTCAGATATCCATTGTATGTAGAATGCAAAAGCAGAGTAATGTTAGATCACAATCCATAGCACAGCCACTAACAGCAGGCGATCTGCATCATGAAATTGATCAACATGTTGAAAGCACATCATACACTTTTATGAAGAATATACGTGGAACAGCAGCTTACTTCAAGGACCAACTGCTAAACTTGCTAGCAAAAATAAACACTATTGGACCACCAACATGGTTTGTCACTGTGTCTGCTAATGATTTAAACTGGCCAGAATTGTTCATGACCCTGAATCCTGACCTGACCTATGAAGAAGCTAAACCATTACCACAACAAGACAAATGGAACCTAATGAGATCAGACCCTGTCATGTGTGCGATACACTTTAATAGACGCACTGATGCACTTCTACGCTTCATACTGAAGAGTCCACAACATCCCATTGGTAGAATCAAAGATCACTGGATTCGTGTGGAATTCCAATTAAGAGGTTCTCCACAGTGAAATTTCTGT